>OZ010646.1:30139941-30382128 GCA_963932195.1 Empis livida | reverse complement strand
TTAGTACTGAATCTCATTAAATTTCCATATTTTCCAGATTTTTCGGGCAATTTTGAATATTTTTAGAAAATTTCTTCGGAAATGCGCTAGAAATTAAATTCCCTACACGGAGATACCAAATATGTGGTGATTGCTTTCAGTTTTAAGGGTTTTAATTTTTTTGCTACAAATTCTGATGTTTTGTATTGAATATCATTAAATTTCCATATTTCCCCGATTTCTCGGGCAATATTGAATATTTTTCGAAAAGGTCTTCGGAAATGCGCTAGAAATTAAATTCCCTACACGGAGATACCAAATATGTGGGGATTGCTCTCAGTTTTAAGGGTTTTAATTTTTTTGCTACAAATTCTGATGTTTTGTATTGAATCTCATTAAATTTCCATATTTTCCCGATTTCTCGGGCAATTTTGAATATTTTCGAAAAGGTCTTCGGAAATGCGCTAGAAATTAAATTCCCTACACGTAGATACCAAATATGTGGGGATTGCTCTCAGTTTTAAGAGTTTTAATTTTTTTGCTACAAATTCTGATGTTTTGTATTGAATCTCATTAAATTTCCATATTTTCCCGATTTCTCGGGCAATATTGAATATTTTTCGATAAGGTCTTGGGAAATGCGCTAGAAATTAAATTTCCTACACGGAGATACCAAATATGTGCGGATTGCTCTTAGTTTTAAGGGTTTTAATTTTTTTGCTACAAATTCTGATGTTTTGTATTGAATCTCATTAAATTTCCATATTTTCCGGACTTCTCGGGCAATTTTGAATAATTTTCGAAGAGGTCTTCGGAAATGCGCTAGAAATTAAACTCCCTACACGGAGATACCAAATATGTGGGGATTGCTCTCAGTTTTAAGGGTTTTAATTTTTTTGCTACAAATTCTGATATTTTGTATTGAATCTCATTAAATTTCCATATTTTCCCGATTTCTCGGGCAATTTTGAATATTTTTCGAAAAGGTCATCGGAAATGCGCTAGAAATTAAATTCCCTACACGGAGATACCATATATGTGGGGATTGCTCTCAGTTTTAAGGGTTTTCATTTTTGTGCTACAAATTTTAATGTTTTGTATTGAATCTCATTAAATTTCCTAATTTTTCCGATTTCTCGGGCAATTTTGAATTATTTTTCAAAAAGGTCTTCGGAAATGCGCTAGAAATTAAATTCCCTACACGGATATACCAAATATGTGGGAATTGCTTTCAATTTTAAGGGTTTTTCTTTTTTTTCTACAAATTCTGATGTTTTGTATTGAATCTCATTAAATTTCCATATTTTCCCGATTTCTCGGGCAATTTTGAATATTTTTCGAAAAGGTCTTCGGAAATGCGCTAGAAATTAAATTCCCTACACGGAGATACCAAATATGTGGGGATTGCTTTCAGTTTTAAGGGTTTTCATTTTTTTGCTACAAATTCTGATGTTTTGTATTGAATCTCATTAAATTTCCCTATTTTCCCGATTTCTCGGGAAATTTTGAATATTTTTCGAAAAGGTCTTCGGAAATGCGATAGAAATTAAATTCCCTACACGGAAATACCAAATATGTGGGGATTGCTTTCAGTTTTAAGGGTTTTCATTTTTTTGCTACAAATTCTGATGTTTTGTATTGAATCTCATTAAATTTCCATATTTTCCCGATTTCTCGGGCAATTTTGAATATTTTTCAAAAAGGTCTTCGGAAATTCGCTAGAAATTAAATTCCCTACACGGAGATACCACATATGTGGGGATTGCTTTCAGTTTTAAGGGTTTTAATTTTTTGCTACAAATTCTGATGTTTTGTATTGAATCTCATTAAATTTCCATATTTTCCCGATTTCTCGGGCAATTTTGAATATTTTTCGAAAAGGTCGTCGGAAATGCGATAGAAATTAAATTCCCTACACGGAGATACCAAATATGTGGCGATTGCTTTCAGTTTTAAGGGTTTTCATTTTTTTGCTACAAATTCTGATGTTTTGTATTGAATCTCATTAAATTTCCATATTTTCCCGATATCTCGGGCAATTTTGAATATTTTTCGAAAAGGTCTTCGGAAATGCGATAGAAATTAAATTCCCTACACGGAAATACCAAATATGTGCGGATTGCTTTCAGTTTTAAGGGTTTTCATTTTTTTGCTACAAATTCTGATGTTTTGTATTGAATCTCATTAAATTTCCATATTTTCCCGATTTCTCGGGCAATTTTGAATATTTTTCGAAAAGGTCTTCGGAAATGCGCTAGAAATTAAATTCCCTACACGGATATACCAAATATGTGGGGATTGCTTTCAGTTTTAAGGGTTTTAATTTTTTTGCTACAAATTCTGATGTTTTGTATTGAATCTGATTAAATTTCCATATTTTCCCGATTTCTCGGGCAATTTTGAATATTTTTCGAAAAGGTCTTCGGAAATGCGATAGAAATTAAATTCCCTACACGGAAATACCAAATATGTGGGGATTGCTTTCAGTTTTAAGGGTTTTCATTTTTTTGCTACAAATTCTGATGTTTTGTATTGAATCGCATTAAATTTCCATATTTTCCAGATTTCTCGGGCAATTTTGAATATTTTTCGAAAAGATCTTCGGAAATGCGCTAGAAATTAAATTCCCTACACGGAGATATCAAGTATGTGGGGATTGCTTTCAGTTTTAAGGGTTTTATTTTTTTTGCTACGAATTCTGATGTTTTGTACTCAATCTCATTAAATTTCCATATTTTCCCGATTTCTCGGGCAATATTGAATATTTTTCGATAAGGTCTTCGGAAATGCGCTAGAAATTAAATTTCCTACAAGGAGATACCAAATATGTGGGGATTGCTCTTAGTTTTAAGGGTTTTAATTTTTTTGCTACAAATTCTGATGTTTTGTATTGAATCTCATTAAATTTCCATATTTTCCCGATTTCTCAGGCAATTTTGAATATTTTTCGAAAAGGTCTTCGGAAATGCGCTAGAAATTAAATTCCCTACACGGAGATACCAAATATGTAGGGATTGCTCTCATTTTTAAGGGTTTTCATTTTTTGCTACAAATTCTGATGTTTTGTATTGAATCTCATTAAATTTCCATATTTTCCCGACTTCTCGGGCAATTTTGAATAATTTTCGAAAAGGTCTTCGGAAATGCGCTAGAAATTAAACTCCCTACACGGAGATACCAAATATGTGGGGATTGCTCTCAGTTTTAAGGGTTTTAATTTTTTTGCTACAAATTCTGATGTTTTGTATTTAATCTCATTAAATTTCCATATTTTCCCGATTTCTCGGGCAATTTTGAATATTTTTCGAAAAGGTCATCGGAAATGCGATAGAAATTAAATTCCCTACACGGAAATACCAAATATGTGGCGATTGCTTTCAGTTTTAAGGGTTTTCATTTTTTTGCTACAAATTCTGATGTTTTGTATTGAATCTCATTAAATTTCCATATTTTCCCGATATCTCGGGCAATTTTGAATATTTTTCGAAAAGGTCATCGGAAATGCGATAGAAATTAAATTCCCTACACGGAAATACCAAATATGTGCGGATTGCTTTCAGTTTTAAGGGTTTTCATTTTTTTGCTACAAATTCTGATGTTTTGTATTGAATCTCATTAAATTTCCATATTTTCCCGATTTCTCGGGCAATTTTGAATATTTTTCGAAAAGGTCTTCGGAAATGCGCTAGAAATTAAATTCCCTACACGGATATACCAAATATGTGGGGATTGCTTTCAGTTTTAAGGGTTTTAATTTTTTTGCTACAAATTCTGATGTTTTGTATTGAATCTGATTAAATTTCCATATTTTCCCGATTTCTCGGGCAATTTTGAATATTTTTCGAAAAGGTCTTCGGAAATGCGATAGAAATTAAATTCCCTACACGGAAATACCAAATATGTGGGGATTGCTTTCAGTTTTAAGGGTTTTCATTTTTTTGCTACAAATTCTGATGTTTTGTATTGAATCGCATTAAATTTCCATATTTTCCAGATTTCTCGGGCAATTTTGAATATTTTTCGAAAAGGTCTTCGGAAATGCGCTAGAAATTAAATTCCCTACACGGAGATATCAAATATGTGGGGATTGCTTTCAGTTTTAAGGGTTTTAATTTTTTTGCTACGAATTCTGATGTTTTGTACTCAATCTCATTAAATTTCCATATTTTCCCGATTTCTCGGGCAATATTGAATATTTTTCGATAAGGTCTTCGGAAATGCGCTAGAAATTAAATTTCCTACACGGAGATACCAAATATGTGGGGATTGCTCTTAGTTTTAAGGGTTTTAATTTTTTTGCTACAAATTCTGATGTTTTGTATTGAATCTCATTAAATTTCCATATTTTCCCGATTTCTCAGGCAATTTTGAATATTTTTCGAAAAGGTCTTCGGAAATGCGCTAGAAATTAAATTCCCTACACGGAGATACCAAATATGTAGGGATTGCTCTCATTTTTAAGGGTTTTCATTTTTTGCTACAAATTCTGATGTTTTGTATTGAATCTCATTAAATTTCCATATTTTCCCGACTTCTCGTGCAATTTTGAATAATTTTCGAAGAGGTCTTCGGAAATGCGCTAGAAATTAAATTCCCTACACGGAGATACCAAATATGTGGGGATTGCTTTCAGTTTTAAGGGTTTTAATTTTTTGCTACAAATTCTGATGTTTTGTATTGAATCTCATTAAATTTCCATATTTTCCCGATTTCTCGGGCAATTTTGAATATTTTTCGAAAAGGTCTTCGGAAATGCGATAGAAATTAAATTCCCTACACGGAAATACCAAATATGTGGGGATTGCTTTCAGTTTTAAGGGTTTTCATTTTTTTGCTACAAATTCTGATGTTTTGTATTGAATCGCATTAAATTTCCAAATTTTCCAGATTTCTCGGGCAATTTTGAATATTTTTCGAAAAGGTCTTCGGAAATGCGATAGAAATTAAATTCCCTACACGGAGATACCAAATATGTGGGAATTGCTTTCAATTTTAACGGTTTTCATTTTTTTGCTACGAATTCTGATGTTTAGTACTGAATCTCATTAAATTTCCATATTTTCCAGATTTCTCGGGCAATATTGAATATTTTTCGAAAAGGTCTTCGGAAATGCGCTAGAAATTAAATTCCCTACACGGAGATACCAAATATGTGGGGATTGCTCTCAGTTTTAAGGGTTTTAATTTTTTTGCTACAAATTCTGATGTTTTGTATTGAATCTCATTAAATTTCCATATTTTCCCGATTTCTCGGGCAATTTTGAATATTTTTCGAAAAGGTCTTCGGAAATGCGCTAGAAATTAAATTCCCTACGCGGAGATACCAAATATGTGGGGATTGCTCTCAGTTTTAAGGGTTTTAATTTTTTTGCTACAAATTCTGATGTTTTGTATTGAATCTCATTAAATTTCCATATTTTCCCGATTTCTCGGGCAATATTGAATATTTTTCGATAAGGTCTTCGGAAATGCGCTAGAAATTAAATTTCCTACACGGAGATACCAAATATGTGGGGATTGCTCTTAGTTTTAAGGGTTTTAATTTTTTTGCTACAAATTCTGATGTTTTGTATTGAATCTCATTAAATTTCCATATTTTCCGGACTTCTCGGGCAATTTTGAATAATTTTCGAAGAGGTCTTCGGAAATGCGCTAGAAATTAAACTCCCTACACGGAGATACCAAATATGTGGGGATTGCTCTCAGTTTTAAGGGTTTTAATTTTTTTGCTACAAATTCTGATATTTTGTATTTAATCTCATTAAATTTCCATATTTTCCCGATTTCTCGGGCAATTTTGAATATTTTTCGAAAAGGTCTTCGGAAATGCGCTAGAAATTAAATTCCCTACACGGAGATACCAAATATGTGGGGATTGCTCTCAGTTTTAAGGGTTTTCATTTTTGTGCTACAAATTTTAATGTTTTGTATTGAATCTCATTAAATTTCCTAATTTTTCCGATTTCTCGGGCAATTTTGAATATTTTTCAAAAAGGTCTTCGGAAATGCGCTAGAAATTAAATTCCCTACACGGATATACCAAATATGTGGGAATTGCTTTCAATTTTAAGGGTTTTTCTTTTTTTTCTACAAATTCTGATGTTTTGTATTGAATCTCATTAAATTTCCATATTTTCCCGATTTCTCGGGCAATTTTGAATATTTTTCGAAAAGGTCTTCGGAAATGCGCTAGAAATTAAATTCCCTACACGGAGATACCAAATATGTGGGGATTGCTTTCAGTTTTAAGGGTTTTCATTTTTTTGCTACAAATTCTGATGTTTTGTATTGAATCTCATTAAATTTCCCTATTTTCCCGATTTCTCGGGAAATTTTGAATATTTTTCGAAAAGGTCTTCGGAAATGCGATAGAAATTAAATTCCCTACACGGAAATACCAAATATGTGGGGATTGCTTTCAGTTTTAAGGGTTTTCATTTTTTTGCTACAAATTCTAATGTTTTGTATTGAATCTCATTAAATTTCCATATTTTCCCGATTTCTCGGGCAATTTTGAATATTTTTCAAAAAGGTCTTCGGAAATTCGCTAGAAATTAAATTCCCTACACGGAGATACCACATATGTGGGGATTGCTTTCAGTTTTAAGGGTTTTAATTTTTTGCTACAAATTCTTATGTTTTGTATTGAATCTCATTAAATTTCCATATTTTCCCGATTTCTCGGGCAATTTTGAATATTTTTCGAAAAGGTCGTCGGAAATGCGATAGAAATTAAATTCCCTACACGGAGATACCAAATATGTGGCGATTGCTTTCAGTTTTAAGGGTTTTCATTTTTTTGCTACAAATTCTGATGTTTTGTATTGAATCTCATTAAATTTCCATATTTTCCCGATATCTCGGGCAATTTTGAATATTTTTCGAAAAGGTCTTCGGAAATGCGATAGAAATTAAATTCCCTACACGGAAATACCAAATATGTGCGGATTGCTTTCAGTTTTAAGGGTTTTCATTTTTTTGCTACAAATTCTGATGTTTTGTATTGAATCTCATTAAATTTCCATATTTTCCCGATTTCTCGGGCAATTTTGAATATTTTTCGAAAAGGTCTTCGGAAATGCGCTAGAAATTAAATTCCCTACACGGATATACCAAATATGTGGGGATTGCTTTCAGTTTTAAGGGTTTTAATTTTTTTGCTACAAATTCTGATGTTTTGTATTGAATCTGATTAAATTTCCATATTTTCCCGATTTCTCGGGCAATTTTGAATATTTTTCGAAAAGGTCTTCGGAAATGCGATAGAAATTAAATTCCCTACACGGAAATACCAAATATGTGGGGATTGCTTTCAGTTTTAAGGGTTTTCATTTTTTTGCTACAAATTCTGATGTTTTGTATTGAATCGCATTAAATTTCCATATTTTCCAGATTTCTCGGGCAATTTTGAATATTTTTCGAAAAGGTCTTCGGAAATGCGCTAGAAATTAAATTCCCTACACGGAGATATCAAGTATGTGGGGATTGCTTTCAGTTTTAAGGGTTTTAATTTTTTTGCTACGAATTCTGATGTTTTGTACTCAATCTCATTAAATTTCCATATTTTCCCGATTTCTCGGGCAATATTGAATATTTTTCGATAAGGTCTTCGGAAATGCGCTAGAACTTAAATTTCCTACACGGAGATACCAAATATGTGAGGAATGCTCTTAGTTTTAAGGGTTTTAATTTTTTTGCTACAAATTCTGATGTTTTGTATTGAATCTCATTAAATTTCCATATTTTCCCGATTTCTCAGGCAATTTTGAATATTTTTCGAAAAGGTCTTCGGAAATGCGCTAGAAATTAAATTCCCTACACGGAGATACCAAATATGTAGGGATTGCTCTCATTTTTAAGGGTTTTCATTTTTTGCTACAAATTCTGATGTTTTGTATTGAATCTCATTAAATTTCCATATTTTCCCGACTTCTCGGGCAATTTTGAATAATTTTCGAAAAGGTCTTCGGAAATGCGCTAGAAATTAAACTCCTTACACGGAGATACCAAATATGTGGGGATTGCTCTCAGTTTTAAGGGTTTTAATTTTTTTGCTACAAATTCTGATGTTTTGTATTTAATCTCATTAAATTTCCATATTTTCCCGATTTCTCGGGCAATTTTGAATATTTTTCGTAAAGGTCATCGGAAATGCGCTAGAAATTAAATTCCCTACACGGAGATACCAAATATGTGGCGATTGCTTTCAGTTTTAAGGGTTTTCATTTTTTTGCTACAAATTCTGATGTTTTGTATTGAATCTCATTAAATTTCCATATTTTCCCGATATCTCGGGCAATTTTGAATATTTTTCGAAAAGGTCTTCGGAAATGCGTTAGAAATTAAATTCCCTACACGGAAATACCAAATATGTGCGGATTGCTTTCAGTTTTAAGGGTTTTAATTTTTTTGCTACAAATTCTGATGTTTTGTATTGAATCTGATTAAATTTCCATATTTTCCCGATTTCTCGGGCAATTTTGAATATTTTTCGAAAAGGTCTTCGGAAATGCGATAGAAATTAAATTCACTACACGGAAATACCAAATATGTGGGGATTGCTTTCAGTTTTAAGGGTTTTCATTTTTTTGCTACAAATTCTGATGTTTTGTATTGAATCGCATTAAATTTCCATATTTTCCAGATTTCTAGGGCAATTTTGAATATTTTTCGAAAAGGTCTTCGGAAATGCGCTAGAAATTAAATTCCCTACACGGAGATATCAAGTATGTGGGGATTGCTTTCAGTTTTAAGGGTTTTAATTTTTTTGCTACGAATTCTGATGTTTTGTACTCAATCTCATTAAATTTCCATATTTTCCCGATTTCTCGGGCAATATTGAATATTTTTCGATAAGGTCTTCGGAAATGCGCTAGAAATTAAATTTCCTACACGGAGATACCAAATATGTGGGGATTGCTCTTAGTTTTAAGGGTTTTAATTTTTTTGCTACAAATTCTGATGTTTTGTATTGAATCTCATTAAATTTCCATATTTCCCCGATTTCTCAGGCAATTTTGAATATTTTTCGAAAAGGTCTTCGGAAATGCGCTAGAAATTAAATTCCCTACACGGAGATACCAAATATGTAGGGATTGCTCTCATTTTTAAGGGTTTTCATTTTTTGCTACAAATTCTGATGTTTTGTATTGAATCTCATTAAATTTCCATATTTTCCCGACTTCTCGGGCAATTTTGAATAATTTTCGAAGAGGTCTTCGGAAATGCGCTAGAAATTAAACTCCCTACACGGAGATACCAAATATGTGGGGATTGCTCTCAGTTTTAAGGGTTTTAATTTTTTTGCTACAAATTCTGATGTTTTGTATTTAATCTCATTAAATTTCCATATTTTCCCGATTTCTCGGGCAATTTTGAATATTTTTCGTAAAGGTCATCGGAAATGCGCTAGAAATTAAATTCCCTACACGGAGATACCAAATATGTGGGGATTGCTCTCAGTTTTAAGGGTTTTCATTTTTGTGCTACAAATTTTAATGTTTTGTATTGAATCTCATTAAATTTCCTTATTTTTCCGATTTCTCGGGCAATTTTGAATATTTTTCAAAAAGGTCTTCGGAAATGCGCTAGAAATTAAATTCCCTACACGGATATACCAAATATGTGGGAATTGCTTTCAATTTTAACGGTTTTAATTTTTTTGCTACAAATTCTGATGTTTTGTATTGAATCTCATTAAATTTCCATATTTTCCCGATTTCTCGGGCAATTTTGAATATTTTTCGTAAAGGTCTTCGGAAATGCGATAGAAATTAAATTCCCTACACGGAGATACCAAATATGTGGCGATTGCTTTCAGTTTTAAGGGTTTTCATTTTTTTGCTACAAATTCTGATGTTTTGTATTGAATCGCATTAAATTTCCATATTTTCCCGATATCTCGGGCAATTTTGAATATTTTTCGAAAAGGTCTTCGGAAATGCGATAGAAATTAAATTCCCTACACGGAAATACCAAATATGTGCGGATTGCTTTCAGTTTTAAGGGTTTTCATTTTTTTGCTACAAATTCTGATGTTTTGTATTGAATCTCATTAAATTTCCATATTTTCCCGATTTCTCGGGCAATTTTGAATATTTTTCGAAAAGGTCTTCGGAAATGCGCTAGAAATTAAATTCCCTACACGGATATACCAAATATGTGGGGATTGCTTTCAGTTTTAAGGGTTTTAATTTGGTGTACGGACAATTCGTAGAAAAATAATTCGTAGAAAAGCAATTCGTAGAAAAATAATTCGTAGAAAAGCACAATTCGTAGAAAAATAATTCGTAGAAAAGCAATTCGTAGAAAAATAATTCGTAGAAAAGCAATTCGTAGAAAAATAATTCGTAGATAAGCTAATTTAGCTAATTCGTAGAAAAGCAATTCGTAGAAATACAATTCATAGAAAACCAATTATCCGGGAAATTCGTATAAAATAATATTAAAAAAATTCTCGTTCTTATAAAATGATAGGTACCCAATCTCAGCGTAACTCAGAGCCAACGGCGGGAACGTGTTGGGAATATGGCTCCATTTTTATTTTTATTTTTTTTTTTTTTTTTTTTGTTAATTTAAAATATAATTTTTGTAAGTAGAAAGAAAATAATTCGAAATAATTAGTAATATCAATTCATTGATAAATAAAGAAATTCGTACGTTTTTTTAAAATTCTATATATTTTTTGTGGTTTTTTTTTTATATTTTTTATTTTTCTTTTAAATTTTTTTTTTAAAGTTAAAAAATAAAATATAATTTTTGTAAGTAGAAAGAAAATAATTCGAAATAATAAGTAATATCAATTCATAGATAAAAAAGAAATTCGTAATAAATTCATACGTTTCTTAAAATTTTATATATTAATTCGTAGAAAACTTATTCGTAGAAAAAAATAATGGTCGGAGGGTTTTTAAGGCGCGCGCCTTAAAAAACCCTCCGACCATTATTTTTTTCTACGAATAAGTTTTCTACGAATAAGTTTTCTACGAATTATTTTTCTACGAATTATTTTTCTACGAATTGCTTTTCTACGAATTATTTTTCTACGAATTATTTTTCTACGAATTATTTTTCTACGAATTATTTTTCTACGAATTGCTTTTCTACGAATTGTCCGTGAATCTTTAATTTTTTTGCTACAAATTCTGATGTTTTGTATTGAATCTGATTAAATTTCCATATTTTCCCGATTTCTCGGGCAATTTTGAATATTTTTCGAAAAGGTCTTCGGAAATGCGATAGAAATTAAATTCCCTACACGGAAATACCAAATATGTGGGGATTGCTTTCAGTTTTAAGGGTTTTCATTTTTTTGCTACAAATTCTGATGTTTTGTATTGAATCGCATTAAATTTCCATATTTTCCAGATTTCTCGGGCAATTTTGAATATTTTTCGAAAAGGTCTTCGGAAATGCGCTAGAAATTAAATTCCCTACACGGAGATATCAAGTATGTGGGGATTGCTTTCAGTTTTAAGGGTTTTAATTTTTTTGCTACGAATTCTGATGTTTTGTACTCAATCTCATTAAATTTCCATATTTTCCCGATTTCTCGGGCAATATTGAATATTTTTCGATAAGGTCTTCGGAAATGCGCTAGAAATTAAATTTCCTACACGGAGATACCAAATATGTGGGGATTGCTCTTAGTTTTAGGGTTTTAATTTTTTTGCTACAAATTCTGATGTTTTGTATTGAATCTCATTAAATTTCCATATTTTCCCGATTTCTCAGGCAATTTTGAATATTTTTCGAAAAGGTCTTCGGAAATGCGCTAGAAATTAAATTCCCTACACGGAGATACCAAATATGTAGGGATTGCTCTCATTTTTAAGGGTTTTCATTTTTTGCTACAAATTCTGATGTTTTGTATTGAATCTCATTAAATTTCCATATTTTCCCGACTTCTCGGGCAATTTTGAATAATTTTCGAAGAGGTCTTCGGAAATGCGCTAGAAATTAAACTCCCTACACGGAGATACCAAATATGTGGGGATTGCTCTCAGTTTTAAGGGTTTTAATTTTTTTGCTACAAATTCTGATGTTTTGTATTTAATCTCATTAAATTTCCATATTTTCCCGATTTCTCGGGCAATTTTGAATATTTTTCGTAAAGGTCATCGGAAATGCGCTAGAAATTAAATTCCCTACACGGAGATACCAAATATGTGGGGATTGCTCTCAGTTTTAAGGGTTTTCATTTTTGTGCTACAAATTTTAATGTTTTGTATTGAATCTCATTAAATTTCCTTATTTTTCCGATTTCTCGGGCAATTTTGAATATTTTTCAAAAAGGTCTTCGGAAATGCGCTAGAAATTAAATTCCCTACACGGATATACCAAATATGTGGGAATTGCTTTCAATTTTAACGGTTTTCATTTTTTTGCTACAAATTCTGATGTTTTGTATTGAATCTCATTAAATTTCCATATTTTCCCGATTTCTCGGGAAATTTTGAATATTTTTCGAAAAGGTCTTCGGAAATGCGCTAGAAATTAAATTCCCTACACGGAGATACCAAATATGTGGGGATTGCTTTCAGTTTTAAGGGTTTTCATTTTTTTGCTACAAATTCTGATGTTTTGTATTGAATCTCATTAAATTTCCATATTTTCCCGATTTCTCGGGCAATTTTGAATATTTTTCGAAAAGGTCTTCGGAAATGCGATTGAAATTAAATTCCCTACACGGAAATACCAAATATGTGGGGATTGCTTTCAGTTTTAAGGGTTTTCATTTTTTTGCTACAAATTCTAATGTTTTGTATTGAATCTCATTAAATTTCCATATTTTCCCGATTTCTCGGGCAATTTTGAATATTTTTCGAAAAGGTCTTCGGAAATGCGCTAGAAATTAAATTCCCTACACGGAGATACCAAATATGTGGGTATTGCTTTCAGTTTTAAGGGTTTTAATTTTTTTGCTACAAATTCTTATGTTTTGTATTGAATCTCATTAAATTTCCATATTTTCCCGATTTCTCGGGCAATTTTGAATATTTTTCGAAAAGGTCGTCGGAAATGCGATAGAAATTAAATTCCCTATACGGAGATACCAAATATGTGGGGATTGCTTTCAGTTTTAAGGGTTTTCATTTTTGTGCTACAAATTTTAATGTTTTGTATTGAATCTCATTAAATTTCCTTATTTTTCCGATTTCTCGGGCAATTTTGAATATTTTTCGAAAAGGTCTTCGGAAATGCGCTAGAAATTAAATTCCCTACACGGAGATACCAAATATGTAGGGATTGCTCTCATTTTTAAGGGTTTTCATTTTTTGCTACAAATTCTGATGTTTTGTATTTAATCTCATTAAATTTCCATATTTTCCCGATTTCTCGGGCAATTTTGAATATTTTTCCTAAAGGTCATCGGAAATGCGCTAGAAATTAAATTCCGTACATGGAAATACCAAATATGTGGGGATTGCTTTCAGTTTTAAGGGTTTTCATTTTTTTGCTACAAATTCTGATGTTTTGTATTGAATCGCATTAAATTTCCATATTTTCCAGATTTCTCGGGCAATTTTGAATATTTTTCGAAAAGGTCTTCAGAAATGCGATAGAAATTAAATTCCCTATACGGAGATACCAAATATGTGGGGATTGCTTTCAGTTTTAAGGGTTTTCTTTTTTGTGCTACAAATTTTAATGTTTTGTATTGAATCTCATTAAATTTCCTTATTTTTCCGATTTCTCGGGCAATTTTGAATATTTTTCGAAAAGGTCTTCGGAAATGCGCTAGAAATTAAATTCCCTACACGAAGATACCAAATATGTAGGGATTGCTCTCATTTTTAAGGGTTTTCATTTTTTGCTACAAATTCTGATGTTTTGTATTTAATCTCATTAAATTTCCATATTTTCCCGATTTCTCGGGCAATTTTGAATATTTTTCGTAAAGGTCATCGGAAATGCGCTAGAAATTAAATTCCGTACATGGAAATACCAAATATGTGGGGATTGCTTTCAGTTTTAAGGGTTTTCATTTTTTTGCTACAAATTCTGATGTTTTGTATTGAATCGCATTAAATTTCCTTATTTTTCCGATTTCTCGGGCAATTTTGAATATTTTTCGAAAAGGTCTTCGGAAATGCGCTAGAAATTAAATTCCCTACACGGAGATACCAAATATGTAGGGATTGCTCTCATTTTTAAGGGTTTTCATTTTTTGCTACAAATTCTGATGTTTTGTATTTAATCTCATTAAATTTCCATATTTTCCCGATTTCTCGGGCAATTTTGAATATTTTTCGTAAAGGTCATCGGAAATGCGCTAGAAATTAAATTCCGTACATGGAAATACCAAATATGTGGGGATTGCTTTCAATTTTAAGGGTTTTCATTTTTTTGCTACAAATTCTGATGTTTTGAATTTCATTAAATTTCCATATTTTCCCGATTTCTAGGGCAATTTTGAATATTTTTCGAAAAGGTCTTCGGAAATGCGATAGAAATTAAATTCCGTACATGGAAATACCAAATATGTGGGGATTGCTTTCAGTTTTAAGGGTTTTCATTTTTTTGCTACAAATTCTGATGTTTTGTATTGAATCGCATTAAATTTCCATATTTTCCAGATTTCTCGGGCAATTTTGAATATTTTTCGAAAAGGTCTTCGGAAATGCGCTAGAAAATAAATTCCCTACACGGAGATACCAAGTATGTGGGGATTGCTTTCAGTTTTAAGGGTTTTAATTTTTTTGCTACGAATTCTGATGTTTTGTACTCAATCTCATTAAATTTCCATATTTTCCAGATTTCTCGAGCAATTTTGAATATTGTTAGAAAATTTCTTCGGAAATGCGCTAGAAATTAAATTCCCTACACGGAGATACCAAATATGTGGGGATTGCTTTCAGTTTTAAGGGTTTTCATTTTTTTGCTACAAATTCTGATGTTTTGTATTGAATCGCATTAAATTTCCATATTTTCCAGATTTCTCGGGCAATATTGAATATTTTTCGAAAAGGTCTTCGGAAATGCGCTAGAAATTAAACTCCCTACACGGAGATACCAAATATGTGGGGATTGCTCTCAGTTTTAAGGCTTTTAATTTTTTTGCTACAAATTCTGATGTTTTGTATTGAATCTCATTAAATTTCCATATTTTCCCGATTTCTCGGGGAATTTTGAATATTTTTCGAAAAGGTCTTCGGAAATGCGATTGAAATTAAATTCCCTACACGGAAATACCAAATATGTGGGGATTGCTTTCAGTTTTAAGGGTTTTCATTTTTTTGCTACAAATTCTAATGTTTTGTATTGAATCTCATTAAATTTCCATATTTTCCCGATTTCTCGGGCAATTTTGAATATTTTTCGAAAAGGTCTTCGGAAATGCGCTAGAAATTAAATTCCCTACACGGAGATACCAAATATGTGGGTATTGCTTTCAGTTTTATGGGTTTTAATTTTTTTGCTACAAATTCTTATTTTTTGTATTGAATCTCATTAAATTTCCATATTTTCCCGATTTCTCGGGCAATTTTGAATATTTTTCGAAAAGGTCGTCGGAAATGCGATAGAAATTAAATTCCCTATACGGAGATACCAAATATGTGGGGATTGCTTTCAGTTTTAAGGGTTTTCATTTTTGTGCTACAAATTTTAATGTTTTGTATTGAATCTCATTAAATTTCCTTATTTTTCCGATTTCTCGGGCAATTTTGAATATTTTTCGAAAAGGTCTTCGGAAATGCGCTAGAAATTAAATTCCCTACACGGAGATACCAAATATGTAGGGATTGCTCTCATTTTTAAGGGTTTTCATTTTTTGCTACAAATTCTGATGTTTTGTATTTAATCTCATTAAATTTCCATATTTTCCCGATTTCTCGGGCAATTTTGAATATTTTTCGTAAAGGTCATCGGAAATGCGCTAGAAATTAAATTCCGTACATGGAAATACCAAATATGTGGGGATTGCTTTCAGTTTTAAGGGTTTTCATTTTTTTGCTACAAATTCTGATGTTTTGTATTGAATCGCATTAAATTTCCTTATTTTTCCGCTTTCTCGGGCAATTTTGAATATTTTTCGAAAAGGTCTTCGGAAATGCGCTAGAAATTAAATTCCCTACACGGAGATACCAAATATGTAGGGATTGCTCTCATTTTTAAGGGTTTTCATTTTTTGCTACAAATTCTGATGTTTTGTATTTAATCTCATTAAATTTCCATATTTTCCCGATTTCTCGGGCAATTTTGAATATTTTTCGTAAAGGTCATCGGAAATGCGCTAGAAATTAAATTCCGTACATGGAAATACCAAATATGTGGGGATTGCTTTCAATTTTAAGGGTTTTCATTTTTTTGCTACAAATTCTGATGTTTTGAATCTCATTAAATTTCCATATTTTCCTGATTTCTCGGGCAATTTTGAATATTTTTCGAAAAGGTCTTCGGAAATGCGATAGAAATTAAATTCCGTACATGGAAATACCAAATATGTGGGGATTGCTTTCAGTTTTAAGGGTTTTCATTTTTTTGCTACAATTTCTGATGTTTTGTATTGAATCGCATTAAATTTCCATATTTTCCAGATTTCTCGGGCAATTTTGAATATTTTTCGAAAAGGTCTTCGGAAATGCGATAGAAATTAAATTCCCTATACGGAGATACCAAATATGTGGGGATTGCTTTCAGTTTTAAGGGTTTTCATTTTTGTGCTACAAATTTTAATGTTTTGTATTGAATCTCATTAAATTTCCTTATTTTTCCGATTTCTCGGGCAATTTTGAATATTTTTCGAAAAGGTCTTCGGAAATGCGCTAGAAATTAAATTCCCTACACGGAGATACCAAATATGTAGGGATTGCTCTCATTTTTAAGGGTTTTCATTTTTTGCTACAAATTCTGATGTTTTGTATTTAATCTCATTAAATTTCCATATTTTCCCGATTTCTCGGGCAATTTTGAATATTTTTCGTAAAGGTCATCGGAAATGCGCTAGAAATTAAATTCCGTACATGGAAATACCAAATATGTGGGGATTGCTTTCAGTTTTAAGGGTTTTCATTTTTTTGCTACAAATTCTGATGTTTTGTATTGAATCGCATTAAATTTCCTTATTTTTCCGATTTCTCGGGCAATTTTGAATATTTTTCGAAAAGGTCTTCGGAAATGCGCTAGAAATTAAATTCCCTACACGGAGATACCAAATATGCAGGGATTGCTCTCATTTTTAAGGGTTTTCATTTTTTGCTACAAATTCTGATGTTTTGTATTTAATCTCATTAAATTTCCATATTTTCCCGATTTCTCGGGCAATTTTGAATATTTTTCGTAAAGGTCATCGGAAATGCGCTAGAAATTAAATTCCGTACATGGAAATACCAAATATGTGGGGATTGCTTTCAATTTTAAGGGTTTTCATTTTTTTGCTACAAATTCTGATGTTTTGAATTTCATTAAATTTCCATATTTTCCCGATTTCTCGGGCAATTTTGAATATTTTTCGAAAAGGTCTTCGGAAATGCGCTAGAAATTAAATTCCCTACACGGAGATACCAAATATGTGGGTATTGCTTTCAGTTTTAAGGGTTTTAATTTTTTTGCTACAAATTCTTATGTTTTGTATTGAATCTCATTAAATTTCTATATTTTCCCGATTTCTCGGGCAATTTTGAATATTTTTCGAAAAGGTCGTCGGAAATGCGATAGAAATTAAATTCCCTATACGGAGATACCAAATATGTGGGGATTGCTTTCAGTTTTAAGGGTTTTCATTTTTGTGCTACAAATTTTAATGTTTTGTATTGAATCTCATTAAATTTCCTTATTTTTCCGATTTCTCGGGCAATTTTGAATATTTTTCGAAAAGGTCTTCGGAAATGCGCTAGAAATTAAATTCCCTACACGGAGATACCAAATATGTAGGGATTGCTCTCATTTTTAAGGGTTTTCATTTTTTGCTACAAATTCTGATGTTTTGTATTTAATCTCATTAAATTTCCATATTTTCCCGATTTCTCGGGCAATTTTGAATATTTTTCGTAAAGGTCGTCGGAAATGCGATAGAAATTAAATTCCCTATACGGAGATACCAAATATGTGGGGATTGCTTTCAGTTTTAAGGGTTTTCATTTTTGTGCTACAAATTTTAATGTTTTGTATTGAATCTCATTAAATTTCCTTATTTTTCCGATTTCTCGGGCAATTTTGAATATTTTTCGAAAAGGTCTTCGGAAATGCGCTAGAAATTAAATTCCCTACGCGGAGATACCAAATATGTGGGGATTGCTCTCATTTTTAAGGGTTTTCATTTTTGTGCTACAAATTTTAATGTTTTGTATTGAATCTCATTAAATTTCCATATTTTCCCGATTTCTCGTGCAATTTTGAATATTTTTCGAAAAGGTCTTCGGAAATGCGCTAGAAATTAAATTCCCTACACGGAGATACCAAATATGTGGGTATTGCTTTCAGTTTTAAGGGTTTTAATTTTTTTGCTACAAATTCTTATGTTTTGTATTGAATCTCATTAAATTTCCATATTTTCCCGATTTCTCGGGCAATTTTGAATATTTTTCGAAAAGGTCGTCGGAAATGCGATAGAAATTAAATTCCCTATACGGAGATACCAAATATGTGGGGATTGCTTTCAGTTTTAAGGGTTTTCATTTTTGTGCTACAAATTTTAATGTTTTGTATTGAATCTCATTAAATTTCCTTATTTTTCCGATTTCTCGGGCAATTTTGAATATTTTTCGAAAAGGTCTTCGGAAATGCGCTAGAAATTAAATTCCCTACACGGAGATACCAAATATGTAGGGATTGCTCTCATTTTTAAGGGTTTTCATTTTTGTGCTACAAATTTTAATGTTTTGTATTGAATCTCATTAAATTTCCTTATTTTTCCGATTTCTCGGGCAATTTTGAATATTTTTCGAAAAGGTCTTCGGAAATGCGTTAGAAATTAAATTCCGTACATGGAAATACCAAATATGTGGGGATTGCTTTCAGTTTTAAGGGTTTTCATTTTTTTGCTACAAATTCTGATGTTTTGTATTGAATCGCATTAAATTTCCTTATTTTTCCGATTTCTCGGGCAATTTTGAATATTTTTCGAAAAGGTCATCGGAAATGCGCTAGAACTTAAATTCCGTACATGGAAATACCAAATATGTGGGGATTGCTTTCAATTTTAAGGGTTTTCATTTTTTTGCTACAAATTCTGATGTTTTGAATCTCATTAAATTTCCATATTTTCCCGATTTCTCGGGCAATTTTGAATATTTTTCGAAAAGGTCTTCGGAAATGCGCTAGAAATTAAATTCCCTACACGGAGATACCAAATATGTGGGTATTGCTTTCAGTTTTAAGGGTTTTAATTTTTTTGCTACAAATTCTTATGTTTTGTATTGAATCTCATTAAATTTCCATATTTTCCCGATTTCTCGGGCAATTTTGAATATTTTTCGAAAAGGTCGTCGGAAATGCGATAGAAATTAAATTCCCTATACGGAGATACCAAATATGTGGGGATTGCTTTCAGTTTTAAGGGTTTTCATTTTTGTGCTACAAATTTTAATGTTTTGTATTGAATCTCATTAAATTTCCTTATTTTTCCGATTTCTCGGGCAATTTTGAATATTTTTCGAAAAGGTCTTCGGAAATGCGCTAGAAATTAAATTCCCTACACGGAGATACCAAATATGTAGGGATTGCTCTCATTTTTAAGGGTTTTCATTTTTTGCTACAAATTCTGATGTTTTGTATTTAATCTCATTAAATTTCCATATTTTCCCGATTTCTCGGGCAATTTTGAGTATATTTCGTAAAGGTCATCGGAAATGCGCTAGAAATTAAATTCCGTACATGGAAATACCAAATATGTGGGGATTGCTTTCAGTTTTAAGGGTTTTCATTTTTTTGCTACAAATTCTGATGTTTTGTATTGAATCGCATTAAATTTCCTTATTTTTCCGATTTCTCGGGCAATTTTGAATATTTTTCGAAAAGGTCATCGGAAATGCGCTAGACATTAAATTCCCTACACGGAGATACCAAATATGTAGGGATTGCTCTCATTTTTAAGGGTTTTCATTTTTTGCTACAAATTCTGATGTTTTGTATTTAATCTCATTAAATTTCCATATTTTCCCGATTTCTCGGGCAATTTTGAATATTTTTCGTAAAGGTCATCGGAAATGCGCTAGAAATTAAATTCCCTACACGGAGATACCAAATATGTGGGGATTGCTCTCAGTTTTAAGGGTTTTCATTTTTGTGCTACAAATTTTAATGTTTTGTATTGAATCTCATTAAATTTCCTTATTTTTCCGATTTCTCGGGCAATTTTGAATATTTTTGAAAAAGGTCTTCGGAAATGCGCTAGAAATTAAATTCCCTACACGGATATACCAAATATGTGGGAATTGCTTTCAATTTTAAGGATTTTCATTTTTTTGCTACAAATTTTGATGTTTTGTATTGAATCTCATTAAATTTCCATATTTTCCCGATTTCTCGAGCAATTTTGAATATTTTTCGAAAAAGTCTTCGGAAATGCGCTAGAAATTAAATTCCCTACACGGATATACCAAATATGTGGGGATTGCTTTCAGTTTTAAGGGTTTTCATTTTTTTGCTACAAATTCTGATGTTTTGTATTGAATCTCATTAAATTTCCATATTTTCCTGATTTCTCGGGCAATTTTGAATATTTTTCGAAAAGGTCTTCGGAAATGCGCTAGAAATTAAACTCCCTACACGGAGATACCAAATATGTGGGGATTGCTCTCAGTTTTAAGGGTTTTAAATTTTTTGCTACAAATTCTGATGTTTTGTATTGAATCTCATTAAATTTCCATATTTTCCCGATTTCTCGGGGAATTTTGAATATTTTTCGAAAAGGTCATCGGAAATGCGCTAGAAATTAAATTCCCTACACGGAGATACCAAATATGTGGGGATTGCTCTCAGTTTTAAGGGTTTTCATTTTTGTGCTACAAATTTTAATGTTTTGTATTGAATCTCATTAAATTTCCTTATTTTTCCGATTTCTCGAGCAATTTTGAATATTTTCCGAAAAGGTCTTCGGAAATGCGCTAGAAATTAAACTCCCTACACGGAGATACCAAATATGTGGGGATTGCTCTCAGTTTTAAGGGTTTTAAATTTTTTGCTACAAATTCTGATGTTTTGTATTGAATCTCATTAAATTTCCATATTTTCCCGATTTCTCGGGGAATTTTGAATATTTTTCGAAAAGGTCATCGGAAATGCGCTAGACATTAAATTCCCTACACGGAGATACCAAATATGTAGGGATTGCTCTCATTTTTAAGGGTTTTCATTTTTTGCTACAAATTCTGATGTTTTGTATTTAATCTCATTAAATTTCCATATTTTCCCGATTTCTCGGGCAATTTTGAATATTTTTCGTAAAGGTCATCGGAAATGCGCTAGAAATTAAATTCCCTACACGGAGATACCAAATATGTGGGGATTGCTCTCAGTTTTAAGGGTTTTCATTTTTGTGCTACAAATTTTAATGTTTTGTATTGAATCTCATTAAATTTCCTTATTTTTCCGATTTCTCGGGCAATTTTGAATATTTTTCAAAAAGGTCTTCGGAAATGCGCTAGAAATTAAATTCCCTACACGGATATACCAAATATGTGGGAATTGCTTTCAATTTTAAGGATTTTCAATTTTTTGCTACAAATTCTGATGTTTTGTATTGAATCTCATTAAATTTCCATATTTTCCCGATTTCTCGGGCAATTTTGAATATTTTTCGAAAAGGTCTTCGGAAATGCGCTAGAAATTAAATTCCCTACACGGATATACCAAATATGTGGGGATTGCTCTCAGTTTTAAGGGTTTTCAATTTTTTGCTACAAATTCTGATGTTTTGTAGTGAATCTCATTAAATTTCCATATTTTCCCGATTTCTCGGGCAATTTTGAATATTTTTCAAAAAGGTCTTCGGAAATGCGATTGAAATTAAATTCCCTGCACTGAAATACCAAATATGTGGGGATTGCTTTCAGTTTTAAGGGTTTTCATTTTTTTGCTACAAATTCTAATGTTTTGTATTGAATCTCATTAAATTTCCATATTTTCCCAATTTCTCGGGCAATTTTGAATATTTTTCGAAAAGGTCTTCGGAAATGCGCTAGAAATTAAATTCCCTACACGGAGATACCAAATATGTGGGGATTGCTTTCAGTTTTAAGGGTTTTAATTTTTTTGCTACAAATTCTGATGTTTTGTATTGAATCTCATTAAATTTCCTTATTTTTCCGATTTCTCGGGCAATTTTGAATATTTTTCGAAAAGGTATTCGGAAATGCGATTGAAATTAAATTCCCTACACGGAGATACCAAATATGTGGGGATTGCTCTCAGTTTTAAGGGTTTTCATTTTTGTGCTACAAATTTTAATGTTTTGTATTGAATCTCATTAAATTTCCTTATTTTTCCGATTTCTCGGGCAATTTTGAATATTTTTCGAAAAGGTCTTCGGAAATGCGCTAGAAATTAAATTCCCTACACGGATATACCAAATATGTGGGAATTGCTTTCAATTTTAAGGATTTTCATTTTTTTGCTACAAATTCTGATGTTTTGTATTGAATCTCATTAAATTTCCATATTTTCCCGATTTCTCGGGCAATTTTGAATATTTTTCGAAAAGGTCTTCGGAAATGCGCTAGAAATTAAATTCCCTACACGGATATACCAAATATGTGGGGATTGCTTTCAGTTTAAGGGTTTTCATTTTTTTGCTACAAATTCTGATGTTTTGTATTGAATCTCATTAAATTTCCATATTTTCCCGATTTCTCGGGCAATTTTGAATATTTTTCGAAAAGGTCTTCGGAAATGCGCTAGAAATTAAACTCCCTACACGGAGATACCAAATATGTGGGGATTGCTCTCAGTTTTAAGGGTTTTAAATTTTTTGCTACAAATTCTGATGTTTTGTATTGAATCTCATTAAATTTCCATATTTTCCCGATTTCTCGGGGAATTTTGAATATTTTTCGAAAAGGTCATCGGAAATGCGCTAGAAATTAAATTCCCTACACGGAGATACCAAATATGTGGGGATTGCTCTCAGTTTTAAGGGTTTTCATTTTTGTGCTACAAATTTTAATGTTTTGTATTGAATCTCATTAAATTTCCTTATTTTTCCGATTTCTCGGGCAATTTTGAATATTTTTCGAAAAGGTCTTCGGAAATGCGCTAGAAATTAAACTCCCTACGCGGAGATACCAAATATGTGGGGATTGCTCTCAGTTTTAAGGGTTTTAAATTTTTTGCTACAAATTCTGATGTTTTGTATTGAATCTCATTAAATTTCCATATTTTCCCGATTTCTCGGGGAATTTTGAATATTTTTCGAAAAGGTCATCGGAAATGCGCTAGACATTAAATTCCCTACACGGAGATACCAAATATGTAGGGATTGCTCTCATTTTTAAGGGTTTTCATTTTTTGCTACAAATTCTGATGTTTTGTATTTAATCTCATTAAATTTCCATATTTTCCCGATTTCTCGGGCAATTTTGAATATTTTTCGTAAAGGTAATCGGAAATGCGCTAGAAATTAAATTCCCTACACGGAGATACCAAATATTTGGGGATTGCTCTCAGTTTTAAGGGTTTTCATTTTTGTGCTACAAATTTTAATGTTTTGTCATTAAATTTCCTTATTTTTCCGATTTCTCGGGCAATTTTGAATATTTTTCAAAAAGGTCTTCGGAAATGCGCTAGAAATTAAATTCCCTACACGGATATACCAAATATGTGGGAATTGCTTTCAATTTTAAGGATTTTCATTTTTTTGCTACAAATTCTGATGTTTTGTATTGAATCTCATTAAATTTCCATATTTTCCCGATTTCTCGGGCAATTTTGAATATTTTTCGAAAAGGTCTTCGGAAATGCGCTAGAAATTAAATTCCCTACACGGATATACCAAATATGTGGGGATTGCTTTCAGTTTTAAGGGTTTTCATTTTTTTGCTACAAATTCTGATGTTTTGTATTGAATCTCATTAAATTTCCATATTTTCCCGATTTCTCGGGCAATTTTGAATATTTTTCGAAAAGGTCTTCGGAAATGCGATTGAAATTAAATTCCCTACACTGAAATACCAAATATGTGGGGATTGCTTTCAGTTTTAAGGGTTTTCATTTTTTTGCTACAAATTCTAATGTTTTGTATTGAATCTCATTAAATTTCCATATTTTCCCGATTTCTCGGGCAATTTTGAATATTTTTCGAAAAGGTCTTCGGAAATGCGCTAGAAATTAAATTCCCTACACGGAGATACCAAATATGTGGGGATTGCTTTCAGTTTTAAGGGTTTTAATTTTTTTGCTACAAATTCTGATGTTTTGTATTGAATCTCATTAAATTTCCTTATTTTTCCGATTTCTCGGGCAATTTTGAATATTTTTCGAAAAGGTATTCGGAAATGCGATTGAAATTAAATTCCCTACACGGAAATACCAAATATGTGGGGATTGCTTTCAGTTTTAAGGGTTTTCATTTTTGTGCTACAAATTTTAATGTTTTGTATTGAATCTCATTAAATTTCATTATTTTTCCGATTTCTCGGGCAATTTTGAATATTTTTCGAAAACGTCTTCGGAAATGCGATAGAAATTAAATTCCCTACACGGAAATACCAAATATGTGGGGATTGCTTTCAGTTTTAAGGGTTTTCATTTTTTTGCTACAAATTCTGAAGTTTTGTATTGAATCTCATTAAATTTCCATATTTTCCCGATTTCTCGGGCAATTTTGAATAGTTTTCGAAAAGGTCTTAGGAAATGCGCTAGAAATTAAATTCCCTACACGGAGATACCAAATATGTGGGGATTGCTTTCAGTTTTAAGGGTTTTCATTTTTTTGCTACAAATTCTGATGTTTTGTATTGAATCTCATTAAATTTCCATATTTTCCTGATTTCTCAGGCAATTTTGAATATTTTTCGAAAAGGTCTTCGGAAATGCGCTAGAAATTAAATTCCCTACACGGAGATACCAAATATGTAGGGATTGCTCTAATTTTTAAGGGTTTTCATTTTTTGCTACAAATTCTGATGTTTTGTATTGAATCTCATTAAATTTCCATATTTTCCCGATTTCTCGGGCAATTTTGAATATTTTTCGAAAAGGTCTTCGGAAATGCGCTAGAAATTAAATTCCCTACACGGATATACCAAATATGTGGGGATTGCTTTCAGTTTTAAGGGTTTTCATTTTTTTGCTACAAATTCTGATGTTTTGTATTGAATCTCATTAAATTTCCATATTTAAAAAATTAAATTTCCATATTTTCCCGACTTCTCGGGCAATTTTGAATAATTTTCGAAGAGGTCTTCGGAAATGCGCTAGAAATTAAACTCCCTACACGGAGATACCAAATATGTGGGGATTGCTCTCAGTTTTAAGGGTTTTAATTTTTTTGCTACAAATTCTGATGTTTTGTATTTAATCTCATTAAATTTCCATATTTTCCCGATTTCTCGGGCAATTTTGAATATTTTTCGTAAAGGTCATCGGAAATGCGCTAGAAATTAAATTCCCTACACGGAGATACCAAATATGTGGGGATTGCTCTCAGTTTTAAGGGTTTTCATATTTGTGCTACAAATTTTAATGTTTTGTATTGAATCTCATTAAATTTCCTTATTTTTCCGATTTCTCGGGCAATTTTGAATATTTTTCAAAAAGGTCTTCGGAAATGCGCTTGAAATTAAATTCCCTACACGGATATACCAAATATGTGGGAATTGCTTTCAATTTTAAGAGTTTTCATTTTTTTGCTACAAATTCTGATGTTTTGTATTTAATCTCATTAAATTTCCCTATTTTCCCGATTTCTCGGGCAATTTTGAATATTTTTCGAAAAGGTCTTCGGAAATGCGCTGGAAATTAAATTCCCTACACGGATATACCAAATATGTGGGAATTGCTTTCAATTTTAAGGGTTTTCATTTTTTTGCTACAAATTCTGATGTTTTGTATTGAATCTCATTAAATTTCCATATTTTCCTGATTTCTCAGGCAATTTTGAATATTTTTCGAAAAGGTCTTCGGAAATGCGATTGAAATTAAATTCCCTACACGGATATACCAAATATGTGGGAATTGCTTTCAATTTTAAGGGTTTTCATTTTTTTGCTACAAATTCTGATGTTTTGTATTGAATCTCATTAAATTTCCATATTTTCCTGATTTCTCAGGCAATTTTGAATATTTTTCGAAAAGGTCTTCGGAAATGCGATTGAAATTAAATTCCCTACACGGAAATACCAAATATGTGGGGATTGCTTTTAGTTTTAAGGGTTTTCATTTTTTTGCTACAAATTCTAATGTTTTGTATTGAATCTCATTAAATTTCCATATTTTTCCGATTTCTCGGGCAATTTTGAATATTTTTCGAAAAGGTCTTCGGAAATGCGCTAGAAATTAAATTCCCTACACGGAGATACCAAATATGTGTTGATTGCTTTCAGTTTTAAGGGTTTTAATTTTTTTGCTACAAATTCTGATGTTTTGTATTCAATCTCATTAAATTTCCATATTTTCCCGATTTCTCGGGCAATTTTGAATATTTTTCGAAAAGGTCGTCGGAAATGCGATAGAAATTAAATTCCCTACACGGAGATACCAAATATGTGGGGATTGCTTTCAGTTTTAAGGGTTTTCATTTTTGTGCTACAAATTTTAATGTTTTGTATTGAATCTCATTAAATTTCCTTATTTTTCCGATTTCTCGGGCAATTTTGAATATTTTTCGAAAAGGTCTTCGGAAATGCGCTAGAAATTAAATTCCCTACACGGAGATACCAAATATGTGGCAATTGCTTTCAATTTTAAGGGTTTTCATTTTTTTGCTACAAATTCTGATGTTTTGTATTGAATCTCATTAAATTTCCATATTTTCCCGATTTCTCGGGCAATTTTGAATATTTTTCGAAAAGGTCTTCGGAAATGCGATAGAAATTAAATTCCCTACACGGAGATACCAAATATGTGTTGATTGCTTTCAGTTTTAAGGGTTTTAATTTTTTTGCTACAAATTCTGATGTTTTGTATTCAATCTCATTAAATTTCCATATTTTCCCGATTTCTCGGGCAATTTTGAATATTTTTCGAAAAGGTCTTCGGAAATGCGCTAGAAATTAAATTCCCTACACGGAGATACCAAATATGTGGGGATTGCTTTCAGTTTTAAGGGTTTTCATTTTTTTGCTACAAATTCTGATGTTTTGTATTGAATCGCATTAAATTTCCATATTTTCCAGATTTCTCGGGCAATTTTGAATATTTTTCGAAAAGGTCTTCGGAAATGCGCTAGAAATTAAATTCCCTACACGGAGATACCAAGTATGTGGGGATTGCTCTCAGTTTTAAGGGTTTTAATTTTTTTGCTACGAATTCTGATGTTTTGTACTGAATCTCATTAAATTTCCATATTTTCCAGATTTCTCGGGCAATTTTGAATATTTTTAGAAAATTTCTTCGGAAATGCGCTAGAAATTAAATTCCCTACATGGAGATACCAAATATGTGGGGATTGCTTTCAGTTTTAAGGGTTTTTATTTTTTTGCTACAAATTCTGATGTTTTGTATTGAATCGCATTAAATTTCCATATTTTCCAGATTTCTCGGGCAATATTGAATATTTTTCGAAAAGGTCTTCGGAAATGCGCTAGAAATTAAACTCCCTACACGGAGATACCAAATATGTGGGGATTGCTCTCAGTTTTAAGGGTTTTAAATTTTTTGCTACAAATTCTGATATTTTGTATTGAATCTCATTAAATTTCCATATTTTCCCGATTTCTCGGGCAATTTTGAATATTTTTCGAAAAGGTCTTCGGAAATGCGCTAGACATTAAATTCCCTACACGGAGATACCAAATATGTAGGGATTGCTCTCATTTTTAAGGGTTTTCATTTTTTGCTACAAATTCTGATGTTTTGTATTTAATCTCATTAAATTTCCATATTTTCCCGATTTCTCGGGCAATTTTGAATATTTTTCGTAAAGATCATCGGAAATGCGCTAGAAATTAAATTCCCTACACGGAGATACCAAATATGTGGGGATTGCTCTCAGTTTTAAGGGTTTGCATTTTTGTGCTACAAATTTTAATGTTTTGTATTGAATCTCATTAAATTTCCTTATTTTTCCGATTTCTCGGGCAATTTTGAATATTTTTCAAAAAGGTCTTCGGAAATGCGCTAGAAATTAAATTCCCTACACAGATATACCAAATATGTGGGAATTGCTTTCAATTTTAAGGGTTTTCATTTTTTTGCTACAAATTCTGATGTTTTGTATTGAATCTCATTAAATTTCCATATTTTCCCGATTTCTCGGGCAATTTTGAATATTTTTCGAAAAGGTCTTCGGAAATGCCCTAGAAATTAAATTCCCTACACGGAGATACCAAATATGTGGGGATTGCTTTCAGTTTTAAGGGTTTTAAATTTTTTGCTACAAATTCTGATGTTTTGTATTGAATCTCATTAAATTTCCATATTTTCCCGATTTCTCGGGCAATTTTGAATATTTTTCGAAAAGGTCTTCGGAAATGCGCTAGACATTAAATTCCCTACACGGAGATACCAAATATGTAGGGATTGCTCTCATTTTTAAGGGTTTTCATTTTTGGTACAAATTCTGATGCTAGAAATTAAATTCCCTACACGGAGATACCAAATATATGGGGATTGCTTTCAGTTTTAAGGGTTTTCATTTTTTTGCTACAAATTCTGATGTTTTGTATTGAATCTCATTAAATTTCCATATTTTCCCGATTTCTCGGGCAATTTTGAATATTTTTCGAAAAGGTCTTCGGAAATGCGCTAGAAATTAAATTCCCTACACGGAGATACCAAATATGTGGGGATTGCTTTCAGTTTTAAGGGTTTTAAATTTTTTGCTACAAATTCTGATGTTTTGTATTGAATCTCATTAAATTTCCATATTTTCCCGATTTCTCGGGCAATTTTGAATATTTTTCGAAAAGGTCTTCGGAAATGCGCTAGACATTAAATTCCCTACACGGAGATACCAAATATGTAGGGATTGCTCTCATTTTTAAGGGTTTTCATTTTTTGCTACAAATTCTGATGCTAGAAATTAAATTCCCTACACGGAGATACCAAATATGTGGGGATTGCTTTCAGTTTTAAGGGTTTTCATTTTTTTGCTACAAATTCTGATGTTTTGTATTGAATCTCATTAAATTTCCATATTTTCCCGATTTCTCGGGCAATTTTGAATATTTTTCGAAAAGGTCTTCGGAAATGCGATTGAAATTAAATTCCCTACACGGAAATACCAAGTATGTGGGGATTGCTTTCAGTTTTAAGGGTTTTCATTTTTTTGCTACAAATTCTAATTTTTTGTATTGAATCTCATTAAATTTCCATATTTTCCCGATTTCTCGGGCAATTTTGAATATTTTTCGAAAAGGTCTTCGGAAATGCGCTAGAAATTAAATTCCCTACACGGAGATACCAAATATGTGGGGATTGCTTTCAGTTTTAAGGGTTTTAATTTTTTTGCTACAAATTCTGATGTTTTGTATTGAATCTCATTAAATTTCCATATTTTCCCGATTTCTCGGGCAATTTTGAATATTTTTCGAAAAGGTCGTCGGAAATGCGATAGAAATTAAATTCCCTACACGGAGATACCAAATATGTGGGGATTGCTTTCAGTTTTAAGGGTTTTCATTTTTGTGCTACAAATTTTAATGTTTTGTATTGAATCTCATTAAATTTCCTTATTTTTCCGATTTCTCGGGCAATTTGTAATATTTTTCGAAAAGGTCTTCGGAAATGCGCTAGAAATTAAATTCCCTACACGGAGATACCAAATATGTGGGAATTGCTTTCAATTTTAAGGGTTTTCATTTTTTTGCTACAAATTTTGATGTTTTGTATTGAATCTCATTAAATTTCCATATTTTCCCGATTTCTCGGGCAATTTTGAATATTTTTCGAAAAGGTCTTCGGAAATGCGATAGAAATTAAATTCCCTACACGGAAATACCAAATATGTGGGGATTGCTTTCAGTTTTAAGGGTTTTCATTTTTTTGCTACAAATTCTGATGTTTTGTATTGAATCGCATTAAATTTCCATATTTTCCAGATTTCTCGGGCAATTTTGAATATTTTTCGAAAAGGTCTTCGGAAATGCGCTAGAAATTAAATTCCTTACACGGTGATACCAAGTATGTGGGGATTGCTTTCAGTTTTAAGGGTTTTAATTTTTTTGCTACGAATTCTGATGTTTTGTACTCAATCTCATTAAATTTCTATATTTTCCAGATTTCTCGAGCAATTTTGAATATTTTTAGAAAATTTCTTCGGAAATGCGCTAGAAATTAAATTCCCTACACGGAGATACCAAATATGTGGGGATTGCTTTCAGTTTTAAGGGCTTTCATTTTTTTGCTACAAATTCTGATGTTTTGTATTGAATCGCATTAAATTTCCATATTTTCCAGATTTCTCGGGCAATATTGAATATTTTTCGAAAAGGTCTTCGGAAATGCGCTAGAAATTAAACTCCCTACACGGAGATACCAAATATGTGGGGATTGCTCTCAGTTTTAAGGGTTTTAAATTTTTTGCTACAAATTCTGATGTTTTGTATTGAATCTCATTAAATTTCCATATTTTCCCGATTTCTCGGGCAATTTAGAATATTTTTCGAAAAGGTCTTCGGAAATGCGCTAGACATTAAATTCCCTACACGGAGATACCAAATATGTAGGGATTGCTCTCATTTTTAAGGGTTTTAATTTTTTGCTACAAATTCTGCTGTTTTGTATTGAATCTCATTAAATTTCCATATTTTCCCGATTTCTCGGGCAATTTTGAATATTTTTCGAATAGGTCATCGGAAATGCGCTAGAAATTAAATTCCCTACACGGAGATACCAAATATGTGGGGATTGCTCTCAGTTTTAAGGGTTTTCATTTTTGTGCTACAAATTTTAATGTTTTGTATTGAATCTCATTAAATTTCCTTATTTTTCCGATTTCTCGGGCAATTTTGAATATTTTTCAAAAAGGTCTTCGGAAATGCGCTAGAAATTAAATTCCCTACACGGAGATACTAAATATGTGGGAATTGCTTTCAATTTTAAGGGTTTTCATTTTTTTGCTACAAATTCTGATGTTTTGTATTGAATCTCATTAAATTTCCATATTTTCCCGATTTCTCGGGCAATTTTGAATATTTTTCGAAAAGGCCTTCGTAAATGCGCTAGAAATTAAATTCCCTACACGGAGATACCAAATATGTGGGGATTGCTTTCAGTTTTAAGGGTTTTCATTTTTTTGCTACAAATTCTGATGTTTTGTATTGAATCTCATTAAATTTCCATATTTTCCCGATTTCTCGGGCAATTTTGAATATTTTTCGAAAAGGTCTTCGGAAATGCGATAGAAATTAAATTCCCTACACGGAAATACCAAATATGTGGGGATTGCTTTCAGTTTTAAGACTTTTCATTTTTTTGCTACAAATTCTGATGTTTTGTATTGAATCTCATTAAATTGCCATATTTTCCCGATTTCTCGGGCAATTTTGAATATTTTTCGAAAAGGTCTTCGGAAATGCGCTAGAAATTAAATTCCCTACACGGAGATACCAAATATGTGGGGATTGCTTTTAGTTTTAAGGGTTTTAATTTTTTTGCTACAAATTCTGATGTTTTGTATTGAATCTCATTAAATTTCCATATTTTCCCGATTTCTCGGGCAATTTTGAATATTTTTCGAAAAGGTCTTCGGAAATGCGATAGAAATTAAATTCCCTTCACGGAAATACCAAATATGTGGGGATTGCTTTCAGTTTTAAGGGTTTTCATTTTTTTGCTACAAATTCTGATGTTTTGTATTGAATCTCATTAAATTTCCATATTTTCCAGATTTCTCGGTTAATTTTGAATATTTTTCGAAAAGGTCTTTGGAAATGCGCTAGATATTAAATTCGCTACACGGAGATACCAAATATGTGGGAAAATATATTTGGTATCCCCGTGCAGGGAATTTAATATCTAGCGAATTTCACTTTCTTGTTTAAGGCCAATTCACTTTCTTGTTTAAGGCCAATTGTAAGCTACTTATATAACACTGTGGAAGGTAAATAAATTGCCTATTATTTCGAATCCGGAAGTTGCAAGGCTGTACAGTAGCTCGTCAACAACAATAGATCATCGGCTCGGAGGTCAATGATGCCTGGGCTGCTAATAATCGCCTCTGAGTAATTTATTTCATACTTAAGAGTTTTCTGGTACTGGGTCCAGTTAGTACGTTTGGGATTTTAGGACGTGGTATTACTCACAGTGGGAGAAGAACGCAGTTCGAATCAAATGTGCTTAAGATCAGAGAGGGATGTTTCCTTTGAAACTTGTCAATTTCCACATTTATGGGTAAGGCAGGGGCTTGCTATAGTTAGGTCTAGTCCTGCCGTATTCTATTTTTGAAAGTGGGGAATTTCTTCTGTTTAGTAACTCTAAATTGTTAGAGTAAATGACTCAACTCTATTATTTACTACTATCCCATACTATGTGGTGGGATTAACATCATAACCCAGGATGACTGATAAGTTTATGGCTTTTACTGCATTCCAATAGTTCTATGATGTCATTTGGTGTAGCGTCTGTCTCCTCTCCAGGTACGTAAGCCGAGGCGATAACGACCTCTTGAAAACCCTCTGTTCTGTTAGGATGAAAATTGGAATATTTCATAAATAATTTTGGAGGATAAAAAAATTGCAGCTCTAGGTCTGCCAATATTTTGGTCAAAAATTAACTCACCTATAACTTGAGGAATACCTAATACCTTTCCTTTAGTTGTGCGTGGTGCCTGTAGGGGCTACTTGGAATTCCTATTTGGTAAACCTCCATGTTAATATGTCCGTAGCACCTCCTGCTTGATGGAGGTTGCGTTAGATTACCTTTAGGTCATTATTGTGCTGGTTTCGCGACATCACTGGTGGTATTGGTATTCTGATCTATTTAGTGTCTGCACCCAATAATTTTTTTACTGACTATACGGCTCGGTATCCTATCTTTGACCTTAGCAAATTGGTAGGGGAAGCCAACATAACAGGTTTCTGCCTAAAAACAAAGGAGGTAATATTTGTAAAAAAAAATGTATGTCTAGAGACTACCCTATCTTTACATAACAGGTGCCATGATCATAATAACATTATTGTAATAATTAAAGATGCATAACTAGATATTTAAGTTTTTTATATACCAGACTAGACTAGGGTTGCTATTTATCAGGTACCCAAGCAAATTTGCATATTTTCAGCTATGCCATAAATTTTTACCCGAGTTTTTAAATACTCGAACTATTTCATAGCTATTTTGATGAAGAGACGTAATCAGCCTTAGTTATATTAAGTAAGTTATTACAAAAAATTTCTGAACACTTTTTTTTGTTTTCCAAATGACATATAGATGGCTTCAATAGTTATTTTAAAGTACCTTCTATAAAAAAAAAAATTGAAGTGATATTCCATTTATTTTAATATGCAAAGAAAATTGACAGCTGCTGCTGTAGTATAAAAAAACATTTATATTTGGAAAATAATAAATAATTGTATGCAATTGAGTTTATATTCACAAGATTTCTTTTAATAATATAACAGAGCTGTACCTCGAAATTATCAAAATAAAATATTTGAAATGGACTTAAAAAATTGGTAAGTTTCAGGTTCAATACGATCCAGCGGTTTAGAAAAGCTTTATCAAGCTTTAATGACAATAAAACCGACATCAATCGCTATTGAACGAGTATTTTCTGTAGCTGGTTCTAAAATAACTAAAGCTCGCAATAGAATGTCACCTAAATTGTTGAACACAATACTATTTTTTATATAAATAATAATTATTAAATATTAACTAAATACATACATAGAAACTTTTTATTATATTGCTTTTTATAGAATGAACTGATTCTAAATTCTTATGTTATTTTTTATATCCAAATAAATATAATTTTGTTATTTTATAATTAATCTTCCAATAACCCGAATATACCCGGAAAATTATAATATGTGAAATCGGGTACCCGGGTATGCAATTTTCGGATAGTTTAGCAACCCTAGACTATGCGTAACAATTTAATATTGTGGTATTTTTAAATGAAGTTATCTTATTCTTGTATCGCATGTATTAAGCACAACAAATAAATAATAATAACTGAGTCGAGATCTGATTTTAGTGCAGATTTTGCTAGCAGTTGCAAATGTTCGGATTGAACGCTAATTGCCCGACAAACAAAACGTAACCGGACGGTTACATTTATTGCCTCTGTGACCAAATTGTGAAATGTGCCCGAAAAAAATACTACTAATTTTTATAAAAAATTTACGAACTTATGCGATATGCTACCAAAACAACATAAAAAAAAAAAAAAAAAAAAAGGCCCCATAATTTTTTTTTTTTCAATTACTTCGCATTTTCTCGCCCGCACGAAGTCCGCACGTTGTTAATTTTTACTTTGGTTTTGTAATCCAAATTGAAAACTAGTGAAAAAAATAGTGGTTATAAAAAAATAAAAAAGTGTGGTAAAATTTAAAACCATTTATAGTAATTACAAAAAGGTAAGTTAAAATTTTAATTTTTATTACAATAAATAGTTTTAAGGCATGTTTTCTTAAAAGAAAATTAGGTTTCACTTAATAAATATTATTTGTACAAGTCGGACACAAATACTTGAAAATTACCGAAAAAAAATTAAAAAATTGATTTCGTATAATTCTAATTCTCAATTAACATTAGTATTTAGAACATATTTTTTCATCAATATCTAAATGTTAATTATTATAAAATTCGCATTTATTCTTTAACAAAATAAGGTTTTTACTCAACAAATATTATTTGTATAGTGGTTACAAGTCGGACACAAATCCTTGAAAGTTACCGAAAAAAAATTTAAAAATTAGTTTCGTATAATTCTAATTCTCAATTAACATTAGTATTTAGAACATATTTTTTCATCAATATCTAAATGTTAATTATTATAAAATTCGCATTTATTCTTTAACAAAATAAGGTTTTTACTCAACAAATATTATTTGTATAGTGGTTACAAGTCGGACACAAATCCTTGGTAAGTTACCGAAAAAAAATTTTAAAATTAGTTTCGTATAATTCTAATTCTCAATTAACATTAGTATTTAGAACATATTTTTTCATCAATATCTAAATGTTAATTATTATAAAATTCGCATTTATTCTTTAACAAAATAAGGTTTTTACTCAACAAATATTATTTGTATAGTGGTTACAAGTCGGACACAAATCCTTGAAAGTTACCGAAAAAAAATTTAAAAATTAGTTTCGTATAATTCTAATTCTCAATTAACATTAGTATTTAGAACATATTTTTTCATCAATATCTAAATGTTAATTATTATAAAATTCGCATTTATTCTTTAACAAAATAAGGTTTTTACTCAACAAATATTATTTGTATAGTGGTTACAAGTCGGACACAAATCCTTGAAAGTTACCGAAAAAAAATTTAAAAATTAGTTTCGTATAATTCTAATTCTCAATTAACATTAGTATTTAGAACATATTTTTTCATCAATATCTAAATGTTAATTATTATAAAATTCGCATTTATTCTTTAACAAAATAAGGTTTTTACTCAACAAATATTATTTGTATAGTGGTTACAAGTCGGACACAAATCCTTGAAAGTTACCGAAAAAAAATTTAAAAATTAGTTTCGTATAATTCTAATTCTCAATTAACATTAGTATTTAGAACATATTTTTTCATCAATATCTAAATGTTCATTATTATAAAATTCGCATTTCTTTCTTAACAGAAATAGGAAAATAGGGTTTTTAATACAGCAATGCCAAAATATAAAAGTGTATTAAACCTTTCTAAGCGGTCCATTAGACGACATTTGTTTCAAGATGCTCAAAATATATTGCGTTCTGAAAATAGAGAAGACATAACTATTTCTGAAATGGAGGATGGTAACGAAAGTTGCATTATAACTGATAGAAGTGGAGAAGATGTTGAAGAATTTCCTTCTAATTTGGAAAGTGAAGGAGATAATTTAAATAATAATCAATTCGATACCAATTTCGGATATGGAAGTAATATTTTAGAATTTCTTCAACTATGGGCAACTAGAAATAATATTAAATCAAACGCAGTAAATGAACTTTTGTTTGCATTGAGATTAAATGGTTTCGATAATCTACCGAAAGATAGTAGAACTCTCCTGAGCACTCCATCGTCTAGAGAACAGTTGTCGAATTAATGGAATTTAATAATGATTTGCAGGACAATCATTTTATAGATCAAATGGTAGTGTATTTCCGTTTTAACTAATTGACCTCTTACAATATTTTATATTGTATTTTATCTTTCAGACATTAAGATTATATAAGTATAAAAGTACTTCATTAAATAAAACTATAAAACAAATGCTTGAACATTTATTTTCCTATGAGCTGATTAGGAAATATACGTGGACAGGTCAATCCGGATTAAGAAGCACAGACAAAGGTAATAAAAATCCAACAATATGATTTTGTTTTACCTAAAATAAATTATTTTTCGACTTATTAGCTATTACGAAACGAGTTTTTTCTGAGAACAAAAATATTGTGCTATTGACAACAAATGTTGTCAACTACATGAGTAAAGACCAACCTACTACTGAGGAATATGTCAAGAAGGGGATTCAGGAGTTTCTCAAGAGGTCTTCAATTAGAGTTGACAGAATGAAAAATAGGTAAAAAAATGTGATATATTTTGGGATCAAAATTAACAAGAATTATTTTAACTTCAGGACTAGTGATATAAAATCTGTGCAATAAGGTTGAAAGCAAACACCTTATTATATAAAATTTTATTATGCAGTAATTTAAATAAAACATTAAATTTATTCTTAAATTTGAAAGTCATAAAAAAAGTATACATGTTATATATTATATACAAAAACACAACAAAATATTATTAAATAAAAATTTGTAATAATTTAAATTTAAATTAATTAACTATAAAAAAAACAATATAACAATATACAAAAAAAATGTCTTTAACAATATAAAAAAAAAATTTATGTTATATTTTTGAATTCTTTTTTGATTCTTTTTTTAAATGAAATAACAATTTTAAAATTTATTTTTTTATATTTATGTATATTATATATGTACGAAATATAAATAAACATATTTAACTTAAATTCAAATATAAGTGATTTTTTTCTTATTTTCCTAAATTAAGAACAACATACAAAAAATTAAATAAATTTAAATGAATTGGATCCAAACACAAACTGAATGAAAACAACAGCTTTTACCCGATTGTGTCCAATAATAAACTGGATAATAGTACCGGTTAATTACTGTATTGTGTCCAATAATAAACTGGATAATAGTACTAGATTGTGCCTGAATTGTGTCCAATAATAAACTGGATAATAGTACTAGATTGTGCCTGAATTGTGTCCAATAATAAACTGGATAAGAGTACCAATTTGTAACCGAAATATGCCTTAATAAAGTAAAGAAGCATAAACAGTCTTCGTTCATTAACATGTTACTGAAAAGTTACCGAACAGTCTTCGTTCGTCAACATGTGACGAGGCGTTGTTTGACCAAAATGCGTACTTTTTTCGGTTACGTGTCTACTTGTTGCCGATGCGGTCCCCGAACACAATTCAGTTTTTTTTTGTCTACAAAAGTAGAAATTGTTTGTCGGGTTGGTTGAATAGTTAATAAAATGTTGTAAAAATTATAGTTTACATTTAATTCCTACAGATTCATAAAATGCCATTTCTCGCTTTAGTTTTTATAGAAGATTCTCAGTTTCATTAATTATATTTGGTTTGGATATTCGATTTACTTGCTAATTATGAGAATTGTGTGCCTTTTTCAAATTATAATTTAAAGACGCTCCAAGATGTTACACAGTGTTTTAGAAGTTGCTGTTACTGTTTTGCTAAGATTTTCCAAATATAATTCTGTTCCACTAGTATCGTGAAAACTGTGATTATCTTAATTTGTTTTTTAATTTTTGAAGGTAGTCATAGTAATTATATTAATTTCTTTTTTCTTTCGTGCATATTGCCTTTTTCGAATTATTTAGCATATTGCCTTGTTTGAATTTCTTCAATCATTTTTTTGTGTAATCACCAGCTCGGTTTAAAACAAGAAAATGATAATTCTCTTGTTTGAACTAATGCCAACCGCAGTCGATCTAAGATCTAAGTAATGGGGCTGCCATATGTTGTGGCCTAGAGCAACATTTCTCTATATTGTTGTGGTGTATTGGTGAAAATCTTTCACTTTTAAATTTTAGTTTTTTACACGATGTAAGAGTTATTAAATATTGTTTAAAAAACGGAATTAGAACATAATTAAAGAGTAGCTTTATTCATTTTTAAATTAAACATGAATTAGTAGGTTACCACTTGCATCGGGGTTAAGTTGCTGACAAGAACGCTACCGACTTGCTCCGCCGTCGCGAGCTAATATAGAAATTGAATAGAACTCAAGGTAGGTCTAACATCTAAACAGAATCTGCGACTGTCATCAACCAAAAAAAAATAAGATAAATTTAAGGGACCATTAAAATATAAGTTCCATAATCTGTAATTAAATATTAATATAATAATAAATAATAGTAGCGATGTCAGCTACTTCACGACGCTTTTGCAGAGTTTGAAGACCAATTGAGTGATCTATATATTAGTCCAAGTCGTAAGAGCCAACCGAAGAGAGCCCCAGGAGCGCAAAACCTTATGAATCTACGTTCCACTGACTCAATTCTACTAATATGCACCTGTCCAAACTTGGCTTGCATATTTGGTCTAACCAAGATTATGTAAAAAGTTCTAGTGACTAGTGGCGCGTTATGACATAGTGGTTCCCTAGGTAATATATATGTATGGTCCCCCTATTTTTTATGATAAACTAAAAAATTTACATCCGGTAAATTGTAGCAATATATATGTGCAATTATAATGTGCATTTAATGCAAATAAAGTAATATTATAAACCGTAGGCGTAGCAGTATACCAGTTTTTGCCATCTCCTAAAAAAATGCAAAGTTTAGAATTTTTTGAATAGAAAAATATACTTCTTTATAAAAAATCTTTCAATAAAAAAATAAATACGTAATAAAACAATAAAGTTATAATAAAAATAACTTGTAAATGACAATAACAATTATAAAACTTAAAACAAAAACACAAAATAATTAAATATTTTCGCGACTTTCCTTTTTTTAGTTTCAGCGAAATCAAGGAAAGTCGTGCTCTAAGTCGCGCTATTATCTATTATTGCGTTATAATTGAATTCGTTTGTTTTGGTATTCTCTATGCATAAAATTGCCAAGTTAGATAGTGAGTTTCTGTTGGCTTATGGAATTAATCAATAGTTCTTCAGCGTGCAGATAACGATCTAGCAGAAGCGTGTGCAACTAATAAATTTCAACATAGGGAAAAGTTGAAACTAATCCTCCATGGATTGAGCGGTAGATTTCTAATGGTTTTAGGAAACGTTCTTCTTGTGTTAGTTTTCGAATGGTGTTAGCAAAACAGAAATTGTACCACTTCATTTTTGAATGCTTCCGTATCAATATCGTCTTCATATATTTTTTTTATATTTTCAAAACTGTATACATATTAACGGTTTCGAAATTTTAAGGGAATAAAATATTTATGTTGCTCTCGAACATTTGGTGTCCTAGGCATTTGCCTAATTTGCTTATGGTATAATACGCCACTGCTAGTGACATATGGGTCAGAACACTCCTTAGACCAACGATTAACAAAACAAGCATGGAGTTCGCCCTATTCACTATACTATCAAAATGAAAGTGAAAGTTCAATTGGCTGTTGCAGAGGCATTTGCCCACATTTGGCCACATTGAGCTCAAGGAAGTTTTTTGAGCACCAAACCGAAAAGTTGGTTAAATCCTCTTGAAGAACAAAACAGTCTGATTGTGTGTCGATTGTCTTATATATTTTCATGTCGTCCGCAAAAATATTAGTGTCCAAATATTTAATGATTAATGAAACATCATTAATTGTTAAAATAAAAATTAATGGACGAAGGTTGCTATCCTGAGATACACTAGACTTAGGTGTAAATGAGTTAATGTAAATAAAGTTATAACCAGGGTAAAAACGTCGAGAACACCGAGAGCTTAAAATTTAATGCTATTATATACAAATTGAGTTAAATTCGTGGTAGTTGACCCGCCTTTCAAAAACTCGTGTTTTTTAGTTGGAATAACGGATTTACAGTGAAAGTAGAGAGTATCATAGACAATGCTCTCGAAAAGTTTAGGAATTCAAAATAACTTAGCAATAATTATTTTGTATAGGCCTCTAATTCTCGATTTTCGCCATAGAGGCTTTTTTGTGCACATAGATAATAAATGAATTTTTCCAGAAGGTTGCAAAAATCCTAGTCGACAGAGATGTTTGAAAGAGACTAGTTAGAAGTTGCGCTAAGTTATCACTGCATTTCTTTAGAACTACAGCAGGCCATCTAGACCATATAATCTTCTTTTTTAATTTATATATCTTATCAACAACAGAATTTTAACCAATTCATATATGTATATCACAAAGAGGTCTGAGCATTTTTGTCCAAATATGAAAAATAATTTTCGTCAGGTACTTGACCACTATCTGTAAAAGCTTGACCAACAAATCTGTAAAACAGTTGGAAACAGCTTTAGGATATCTGTAGATGAACTATGCAATCTAAACGATGATTAACCAATACTTTTAAGGAAAATTGCTCTATATTATTATATAATATTTATTACCAGCCTGATAATAATTCAACTCTGGTTTATCCTAATGTAGTAATATTTTTTTTTAATTATCATATTGATTGAAATTTTAATGAATGTAAGAAAATACTAAATAAATATAAAGGTGTGTTTAATCAAGTATTATAAAAATTCTTTAATTTTAATATGATCTGTACTGTCTAGACCTAGAGAGAGTTTTTTATCTTTTCATTAGCTTTTACTTACTAAAAAAGGATGAAAAAAATTTATATAAAAATAAAAAAAAATTACACATATTTTTTTAAATGAAATTATATGTGTTTCAATTAACATTTAAAACTTAAAAGTATAAACTAAAATATGTAAAAAAAAGTTTTTGTTTTCAAAACAAAACTAGCCCCCGAAAAAGTATAAAATAAAGTCGTTAGTAGGTCTTGAACATCTAGAACTGTTATAAGATAAATAAAAATTGCTAGAATATTGTTAATAGAAGTTTGGAACATTTGAGGCTTAAAAAAATTATAAACATTAAAAAAACAAAGCTAAGCATTTTGATGTTCCTTTAATATCTCAAATTTTCTAAATATACACATGAAACGGTTATGGTTGTTCTTTTAATGTTTGTCATTTTTTCTGAACACAATTCTGAAGGGTCTGTTGTGTGGATTTAATACGTTTACGTTTTGGTAAATGCACATCAACAGAAAAAATTTACATAGGAACAAGATGGTACTGAATCATCGTAATTATTTAATTGTTCTTGTTGTTGTTGTTTTCTGTTTTGATGATGCTGCTACAACGTCTGCCAGACAGTGTTAAATATTAAAAACATGATTTTTATATTTTGATAAAAAAAAAAAATTATTGTACCTTTTGTCCAAATCCAACTTAATTAGTTTCTCTAGCACCACCGAAATAATCAACACGACATATATAAAATATTAATATTACTAATTTCTCCGAGTTCAGCTAAAATTTAGAATTAACAATTCCTCCACCAGTCTGCGATTTAGTTGATAACTTCCTAAATTTTTTCCGCACATTTAGTTTTATGTTAACCCAACACTATAACATTTTTTAAAATAATAGATAATATTTAATAATAATTTACGTACTACTTACTTTTTGCCATTGCGAATTGGATTTTGGGGGACCACAAGCGTTCAAATGCTCTCTTAGACTTGTCCAAATATTAGTTTTCGTCTTGCTCTTACTATTATTTGGAAATTTACTCTCCAAAATATTATAACTCGATTTCATAAAAACAATTAAAATTGTCTTTTGATGCTTGGTCATTTTTGACTGAAATGCAAAAGATATTATTGCTCGCAAACACTATGCTAAGTATAAAATTATTTTTTTCCTCTTACCATGTTTTATAAGTTCACTACAAAAATATCCAATGAGTAAACTGCCAGTGAGTAACTGCAAAAATATTCAGTGAGTAAAATGACTTCAGTTGACAATTTTGTTAACTAAATCGCATTTTGGTATTTACTCACTCACTCTACTCACTTGCCAACTCATTTTGTTAGCTGAATTTCTCTAATGGTAACTGCAATGAGTGGCCATAATTCAATTTCCCTCAAATAGTTCGTCTACATCTAGTCAAAAATGTGAAACATTCCTTTCGTTTAATTAAGTAGGCTTATTGTTTTGACGTGTTCTTGATTTTAACATTAACAAAATTAAAGTGGGAAAAGTTTTTAAAATTTTACAAAATCGGAGTTGTAAAACATTTGGAACTTATAAATTATTGCATTATAAATAGTATAGATATTTTTTTTCGAAAATTTGCAATACATAGTCTAATACTTACGAGGGCTGCTGATTGATAACTACATGGACTACCAGTGTTGCAGGTAATCTACAGGTATGAAGTAAGTATTTTTTACCTCTAAAATCATTTACTAGGCTATATATAAAATTTCAAGTCCAAGTAGGATCAAGGTGGATAAACTATTAAACCTCAGCAAAAAGGACATTCGTACCTTAATAGGTCTCATAACTGGGCATAGCCCTGTACTCTACCACCTCAAGAAAATGGGACTGGCTGAGGAGGACAGTTGTCGCCTCTGTCACAATGACAGGGAAACAACGGAACACCTTCTATGCTACTGCGAAGCAGCTGCAAGAAGAAGACTCAATCATCTAGGAAAGGGTATTCTCACCACAGATGAACTCGCCAATATGGCTCCCGAATCCATATTAAGGTTCTATCGTTCTCTTAATATGGACTAGGGAGAAAGGGGCAGTAAACGCACAATAGATCTGAAGGTCGCAGTGCTCTCTTGCGTTCCCCAAAAAAAAAAAAAAAAAAAAAAAAATTTCAAGTCGATATCTTATTAAGTTTATGTGTAACAGTCTATTAAACAAGTCAATATCAGTGAATTTTGAAAAATGGATTAAAACGAATTTCGTGGGGATAAACACGAATTTCGTGTGTTGACACGAGGGCTGATTGATAATTACGTGGACTGATTGATAATTAAGTGGATAAACTAAATAAGATATCGACTTGAGTCTTTTAAACAAGTCAATCTCAGTGAATTTTTAAAAATGGATAAAAACGAATTTCGTGTGTAGATAAAAAATATTGTGTTTTCTCAGTCCACGTAATTATCAATCAGCCCTCGTAGCTGCAATTTTATCGGATAAATTAAATTGAAGAAACACATTTAATAATGGTTTTGAGAAGGCTTGCTATCACGGGATCCCGAACTCCCGGGATCTCGGAGTTTTTTCAATCCCCGGATTTCGAAATTGTGGTATAGCAATTCCAGGATTTACTACTTAATCAAATTTTATCAATTAGTATAAAAATTTGAATTTTCTTTTAAAATATTGGAAATATATATAAAAATTTAATATATATTTCCAATATTTTATATATTTTATATATAATTTGATTCGAATATGGCTTTGAATTAATATAATCTTATATTTAATGTGTTCTTCAGTAATTTAAATTAAAATATTATTTACATATAAATCAAATTTTTAAACTGCATTCGTATTAACGCTGTAAGTATATTGAAAAAAACATTTGAGTTGAGTGCGGTATTTTTAATTTATATTATTTTATATTTAGGACTTTATTCAAATAAAAAATGGCAGATTATAAAGAATGTTTTACAGAAAGTAATTCAGCAGTATGGAAATATTTCCTACGAGGTGAGAAAGGCGAGACTGTAATGTGTAAGATTAAAGCCAACCAGTCTCGAGTCAGAAAGAGCGTTTTCTTCTGCAGGTTTATTTTGTATTAAATTACGAACTACTTTGGGTGACAAGCTCAGGCGCGCTTTTCAACAACAAAAAACTTAATTAATTAATATTTGTTAATTTATTTATATGGTTTTTTTTATTAATATATGAATATAAATTTTTTTCAGTAGAAGAAGTCAATCCTGGGACTTCTAAAATGTAATCCCAAAATCCCAGAATCGGAAATTATGAGTTATAAATTTTATAGGTCTTAAGTTATAATTTTTAGTTTTTTTTTTTAAAATCCACCATCCGCAAATACTGCACTATAATAGTTTTTTGCCTTTTTTATTAGAAAAGTTTTTGTTATCTATTTTTATTTTGATTATCTGCATCATCTTTATTCTTCTTCCGATGAGGTAATAGTTTAAGTGCAGCATATGTCTTTAGAACATTCAATTACAATTTTAATTTATTAATTTGATCGAGATTCAGAACCTTACATTTTTATTTTTCATAGCAAAAAGCATCAACTTACATCCGTGATTGTCAGACGGAATTTGTAAAATCGAAACTGACAAAAATAATTCAATCTGTTCGATTTTTAAAGAATCGACCTGATTAAATTATTTTACTTATTTAAATATTATTGAATTATCTAAATATTTCCAATATAAATCATTAATTTAATAATGGATAAATGTAGTATACAAAAATTTGTATGTTAAAAAAATGTGTGCTCGCCTTGGAAAATATTTATGTTAATGTCCTTTTTTGGTAAAAAAACTGATTTTCATACACGAAAATTACTTCATGGCTACATAAAAATAACACATTTTATTTTAAAATCTCTTCTATTTATAACAAATATAATAGTATTAATTAATTATTTCAGTTGTGTACGTTTGTATTTTTTAATATAAATATTTTAATGATATGTTGTAATGCACGTCAGAATTAAGATATTTTTAAAATAACACAATGTTCAAGGTTTTAGAATTAAAATTTGAAATGAATTTTCTGCCATTTTGGATTTTCATACTACAGTATAGCTCACCTGGAAAACAGTTAAAAGTGTTCAACTTAAGTTATTATTATGAATTATTTGTGGCAGCACTTATCATATAATTTTGCTTTTCTATTTCTTTTTTTAAATTTTACCAAATTGGATTATTTCTCGCCACAAATTGGCAAAAGTTATCTTTACGCAAAACCCTTAATTTCGTATGATGATGTTGTTTAATTTATTATGTGTGGTATTTTTTATTAATAACAGAAAGAATTATATTGTTGTGTTTTTGTGTCATGTTTAAAATATTGAAAACATATGATAAAAAAAACTGAACAATATAAAAAATATTAAATATTTCACATGGCTGCAGTCATCATTTCAAAAGATAATCATAATTGGTCTGGCTCGGAACGGTTGGACTATATAATAGTTAAACAATATTTCTGTATATACACAAAAATTAAAATTATCTTTAATATCAACATATTAAATTACCAATCATAAAAATCTATTTTTAAGCCGAAAGTATAATCAATTTTCGCAATAATTCAATATAACAAAATGTTATTTATTTAGTTAGATTTATGTTTTGGTCAAGAATTCACTAAATTTAAATGCTTTTTAATTAACTTGGTCGTAACGGTTTCTTTCTCTCTCACAAGTTCCTTACACTAATTTTTAAGTTTTAAGATAAACAAATTAGATATGAGGTATGGTGTAGTGGGTAAGATACCAGCGTCAGAGAAATTCAACTCGGATTGACTTCCTCTGACGCTAGTGAGGGATACCCAATTTTTTTTAAAATTATTATATTGATTAAAATTTAAAATTAATTTTATAAATTATCTAAAAAATTATTAAATAAATTTCTTTTCCCTCGTTTTCCGTCGTCTTTGTACCTAAATATTTTTTTATTATTCTCAGAACAAACAATCCAAATGATGATTAGCTAATACTTTCTTTTAAATATTCTAAATATAAACATCAAATGCAGTGTGGTTCTTTTAATGTTTGTAATTTTTTTAAGCCTCAAATATTCCAGATTTCCATTAACAGTATTCTAGCAATTTTCATTTATCTTATAACAGTACTAGACGCTCAAGATCTACCACCATTTATATTTTCTATTTTTTAGGGGGCTAGTTTTGTTTTTTAAAAAGAATTTTTTTTAAAAAAATATTTTTTACTTATTTTTTTTACTAACTAAAGTTAGAATTTGTTTTTTTATTTGTTAGAAATAATAGATTCGCAAAAAAAATATAAAAATTGGTATATCTTTCCAAACCAGATAAAAGGATAGAGCAATAGCTGAAATAAAACTTAAGTAACCAGGTTAAGTTTTCTTTTTTCCAAAATATGCGACAAAAACTATAATTTGACAAGTCGAAAAAGTTTAATTCTATAAATATTATTATCTCGTTTATCATAAAAATCAAAATATCTTGCAACTTGCTATCAATTATTTCATTAACTAATTCATGGCGGTGTTCCTCAATCTACGAAAATATAAACTCCATATAATAAAAATAACTACAATACAATCAGTATATTATTAATTGTAGATTATTTCTTTATACTTTATGAATAAAATGTAATGCAAACAAACTCTTTATTTCATTCAATAACTTTTATCCTGTCTTATCATATTTTCTTTACATGCATGCCCCATAAATCTGTAAAGTACATATAAATTCTTTTCAAACATATTTATATCCTTTTATTTTTTATTTAAAAAAAAATCTTGTCTTATAAATCTTTTAACGTTGGCAAACCGGAAATTCATGCATTTACCGAAGTGTATATGTTGTCTAGCTGGTGGTGACTAAATATATAGTTTATATATGGTCTTACAATTCTATATATTTATTGTTTATATTTTATAATATGGATAATGATTTTTATTTATGAATGAGAAAAAAACTTCGATACTTATTTAGGTTCTGCTATACCAACACCAAAGTTTAGAGGATGACGGACACGGATAACGTGGATATCTATATTTTTATTCCTGTTTTACTTACAATAAAAATATATTTTTTGTATATATTTCTTTTGCGAAGACCATACTGCATTAACCCAAACAGTATTTGGTGGAGGTATTTTTGCCAAAATTCTATAGTTTTTTAATTATGAATTATCATCGTTCTCTTTTAGTTTATTATAATGTAAATTTGTAAATTTTTAAAGGATATACTTTTGTGTCGAAATATATTCTAGTGCAAGTGCAACAGTAAATTACTTCTTTATACTATATAGCAATAGAAATAGAACATTCCTTTGCTTTTCCCACAGTAGTAAAATATATATTTTAAAAAAATTATAAAATATAAACTATTTTATATCAAATTGAAAAAGTACATAATTTACAAAATATTAATAAAAATTGATAAAATTAAAGTACTAAATAAAAAAATAGTAAAAAAGTTTTTTACAAAAAATTTGCTTTCAATTAATCGTAAGAAAATGCAAAAATTAAATTTAAATATTCTGGTTTGATATAAAATTTACAAAAAAATTGCTAAATATTAATTGCAGCACAACACATTGGCCACCATCCCCACCTACAATCACTGGCCACCCTCACCACCCACAAGCACCGCCTACCATCAACACCCAGAACCATCACTCACCAGCCCCAGTCGCAATCACCACTTACCATTACCCCCAACCATCATCACCCAATACCACCCACATTCAGCGCCATCATCAGTCATCCTCACTACCCACCACATTATCCACCTTGAAGGCCTACAACCACATCATCACCTACCAGTATTAGTATCCACCATCACAACCCACTATCACCACCTACTATCAGCACCCAACTTCACAATGTCTTTGGGAAACTTTCTTATATATGTATTACAATTAACATTAGTTATTGCTATTGTAATTAATTTTCTTTTTTTAACGTAATTATATAATTTTATATTTTAAAGTCCTTATTCTCATGCCACTTTTTACGAAATAAACTATGACTATAAACGACTAGGAATTTACAATATCAATATTTTAAAATAAAAAATCGATTTACACATTCTTCTGTTGTAAATATTCTTCTATCTATATTATGATTGTTAAATTGCAATGCACTTCTCTGAAGTGAATTACAATCTTAAATTTTTGTTATTAACTTTTGCTTTCATGTAAATTTTTATATGTTAGGAAAAACCAAAAAATAAAATCATACTAAACCATTATTTTGAAGTTTTATATACAACATATATTTAGAAACTTATAGCAAACTATTGAAATTTTAATATTTTTTATAACATATTTCAAACTTAATTGCAAATTAATAATTTAATTTTTTTTTTAAATATAATAAATATGTTTTCTATTATAATGTAAACTAACTATTATTATTTTTTTTTTATCGTGAGGAACGCGAGAGAGCCCTGCGACCTAATGCCCCTATCCCTAGCCCATATTAAGACAGCAAGAGATTAACTTCAGCAAAAAGTACATTAGAACCTTAATAGGTCTCATGACAGATCATAGCCTCTGCCACCATTTGCTTCTACCACCTCAAGAAAATGGGACTGGCTGAAGAGGACAGGTGTCGCCTCTGTCAAAATGACAGGGAAACAACGGAACATCTTCTATGCTACTGTGAAGAAGCTGCAAGAAGAAGATTCAATCATCTAGGAAGGGTATCAATCATCTAGGAAGGCCCATATTAAGACAGCAACAGAACCTTAATATTATGACCTCAGACGAACTAGGTCATAATATTAAGGTTCTATTGCTGTCTTAATATGGGCCTTCCTAGATGATTGATACCCTTCCTAGATGATAATGTAAACTAACGAAATTTTCGATAATTTGGTATGTTGTATTACTTTTCTGCATTTGTATGATATGGATGGAATTGAGGGAAATTTTTCGGACTGTATCGATTGCCAAACAATGTCTTGTAATATCGTTTGGTAGCAAAAAGTTCGTCCAAGTAAAAAAAATCTTCAAATTCAATTGCTTTGGCCTTTTTTATAACATATTAAATGTAAGCGCTTTAGCAGTAAGCGTATTGAATCGGGATCTAAGTATTAGATTTAAATGATCACCTATTAGATTTAACTGATCACCTATATATTAAACAATGCTCAATAAAAAATACATGCTCAATTAAACATATACTCAATAAAGCCGTGAACACATGCTCAATAAAAAATTCTATATTCAAGACAACTATTTGATATGCGCACCAATGGAAGTGGTACTTTGGCACCAACTTATTTGAGGGCGGCCCGACTAAAACACACCTGTTGCCCAGGAACCATCTCCTGTTTTTCAGAAACCCACATATGCTGGAGTTTACCTTACAACAAGGCCAGAAAAAAGAAAATCCCCGGTTTCGACGCGTCTTATAAAGAATCTGTGGTATCGAAATACCGTTTTATACGAAATATCCCTGTATATTATATTCTGTACACAGTCCAGCAGTTTCTTGCAGTCAAGGTTGACTATAAACTTAGTTCGTTTTGTTAGTTATTACAACAATAGAAAGTTCCATTCATATTGATACAATTGTATTTCTAGTACAAAGGTTTTGAAACACAAAAAATGTAAATAATTAAATAGTCACTTTGTTCCAAATTATTTGTAGTTTTATTTCCGAATTATGGTATACAAAACTATAATTCTTTTTTTTTTTTAATTTCTTTGTAATACAAAAATAATTTAAATGGAGAAAATTATATTGACATATGTACTCTAGCTAGAATGATACTTGATTGGACGCATTCAATGAAAGAAGCAAGCATAAAGATAATTAAAGTTTTAGAGAAGTTTTTTAAGGAATTTGGCGATACTCTGTAATATTTAGTTCCACCATACTAATTCCTTCTGGGCAGTATGTAACATATATCTGCAGACCCCCTCTTGTCGAACTTGAAGCTATTAATTATTTCCACATATAACTTGTAATGGTAAAAATACTTGATCAATTTTATTTTTGTTACATTCATTGTACTCATGCAATTAGTTCATTAATGGTTTTTCGAGAAGATGCTGAATTAACGAAAACAAAATCTGAAACGTTCTGGACTATATGGTAGCTGCGATTTTAAGTTACTGCAATATCCCACTTGATTCTTTGGCCTTCAAAAGTTCATCACTGTCATTTTAATGGGATTTGTCAGTAACTTGTTAAACAAAAGTGATGGAACTTTTATTTGCTATTGGAATTTATTTTTAATAACTGGAAAAATATTTTCATGATAATTTTTTTAAATTCTATGGTATTGATGAATTTATTACTTTTTCGGCAAAGTGTTTCTTTTGCAAGATTTTTGATGTTTCGTTTAGCTGGTTCCTTATAACCAAAAAAACCGGAATCCTAAAAAGCCATAACCCTATTTTTACAGTTGACTAGCTACTGCGAACATAAACTGTAGTAAAATACAACCAGCAAATCAAATCTTGAAATTTCTATTAGCGATTCTGATAGTGATGTTGTAACACCACCAAAGCTCTGATAAAGAATAGACTCTTTATTTTTATATTATTATAGAAATATTTTTTTTGTTTTAGTTATTGAATACCTCATTTCATTTATGTTTTTATTTATGTAATTAATTATTAATGTTATGTTTATATTTTTGTTGTTTTAGCTAATGAATATTGCTAATTTATGTTTTTATTAATTTTTTATATTCGTTTATTTGCTTTTGATTTTAAATGAATACATTAAATAAATATTATTTGAATTTCGAAAAAAAAGCTTTAATTAGAACAAATCGCTGTTGTTTCATATATTTATTTGGCTCATTTTACACGGTTTTTATGAACATATCTATGACTTTTCTATATCTTATTTGATTCGATTTACACGGTGTAAAGATTAGTGGAACCAATCTTAATTTGTTATATGCATTCTGAGTCTCGTTTTACACGGTTTTGCAAAAAAAAAAACTTCTGATATATTCCCGTTCGACAAATTATGATGTTTTGATATTATTTTAATCAACTATACTTCTTATAAAATTATTAAAATATCAAGGTCGTGAAAGCCGAAGAGCACTATTATAAAATGCTTTGACAATTTAGAAATTGATAGTGATTTTATCCACCACAAAAAATATATCTAAGTAATTAATAAAAAATAAGATAAAAAATATCAATCTGATTAATCTGAAAAAGCAATAATAAAAGACATACAGATTGCTGATATAAAAGTCTACAAAAGTTAATAGATAAATATAAGCCATGGCTGTGGCTGTTATTCGATTTTTCTGTGGCTGTTAGCCACAACGATTTTCTATAAATTTAGTAAAGTCAGATTTTAAGATCACGCTCTGTGTTGTCATTTTAAGAGATAAACCAAGATTTTGAGCTGAATCGAACAACCATTAAACCGAACCAATTATCTGTGAACCGAAACCAAACCAAAATAAAATTTTAAGATTTTAAAACCCGAAACTAAACCGAAACTTTAATTGGTTTCCATCTCTGGAGATAAATAATTTTATCTTGATAATTCGTAAAATAATAATTTTGTAAGTATGTATGTCAAAATGTTCATAACAGCGAATAAAACGTCACACCTCGCTTTGTCCTCGTCGCGACCTATAAGCCACAATAATTCACACTATTTCGGGTAAATACTAATGCTTTCACTTTTATTTTACCACTACATACTTACTTAAAATATGCACTCAATTTTTATGTAGTTGGCCCAAACTATTTTGTGGAATTGGAGATATTTTACTAGTAAACTGGTTAATTGAACATATTATAAAACAAATTATGTTAATTTCTGATATAAAAGTCTAAAATATAAATTGTTTTATAATTTGTTTTATTTATATAAAAACGTTTTATTTATATAAAAACGTTTGTTTTATTTATATAAAAACGAATTATGTTAATTTCTGATATAAAAGTCTAAAATATAAATAATATAAATATGTTCTATAAGGTAACTGGATATAAACGTAATTATAGCTATTAAAATGAAAATAAAACTTTGCTGCAATAATCTAAAAATTAATTTTTTTACACTCAATTTTTAACACCTTTTGTGCTAAATTTTGTCAAAGAAAATTTGACAAAAGAAAAAGTATGTATTAATTTTTGAAAGCATTGGAGTCGCAGCCTATTAATATTTCCTTTTCATTGTTCCTGGAATACTCCACTATTTTCCTCATATCCTGTGTTGGTATTTTTACTGTCAGCTCCTTTGTGTATGAGACTGTATCGCACTTCTGAGGAATCTCAGGTATGAGGTGAATATGACGAGTCATAAGGTAAGTAGCATTATGCCAGTATCGAGTCTGAGGATGTATCTCATTCCTGAGATTCCTCAGAAGTGCGATACAGTCTCTACTAGATTCCTCAGAACTGCGATACAGTCTCTACTAGTTATCTGTGGAATATAAATCATTTTAATATTTTTCTTTGATATCATACAAGTTCTTGACCTACCTTCACCTTTATGTTAAAATACCTGAAATTCTTTAGCGTTCGTACCAACTTCCGATTCGACAATTCCAAGTTCGTTCACTGTCCTCAACAAGGAGTCAAAATCTTCATCTTCTTTGTCAGGTTTGGTCTACATTTGCTTCGGGCTTACTTGTTTCGTTTTTGGGAATGTAATCTGAATCTTTCTAGATAGGTAATACACCCAATCAGAAACACTCTTTAAAGTCATCAGAGACTCGTCTGAGGTTCCCAAAATCAGGAGTTGGTCCTGACATAGCTTACCTTCTTCTTCTACCACGCTCTTAACGAATTCACCGTTTCCAAATCCTGGAAGTCACCCTGAAAACGTCACCACAGAACCGACTCATCTCAAAGTGGGGTATAAATTCTCTGGTTCTGCCATCAGAGCATCAACCTGTCAGGATTCGAAATTATCCTTTAGGATCTTCTGGTTTCCTAGGAGAATTTTTCCCTCCGGATGCCTTCGGTCGATGATTGCAATCAGTTTGTTATCGGCATTGCAGACAGCGACATCCCCCGATGTCGACTGCCTATTACCTCTAACTTTTCCTCGTTTGGCAATAGGTTGTCCTTCAGATGTAGAAGGCGCAGCTTTCTACATCTGAAGGACAACCTATTTTTCTCCTTTAACAAGGAGTACGCCTCTTCTTTCCTAACAATTAAAAACCCTAACAATTATTCCTAACAATTAAAAACAACTTCTTCAAAAACAATAAAAATATTCCTAAAAATTTAGCTTCCTTAGTTCAGAAAAATACACGGAGAAATAAACTGTTATTTTTGAAACTAACCCGTTATTATTGAAATATTGACAAGGCTTACATAAAATTTTAAACAGAAAGAATGCAAATTGTTTTAATTTAAAACAAAAGTTTCTTCTTCCCAGCCTACTCTAAAATAAGATTTAACACCGAAAATTATGTTTTGTTCTAAGGGAAAACCATTATACAGATTCTTCATTGTAAATAAAAACAAACGTTTATTTAATGTGAACAAGTGTAAAAATTTCTGTTATTTTTTTGCTTGAAAATAAATGTATATATGTACTATAATAATAAGAAATACTACAAAAAACTATCAGAAATATTATAAAATACTAAAATGAATTAAGAATAAATAAGAAATATTAATATACGAGATACTATACTATGAAAAACAAAAATATCCAACGCAAGCTAACTGATCTGATATCGACAAAAACCAAAATCAAAGTGACAATATAAATTGGTTTCTGAAATATTTTTTAAACACATAGCCTACCATGTGAATAAATTTGAATTTCTTCAGTAAAATATTCAAATTGCACAAGAACAAATTTGAAATAATTTTAAAGGCAGAGCAACCCGTAAAATATTCAAATTGCAATAAAAAATATGAGCAAATTAAAAAAAATAGCTATTTGCAAAAAAAAAAAATTTAAATTTTTTTCGTTGATAGGAATAGGAATTGAAAACAAAATTTCATAAGAAAAAATTTCATGTATGTAATATTTAAAAAAAAAAGAACCGGAACGCCGTTCCGGTCCAAATTAAGCCCTGGTTGTTAGCAAATTGTCTCATCTGTTAGCATTTTTGCTAGTCTTACATTACATATTAATCTAATTTTATTACTTATATGGTTGTCATTTAAAGCTGAGTAAGCTAGACCCACGATATACTCATTAATAAGATATGATTAGCTGTCAATTCAAATTCGTTCAGTTCTGCGCATGTCGTCGACTGGAAGTATATGAATTATATAGAAGTGAACTTATATGATTAAAATAAATAATAAATAAACTGCCAATAATAATAATTTCATTGCTTGTATAAGTTAATTTTATATTTTTAATAAAACGAACAAATTTGTATTTTTACTAGTGGATAGTTCCACTTTTATTGAATTCTGATTAAAGACTAAAGTTATAAATCTTAAACACTAATTACAAAGCTTAAGTGGAATAACAATTATGCTTAATAATAATTATTCTACTTGCACATGCCGCAATGTCAGCAGAAAAATCATGAGAACGTTTAGATAAGAATAAATTTATTGTGTGGGAATAATTTTAGATTTATTAAAAATATGTTGAAAGGAATTATGTTACTTATGAAATTGAAGCCGATATGAATTAGAATGTTGCTGTAGTTAACTCTTCCCCCTTTAAATACTAATGTCCTCATTTGTAGGATTAAAGAAAATTATACTACGTAAAATTTAGATCTGGATGCTATTGTAGGTGGTATTGTTTTTGAAATAAAATTTTGTGTAAAATTCTGTTTTGGAAAGGTGAATGCTTCTTGTTGTGAATCTTTTGTTTTCATTTCGGTCATTTCTATAGGTATTTCTTCTATATTATTTTCAACTATGTTAGGTTTTTCAATATTTATTTTTATAGAGTTTTTCCTGCTTTTTAATTTAAATATGCACATGGTAATCAGTAGGATTAATAGTACTAATACTAATCCATAAGTAACTGCTTGATGGGTTAATTTTTCTGTGTGCAACAAATCGATTTGAACGGTATTATTAATTTGGATCTCCTTCATCATTTCCAATGATAGAAGTTCACGATACTGATTCTCATGTGGGGTTAGTTGTAGAATAGGCGGTAGAGCTTGAAATGTTGTTAATTCCTTTGAGATAAATGACCTGTCTTGAACATTAATTGTTGCGTTATGAAATTTTATCAAAAATATTCCATTGAGATGGTGTGAAACATTATCAAATTTTACGGTACCATTGAATAGATTAAGTAACAATATTCCTTGTGCTATTTCGTCTATGGTTGGTATGTGCTGATTATTTATTTTATTACATGTAGAATTTAGGCTGCGCAAAAGATTTGGTATGCAGGTAGAATTACTGATATCAAAAATATCATTTTGATTACAAATGGATAATGAATTAAAGGTTTTACAATCTTTTTTAATAGCAAACATTTGATCTTTACTTTTTAAAATATTATTATAAACAATTTCGTTAATTACATTATTTCTCTTAATTGGTTTTATTAACAATTTTTCATAAAATTTTTCAGTTGTTATTGGAATATTGACAATATAGAAAAGAATCGAACTATTTGTAATTATTTTAATATTAGCAAAATCTAAAGCTTCTTCTGGTGTACTGTAGGGAAGTTTCTCTCTATCTAAAATATCAGTTGCCATTTTTATTTCTTTTTCGTATTTTTCCAATTCGGTTTTGTTATCTAGGTGCTCATTAGTTACTACTTCTGTATTATGGATTCTTTGAAATTTACCAGGCTGTTGAGTTTGTCTAGAAAGAGGTCTTTTGTCTCTATTATGTTGTGTTTCTCGTGGCCTACTTTGAGAAGTTCCAGCACGAGTGTTTAGGGATGGATCTATTTCCATAGGTTCAGATTTGTACTGAGGTTGAGTACGGTTAAACTGAGGATTATTGAATGTTCGAGAATGTTGCGTATTTTGAAAGGGTCTTGAATAATTATTTGTAGGTGCTCGATTATTTTGGCTGAAATTAAATCTAGGTGCGGGATTTGAATGAGAAATTTGATTGGGAACTCTATTTGTGTTTGGTCGAATAGGAAGTGCTGCTTGGTGTGGTATTTTACGAAACCCTGCATGACTATGTAACACACGATAGTCGACATTTTGTAGCTTAAGACATAAATGGAGAGCTTGCGGTAAATCTACCGGTTCTTTCATACTAAGAAGGCGAGGAAGATCCCCTTTTAAGCCTCTCACAAAGGTATCTAATGCCCTATCACGATATGATTGTGTCATTACATTGAGCGAATCATTACTTAGTTCCATAGAATGAAGTTTATTAATAATTAATGAAAGGTGGTGATACACGGCTTGATAAAAATCTGAAATTGTTTTATTTCCTTGCACTAATGTAGTCATTTGGTACTCCAATGTACCTAAATCCCTTTTATCTGCATAATGCAAGGTGAGGCATTTAGAAATTTTTTCCCAATTTAGTGGGGTATTATATGATTCTAGTGCGGTATCTGCACTACCAGTAATTTTATTACATATGACACTAAGTATACCGTAGTATTTCGGCGTTCCTTTTAAACTTTCATAAATATTTAAAATTCTATCGACACTTTTCTTCCAGGAGCTAAATTCTCCTGGTTGACCCGAAAATTCCCTTAAACTTTTGACTACATCGGGTATTTTATCCATACCTGTTAAACTTTCTCCCGTGTTAACAGTTTGAAATTTAATACGGGTCTTATTAAATTATTATCTTGTTGCGACATTTTTAATAAATATTGTTTTTACTTGATAATAATAATTAACGATAAAAAAAATAAATGGCAAATTAATGAATCGTATTGATCTAATGAAAATGAAAATATGCTCTTTCTTAAATATTTTATAATTTCCTTTCTTAAATATTTTATAGTTTTAATGAAAATATGCTCTTTCTTAAATATTTTATAATTTTGATAATTAATTTATGATTTATTAATTAATTTATTTATTTATATTTAACCAGTATTTTAATTTAAATTACTTTTATTTTTTACTAATATCGTACAATAACTTTTTCCTCAGTGTAATATTTAATAATTTTCTATAATTTACTATTTTAGTTATAGCAAAGATAATTTTTGAAAATTTAACTCAAATTATAAAACTTCCTTTTCCTTTATAATAAAATAATATTGCTAATAACTTTTAATTCAATTTCTTATTGATTTATTTATAATCTCACTTTATTTATTCTTGGTTTAGTTTGCAATACATATAATTATTTAATTCTCATAGATTGTAATAAAAATTTAAATTTTTCATAAAATTTCATTTCATTAAAATTATTTTCACAATTATTTTCAGAAAAACTTTATAAATTTTCCTTTTTTTAATTAACAAAAATCTCTAATTTTTATTTAATTTTAACATTATTTAATATTTATCTAATTTTTTAATATTTAGTAGAGAAGATGACTGATGAGCATCTCGGTGAATCTTCAATTGAATCAATTAAACCCTTGTTGTAGTCTTTCTTTTTCAACCGGTTAGACGGCTGTTGTTGAACATTGATGGCTTTGGTATGGTTAACCAAACGTTTTATTCAGCAACTCCGTTTTGAGGTGACTCCGGGGCCTCGTTTCCTAACTTGTATTGTTGTTTAGATTTCGGAGGATTTTATCCCTCGTACTTGCCACAGATACGTGAAAATATCCAAAAACGTAACAAAAATTTGCACTTAGAATTATAAGTGATTGTTTACACTAAATAACTTAAAGTTTTTTTTCCGTATTTTAATTGCAAAATTTTTTTTGAAAATTATAATTTTTTCTTTCAAATATTGGACTTTTAACACTTTATCACCAAGAGTCCCTGCTCGGGCGCCAGTTAATTTTATATTTTTAATAAAACGAACAAATTTGTATTTTTACTAGTGGATAGTTCCACTTTTATTGAATTCTGATTAAAGACTAAAGTTATAAATCTTAAACACTAATTACAAAGCTTAAGTGGAATAACAATTATGCTTAATAATAATTATTCTACTTGCACATGCCGCAATGTCAGCAGAAAAATCATGAGAACGTTTAGATAAGAATAAATTTATTGTGTGGGAATAATTTTAGATTTATTAAAAATATGTTGAAAGGAATTATGTTACTTATGAAATTGAAGCCGATATGAATTAGAATGTTGCTGTAGTTAACTTATACAAAAGAATTTATTAGAAAAAATAAAGTAACACATATGATAGATTTTATGTAATTGTTTTATTTAACTTTCTTTGTTTACTTCTTTTTTGTTCATAAATATTAATATTTAACATTCTTATTCTAAATAACATTTTGCATTTAAAAAATAACATTTTTACATCTTTACTTAAATCTATATGATCGGAATTACTAATTAGAGATGTTAAATAATTAATTCCAGTCTTTAAACTATCACCATTATAAATTCTAAAAATATGCTCTAATTTTTTAATTTCACTTAAAAATAAATCTGTTGGTTTGTAAAAACCGCCTTCCGACACATGATTTGCCCAACTATAAGTGGATCCGCTCTGTTCAGCTGTTGGAAAACCAAGATTTTTTTCTGTTTTTCGAAGCTTAAAGGAAATAAATTCAGCTATATTTTCCAATCCGACAGTTTCTAATTCGCTTAAGTCCTCAGCAATTTCATTTTCAAGCTTTTTCGATGTAATGGATCATTCTCAATATTAAAATTCCCTAAAATGGTGGATGTAATAGGGGTACAAGTCTCTTCCTCTGTGATCCCGATTTCGAACACTGGCTCAGTAGGTTCTGAATACTGTTGAACGTTATTATTAGTACCAACTCGAATACCATTTATTAAAATCGTCATGTCTACTAAAATTTGATGTTGAACCATTTTAGAAAGACCATACGCCTCGCTTTGAAAACGTCAAACCAATCGTTCACCTAAAATACAAAATACAATAGTAATTTTCGTTATAATAATAATATAAATTAATAACAAATATTACTTTTTCAATATTTCAGCACATTCCTTCCAATGTTCGCTTTGGGAAATTCCTAAGATTCCTAATCTGGTAACTGCACTGGATAATGTATTTGAAAAAGTTCTTGACAATTTCGAGCATTTTCAACTTTAAATTTATCATTTCGGTACCACTTTATAACCCACAATTGACACACACTTTCGTCTTTAGGAAATCTATAAAAATGATTTAGTTCACCATTTAGAATATTTTCACGTTTTTATTACACCCAAACATAGCACATTGAACCATTTTAATAAAAAAATTTTTTATATAAATATTTTTTCTAATCAAAATAATTTTGTCACCATGAGCTAGACCAACATTGATATATCGGACCGGATTTGAAGCCAATACCTACTGCATCACTTTTTGTTTTGAATAACACTACCACTTAAGCCACCACAGTATTTACAAGCTAATGACATACATATTCTAATAATATTAAACAAAGTTTTTAAATTTCATGCATAAGTTGAATCTTAAACTTTAACACATAAATGTCAAATATCAAACCATAATTAATAAATTTTCATCACATATACGGTAAATATCCAATCCAGTTGATTACATTCAACTAAGCGAAAATATTGTTTGCCCAAAATTAATCAAATATTAGCTTTATTTTTTATTTTGATAATGGCCGTAATTAGTGTTTCCAACCCATTAACAACGGCCGCAATTAGTATTTCCAACACCGGTAATCGATTAACCGAATAATCGTTGATTTTCATGATTATTGCATTAGTTGGGTAATCGAGTAGTTTACTTGATACAGTATATAGTATTTGACTATTTCTTATTATAATATTTCTGATAGTTTTTTATAGTACTTCTTATTATTATAGTATAGTATTTGACTATTTCTTATTATAATATTTCTGATAGTTTTTTATAGTATTTCTTATATTAATATTTCTTATATATTCTTAATTCCTTTTAGTATTTTATAATATTTCTGATAGTTTTTTATAGTATTTCTTATTATTATAGTATAGTATTTGAGTATTTCTTATTATAATATTTCTGATAGTTTTTTATAGTATTTCTTATATTAATATTTCTTATATATTCTTAGTTCATTTTATTATCTTATTATATTTCTGATAGTTTTTTATAGTTTTTTAATTCCTATATTTGTTTAATTTAAGAAAACTTTGCGTTTTCTTTTCCTTTTGTCGTTGCTTTTGAAACAATTTTCAGTTTTTGTTCGATACACTAAATATAATAGAAAAGGTTTATATTATACTTAGTTTGAACATTTAATAAAAACTTCCCAAATGTCTCAAAAAAACAACCTTTTTGAATATTTTGTTCCTACTAAAAAAACTAAAGAAAATCCTAGAAATGAAGAGGCCAGTGGAACTGCTATAGTGAATGTGGTTGAAACCGAATTTATGACGGAACAATCATCATCCAAAGACTTGAATAATCTTCCGAGTGGATGGAATCAAAAACAAAAACTTGAGTTCATCGCTAAAAATCCTTGGTTAGTGGTTTTAGATGGAAAACTTGGCTGTTCTGTTTGCAAAAATGTGGGGTCTGTAGGCACTGAAAAACAACAAGGTTTAAAATTAGAACATAGTTGGATAGATTGTAATATTTCTCCTAATGGATTAACAATTACTCAAAATCAAACCTCACTGCGAAAAAAAATCTTCGAACACCGAAAATCTGCCGCACATTTAAAAGCAGAAAAGATTGTTTCTACACAAGATAAAAATATAATGGCAGGTGTTTTAGCAGATATGTATAAAAAAGAATTCGTTGTTACAGAACGAATTTTTCGTACAGCTTATAAGCAAGCCAAGTTAAACCACCCATCTTATGGGTTCGAGGCGCAGGTTGATGTACAAATTCTAAATGGCGTCGATATGCGCAAAATTTTACATTCAAATGTTGCTTGCACAAATATTTTAATGCATATTTCTGAACAAATGCAAAGAACTCTTTTAAAGAAAATAATTGATAGTAAACCCAAATTTGGAATTATTTTGGATGAATCAACTTCACTTAAGCTGAATTCATTGGTGCGGATATAAATATCCGCACTCCGAACTCGCGCGCCTATTTTCATATAAAATCACATTGTGGCAATTTTTGTAAACATACTTCGTCCATTTTTTTTTTCTCTCAAAAAGTTGATTTATATTCAACTTTAGTGCGGCACTATTTTGAAAACGTCAATCGAGACGTCAAAAACATAAAAATCAAATGACATTAAAAACACAATATTAAAAATTTCATCGAGTGCACATCATAATTTATTTGTACATAAACAAATAATTTTAAAAAAAAAAATATAATATCGTTAATAACATTGTGAGTGAGGAAAAATGAGTGGCAGTGGGTTAAAAAGTAATTATAAAATCATTATAATTAATTCATTTTTTATATCATATATGTATATTTTACAGGTGGTGTTGAATCAGAAGGTGCATTAATTTTAGAAGTTTCAAAAATTGGGCGGGAATTGCTGTATGATTTGGGTAATAAGGATTATAGAAATAATTGCTTAAAATTAAAAATATGGGGCGAAATTGGAAGTGTTTTAGGATTGACAAGTAAGTAGAAATTGTAAATTCCAGGCATAATAAAAATATTTTAATATTTATATATTTTTAGAAGAAGAATGCCAAAAAACATGGAAAAACTTAAAATTAAAATATAAGGTAGCCATTCGGAATCAAAAATTAAAAAGTGGCAGTTCAGCAAAAAAAATAAAACCATATACCGAATGGTTGTATGTAGTGACCCTGTATTAAATTTCCCTGTATTTTCTCCAATTAAATTCTCAAATTTAAGACTCATTATTTTATAATCACCTGATACTAATTTCAATAAAAATATAAATCAAAGTATCAAAGCGATTGGTCAATCTAATATATTAAATTTAATAATTCTCAAATTTAATCACCCGATACTTCAATTCAATTAATTCTAAATTTGATTGGTTAATGCACAATCTCATTTTATGCAAGCATCTATATAATCCCCCTCGGGATCTCTACCTTATCGTGGTGGGGGGGTTTGTGCGCTCCAATGAATCCTAGAGCGCGTGTCGGCGGTAGCTTGCTACCGGTAGGTCCAACCATGCCGAATTGGTCTAGGAGGAGGTGCCAGACTAAAGAGATCCAAAACACTCAAGCCAAGGTGTGTAAGCATCGTGCCGAGGGCTGCATGGTATCAGGTGTATAAAAGTGATATCGCTAACGATCTCCTTGGGGTACCAGTCGACCCCCCATTGTAACTAGACTTGCATCCGTACGGGAGCTCTGCGGATGTTGACTTTTTTATCTCGCCATACTCGTGGGAACAAAATATGAACCAAACCAATAAATTAAACAATACAAACACAAATGAGGTAGAGACAATAGCATCACCTTTACCAAACATTGAGGAGGTGGTAGCAACAGATGTCGAAGATGACTTATTGCTAACACCACCTCAAAACTTACAAGAAATGGAGGAATTAATATCGTCCGGTAAAGCCAAAGAAGTGCTTCCAAGCAACATTGAGAATAAGGGACAAAAAGAACCAATTCTTGATGAAGCGGCCGAAGCGCTTCGGAAGCTAAATCTAAATAGAAAAAGCGCGGGAAAACCAGGATAAGTTTTTTCGTCCCCTACCAAGCCACAGTTCAAAAAAAAAAATCTTATTACATCCCATTCTTCTAAATCTATCGTAAACTCAAGCTCTCTCAAAAGCATTTTCGAAGCCTACCAAAAAGAACCTCTTTGCCCTGTTACTAAACCTAAACATATTTCATCTCTACGTTTCTTTTACCACAATTGTGGAGGAATCAGAGGTAAATTAAATTCTCTTTTTATAAATGCTAACTCCTCACCCTTCGATATTATAGTAATATGTGAAACTTGGTTGAATGACTCTTTCACTAATGCTGAAATCCTAAATAATGACTGGACAGTTTACAGATGTGATCGAGACTATATTTCTACTGGTCTTACTAGAGGTGGCGGAGTCCTAATAGGAATTCGTAATACCTTTTCGCACGAATTAATACGTACATCTCACTCACAGTCCTTTGAACACACATTTATCAAACTTAGAATTGATAATAAATTAATCTTTGTTGGGGTAGTATATATCCCTCCTAACTCGGACGATACTGTTTACAGTGAATTTTATGAAGCTTTCCTCTCTATTCTTTCCACTCTTGACGAAGTTGACAATATTTTTGTGTTTGGTGATTTCAATCGCCCTAAATTATCCTTCATTGTTGACGAATTAGATAACCATTTGCTTCCCGTAAATTTTAATGACGACATTGATTTTTCCCTCATTGACACTTTTTATGGAAATGACCTACGGCAGTTAGTGCAATTTCCTAATAACAATGGAAGGTGGCTTGATCTCATTTTTTCTAACAACTATGACAATGTGGTTGTTGATACGGCTACTGATGCTGATAATCTTTTCACTAACACACAGCATCATAATGCATTAGTTGTAGAACTTAAAACCACTGATACTTCCTATAATAAATCTTACAACAACATAGTTGTATATGACTTTAAAAATGCTGATTTCGATAACTTAAATTCTGCCCTTTCAGTTATTGACTGGACTGAATTATTAGCATCTAATGACGTAGATTCTGTTGTCTCATCCTTTTATTCCTCAATTTTTAGAATAATTGAAACTTATGTTCCGAAGATGGTCAAAAAAGACAAGTTAACTGAGCCATGGTTGGATAAAAATCTTAGATCTCTACGAAATCGTAGAAATAAATTATATAAAAAAATTAAACAGATGATCAATCCGAATCAGGATCTAATCCGTGAACATAAAGAACTAGCAGCTGAGTTCTCTAATAAGTCACGTTGTTCTTACGACTCCTATATTAATAAAATTGGCCAAGATCTTTTAACACATCCAAAAAAAATTTTTGATTTTGTAAACACTAAACGTAAATGCTCAAGATATCCATCTACCATGTCAAAGGATAACATTTATTCATCAATTCCTAGGGTTATAAGTGACATGTTTGCTGATCGATTTAGTGAATGTTATAGACCTACAAATGATTCAATAGATACTTCATCTACCAGTGATAATCTGAACTCTATTTTAAATACACTATCTATCTCAGATGAGGAAATACTCAATGCTTTAGGTAGTATCGATATTAATAAAGGACCTGGGCCTGATTTACTTCCTCCACTTTTCCTAAATAAATGCGCCAACCTGCTCTCTTTACCACTCAAACTTATCTTTAATAAATCCATCTCTTCAGGAACATTCCCATCTGCTTGGAAATCTTCTCACCTTACACCAATATACAAAAGTGGTGATAAGGCTGATGTCAATAACTACAGAGGTATTGCTATATTATCTTCTATACCAAAATTATTTGAAAAAATTATATGCGATAAAATTACGTCAATCATCAATCCAGTACTCAACGAGCAACAGCATGGGTTCAGAAAAGGTCGCTCTACTACTACAAATCTAATGGTTTTTACGTCTGATCTGCTGATTAATATGGAGAAAGGGTACCAGGTTGACACTATCTACACTGACTTCAGTAAAGCCTTTGACCGTGTCGATCACAGCATCCTTATCTCTAAATTAAAAAATATCGGAGTGGCAAACCCACTCTTGAGTTGGATCGCTTCTTATCTCCGTGGTCGAACTCAAGCAGTAAAATTTCAAGGGTTTATTTCCAAAGAAATATCGGCTTCTTCAGGTGTTCCACAAGGAAGTCACCTCGGTCCTCTGTTATTCAATATCTTACTCCTTGACCTGTCTGAACTACTGTTTGACGTTCCACATATTCTGTATGCTGACGATCTAAAAATATATTATGTAATAAGTAAACCTTCTGATGTACAGTATTTGGAGACTAGACTAAAAACACTTGAGTACTGGTGTAGAGTAAACAAGTTAGACCTTAATGTTAGCAAATGTCATGTGATTAGTTTCTCAAGGAAAAAATCCACTCTTTTACACACCTACCAATTAAATGGTACTCAACTTCACCGTGTTACTCAAATTAACGACCTCGGGGTTTTGCTTGACTGTAAACTAAGTTTTAATCTTCATTATGACAAAATCATTTCTAAAGCCAGTAAAATGCTTGGTTTTATCAAACGAAGAGCCAGAGAGTTTAAAAATGTGTGGGTCACTAAATCCTTATATTGCACCTTAGTCCGATCGATTCTTGAATATGCTTGTCCCATTTGGTTACCCTATTTCCAGGTGCATAGTGATAGAATCGAGTCTATTCAAAAAAAATTTCTTCTCTTCGCTCTTCGGGAACTGTACGACCCACTCGACTATAATAATTTACCAGCGTACCTTTCTAGACTTAAATTACTTGAACTGACTTCACTTTCGTCTAGACGCGACCTACTGGTATCTTGTTTCACTTTCGATGTCTTAAATAACAACATAAACGTTAATTATATATCTAACAGGATAAAAATTAATAATGACGTAAGACAAACAAGACACACATCCTTACTTAAGATCTCTGCTCATCGTACGGAATATGGCAAAAATGAACCTATCAATAGATGTTGTATGGTTTTCAACTCATATAGCTCCTGTTTTTCCCCAACTATATCTAAATTTGCATTCAAATCCAGGCTTCGTAATATCATGAAATAATCCTATCACTCTTATATTCCTGAATATCCCAGTTGTAAATACTAGTTTAAAATACTAGTTTAAAATTAATCCAGTTATAAATATCATAAATATAACCACAATATTTGTTGTTAATAATAATAATAATAATAATAATAAGTAAATCAATATCTTTATATTTATTCTTTGTAATACATACTTATGTTCAATTAAGCCTAGTAACTAAGAACTTCATAATGTATCTTGTACCTTGTTTGGTAAATAAATAAATAAATAAATAAATAAATAAATAAAGAAGAGCTTTGAGTACTTCTCAGGCACTTCTAAAAGAAGAATTAGAGCTATGATAGCGAAAACTGGCATCACAGCTGAAGAAGCAAGGAAAGCTGAAAGAGAGAGGCTCTTGCTACGTGCTCAACCTGGTAAGATAATACCAACCATAAAACCAACCAAGGTTGAGCTAAAGAAACGAGGTAGGTCAGATGGTAGTACACCAGAACAGGCTCCCCCAAAGGCAACCAAACTTGATGTCGGCGATAGAAAGCGGGTCGAGGATAAGGGACATAGTCGCAATCCTAGACCCTAGCACTTCTGCACCCATCAAAACTTCGGTGCCGAAAAAACTGACGGAGAGTAAGAGTAGCCATGACAACTCAAAGTCAGTACCATCTTTCAGTGAGGTCGTCTCCAGACAGAAAGTAGCTATGATACATGCACTACATCCAGAGACGATCCTAACAGTAGAGCAGATGGAAAAGATAAAGATTGCGTTGTTGGATGAAATTGTCAACATTGACGAGGAAGAAGGAACATACCCTCAATTCAGTGCCCACGCTCAAAAAACGGAGGGATGGTTGTCAATTTTATGCAACAACAAAGAAACCAAAGACTGGATCTTTAAAATCGAAGCCGCAATGAAACCATGGGAAGGTGCATGTCTTAAAGTGGTGGACGGAGACAAAATGCCCAAATCCATCATGTGCAAGGCATTTGCACCTCTTACTCCTGCTGGCATCATGACAGGAGAAAAATTTTTGAAACGCTTGCGTCTGCAAAACCAAGGGCTCAACACTAAAACGTGGCGTATGTTGAAGGTTGTGCCAGAAAACAATGGTGGACAGACGTTCATCTTTACTATAGATAGCGTAGCGGAGATGATACTGGGAAAGATCAAGTATCGTCCGCACTTGAACTTTGCGCCTATCCAAATACGGAAAATTACCGGAAGGACTAGTAAAGATGAGACGTCTGCACCAGTAGCGGAAACACGGAGACAAAATGCCCAACCAGCTACTCTCTTCACCCCAACGGAAACAGCGACAACAACTGCTGCACCTGAACCAATGTTGGTGGTAGAAAATGATGCTCCCGAAAGGAGTATCATCAATGCTAGTAAGTAGTCATGGATGTCTTCAAGTGTATCCAAATCAATCTTCAACACGCCAAAGCTGCCTCGGCAGTTTTGACCAGAAGATTTGCTATGGATCACTTGGAGATAGCCCTTATCCAGGAGCCTTATGTGCTGAAAGACCGGACAAGGGGACTAACTGCAGGTGAGTTATTCTATGAGTCTACCAGTGATGGTAAACCCAGAGCATGTATCTTATTTCGTAAAGGTATTAAATTCTTTCCCATTTCAGGATACTGCAAAAAAGACCTTGTAGCAGCACTGATAGATGTCCCGACACAGGACGGTAGGATAGAGATTGTCATCTGCTCAGCCTACCTACCTGGGCACTCATCAAATCCTGCTAACGAAGATCTGAAGGACCTAGTGAACTTCTGCAGAGCAAACAATAAACAACTGCTCATTGGATGTGATGCCAACGCTCACCACAATCTATGGAGAAGTACCAATATAAACGACAGAGGTGAGTACCTTCTTGAATTTATTAATAGTAATAGCCTAGAAATCTTGAATAGGGGCAATAGGCCGACATTCATAAATAGAATTAGGCAGGAGGTCTTAGACATTACCCTAAGCACTTCCTTTCTCAGTAATAAAATAAAGGACTGGCATGTTTCACAAGAAACATCTATGTCAGACCACAGACAGATTAGGTTCAACATTGAATCTTCTAAAATAGTATCTGAAACATTTAGGCAACCAAGATCTACAAATTGGGATTCTTATACCCAGAATTTGATAGACAATTTGGCTGATTTCAAACCAAATGTTAGGGATATTAACTCAATAGAACTAGCTTCTGATAAATTACAAACTTCCATTCTCAATGCCTACCACTCCTCATGTCCAGAAAAAACCCGTAAAAGCAATCGCAAGATTCCTTGGTGGAATAACAAACTTGCTGCCTTGCGGGCAGGCACCAGGAAACTTTTTAATAAAGCAAAAGTTGGTGGAAATTGGGATTCCTATAGGAAATCTTTAACTGAGTATAACCATGAAATTAGAAGGGCTAAGAGGGCGTCTTGGAAAAGTTACTGCGAGGAGATAAATGATTTACCCAGCGGTGTAAGAATACACAAGATGCTGTCTAAAGGGCACACTAATAGAATAGGTTTAATGGAAAAACCCGATGGCTCAGTCACTAAGAATTGTAAAGAAACATTGGAGCTTCTAGCTTCCACTCACTTTCCAGATTCTGTTAACACAGAACATGTGGAGATATATTCCCAACATGATTCTAATTTATCTAGGCCTCGTAAAGAGGATTGGAGGAATTCCACCAAAATCTTTACAGCCAACAAAGTTAGATGGGCGATAAACTCATTTAAACCTTTCAAATCCCCGGGACAAGATGGTATCTTCCCAGCATTACTGCAAAAAGGGATTGAAATACTTATACCAACGGTGCTAAAAATATTTAGGGCCTGCCATGCATGGGGCTATGTGCCTAATGCATGGAGAATGGTGAACGTGACGTACATACCAAAAGCTGGGAAAAGATCACATACCCAACCTAAGTCTTTCCGTCCAATTAGCCTCACATCTTTCCTACAGAAAACCATGGAAAAATTACTTGATAGGCATATTAGAGAAAATGTGTTAAAAACACAACCACTATATAAATACCAATATGCTTATATGCCAGGAAAATCAACTACACTTGCCCTACAAAATCTGGTTCAAAAGATTGAACAATCGTTAAAGAACAAAGAGCTGGCAATGTGTAGTTTCCTTGACATTGAAGGAGCTTTCGACAATACCAACTTCGAGTGTATTACGCAAGCTGCCTTACGAAAAGGCGTAGACCTTAAAACCTGCAAGTGGATTGAATCCATGCTAAAATGCAGAATAATAAAATCCACCTTAGCACAAGAAACCTTAACGGTCTCTGTAGCCAAAGGTTGTCCACAGGGAGGGGTTCTATCACCACTTCTTTGGTCCGTAGTAGTAGACGAACTCCTAGTTAAACTGGCACATGCTGGAATTAACATACAAGGTTATGCAGATGATATAGCCATTGTTGTTAGAGGAAAATTTGAAAGTACAGTCTCTGAAATCATGCAACATGCTCTAAATCTAGTGGCATCATGGTGCATAGAGGTGGGACTTAAAATCAATCCTCAAAAAAGCACAATAGTCGTGTTCACAAGAAGAAGAAAAAGGGAAAACTTAATTAAACCCACACTTTTTGGACAGAGTATTGACTTTAGCAAAGAGGTAAAATTTCTAGGAGTAATCCTTGACGAAAAACTTACCTGGAATAGCCACTTAAATAACACTATTAATAAAGCTAGAATTGCTTTATGGACATGTCGAAGTCTAGTCGGTTGTACTTGGGGTCTTCAGCCCAAAATCACCTACTGGCTTTACACCTCCATTGTCAGACCAATTCTTACCTATGCTTCATCTGTCTGGTGGCAGAAAACTGAACAAAAAACTGCTCAGTTAAAGCTGCAAAAAATCCAAAGACTAGCGTGTATAGGAATAACAGGGGCAATGAGAACCACTCCTTCAGCTGCACTAGAGGTACTTCTAAACATACCACCTCTACATTTACATATTCAAAAAGAGGCCAGAATTGCAACTTATAAACTCCATACGGGGGATGACCAGGAGAACTATAAACTTGCACATCCTGGCTTAAAACAAGAAATAGAAAAAGACACTATCTTAAACATACCCATATCAGATAGAATGCAAACTAGGTATAACTTTGAAAAACCATTCAAGGTGGTCATACCCGAACGCCTCGAGTGGGCTAACAACCCCCCAAAACCTGATCCTAGCGCGCTCATCTGGTACACGGATGGCTCAAAAACCAGCACAGGGGTAGGTGCTGGCGTCCATGGGGTACAGACCAAGACAAACATTTCTGTAAGTCTAGACAATCTTTCAACCGTCTTTATAGCAGAAACCCACGCTATAGAACTCTGCATCCGAGAAAATCTCAGACTGGGTTACTCACACCGGAAGATTTACATACTCTCAGATAGCAGAGCAGCCATCATGGCCTTAAACTCATACGAAATCAAATCGAAACTAGTATGGGATTGCCTTAAAATTCTAAAAGAATTGGGTAACAAAAATACTGTTACTCTTATGTGGATACCGGGGTACTCGGGCTTTCAGGGTAACGAGACTGCTGACCTCCTAGCTAGACAGGGATCAGCCGGCACCTTCACCCAACCGCTCCCTTTCTGCGGTATCCCGTACAGCACAGCCAAATCAACAATTAACAGTTGGTTAATAAACACATGGGGAAACCATTGGAACACCACTCAGGGCTGTTCCATTTCAAAATTATTCATCCCCACAATCTCCAAAAAAAGAACAACGGAACTTTTGAGCCTAAAGATCAACCAAGTCCGTTTAATAACCGGCTTTCTAACAGGCCACTGCCGACTCAATTACCACCTAAACAAGCTCGACAGGTCACATCCACCCCTTTGCAGAATCTGTTGTGAACACCCCGAAACCTCAAAACACATCTTATGTGAATGCGTAGGGCTTTCCCGTAGTAGACTCCAACAATTCAATCAGGGGTATACCAATCCAAAGGATATCACAGCCAGCCCCCTTAAAAACACCCTGGGGTTCATACACAGTCTGGTCTTTTTAAAGGAGCTATAAAGCAACGAAACGCCACAATAGGTCAGCAATGGCCGCAGTGGCAAATGGGCCATTGGCCCAGTTTCGTACTAACTATCTATCTATCTATCTATCTATATAATGCGATAACAGAGATCAGTCGTTATCAGTTGTCTTGTATCTATCAATTTAATTAGTCGTTTTTTTTATTAGTCGAGAATAAGTCGAGAAAAATACAAATTAAAAAGTACAGTCTACAATAGTTCAATACGTAAAATTAAAGTGCGTTACAAACAATTAAATAATTTAATTAATGAATAAATATATAAAATTAGTTGGAGTGAATTATGAAACTGTTAATAAATTAATAAATTAAGACTACACATTGAAATAATAAATTAGTTTAAAACATAGATAATAAGTTTACATAAACATTATATAAATATAATTAAATAAATAATTATTAAATAAATTAATTATATAACTTAAAATCTATGGTGTATTCATTTAATTTGCAATATAACAAGTTAATGTGGGTTTGACTAAAAGATAGGAGAACCTACAATTGGTGACCCCTACAAAAAAGAACACATAAAAACTAAAAAATTAATAAAATAACATAGAAAACGATAAAATTATCGTCAGTTTTGTAAAAAAAAGAAAATCAAACATAAAAAAAAAGCAAATTTAAAATCAGTGCTTCAATCTATAAAAATTAACCGACCAAGCGGTTAAACAAAAAGGAAAAGCAGCATCGAAAAACCAACAATTCACTGTAACAGCAATAATTTTCAGCAAAACGCAACATTTTCAACTTTAAATCATCAAATTTCAACAATTTTCAACATGAAGTATCAAATTCAGCACTGATTTCATCAAATTTATCGGTAATCATCAAAATACAACATTTTTCATCTAGAACATCATTTATTTTCCATCATTTTCATCATTCATGCAACGTCATCGGAAACACAAGTAAAATTTTCCATTATATTTTTTTATTATAAAAAAAAAAATATAATATCGTTAATAACATTGTGAGTGAGGAAAAATGAGTGGCAGTGGGTTAAAAAGTAATTATAAAATCATTATAATTAATTCATTTTTTATATCATATATGTATATTTTACAGGTGGTGTTGAATCAGAAGGTGCATTAATTTTAGAAGTTTCAAAAATTGGGCGGGAATTGCTGTATGATTTGGGTAATAAGGATTATAGAAATAATTGCTTAAAATTAAAAATATGGGGCGAAATTGGAAGTGTTTTAGGATTGACAAGTAAGTAGAAATTGTAAATTCCAGGCATAATAAAAATATTTTAATATTTATATATTTTTAGAAGAAGAATGCCAAAAAACATGGAAAAACTTAAAATTAAAATATAAGGTAGCCATTCGGAATCAAAAATTAAAAAGTGGCAGTTCAGCAAAAAAAATAAAACCATATACCGAATGGTTGTATGTAGTGACCCTGTATTAAATTTCCCTGTATTTTCTCCAATTAAATTCTCAAATTTAAGACTCATTATTTTATAATCACCTGATACTAATTTCAATAAAAATATAAATCAAAGTATCAAAGCGATTGGTCAATCTAATATATTAAATTTAATAATTCTTTTAATCACCCGATACTTCAATTCAATTAATTCTAAATTTGATTGGTTAATGCACAATCTCATTTTAATCAAGCATCTATATAATGCGATAACAGAGATCAGTCGTTATCAGTTGTCTTGTATCTATCAATTTAATTAGTCGTTTTTTTTATCAGTCGAGAATAAGTCGAGAAAAATACAAATTAAAAAGTACAGTCTACAATAGTTCAATACGTAAAATTAAAGTGCGTTACAAACAATTAAATAATTTAATTAATGAATAAATATATAAAATTAGTTGGAGTGAATTATGAAACTGTTAATAAATTAATAAATTAAGACTACACATTGAAATAATAAATTAGTTTAAAACATAGATAATAAGTTTACATAAACATTATATAAATATAATTAAATAAATAATTATTAAATAAATTAATTATATAACTTAAAATCTATGGTGTATTCATTTAATTTGCAATATAACAAGTTAATGTGGGTTTGACTAAAAGAGAGGAGAACCTACAATTGGTGACCCCTACAAAAAAGAACACATAAAAACTAAAAAATTAATAAAATAACATAGAAAACGATAAAATTATCGTCAGTTTTGTAAAAAAAAGAAAATCAAACATAAAAAAAAACAAATTTAAAATCAGTGCTTCAATCTATAAAAATTAACCGACCAAGCGGTTAAACAAAAAGGAAAAGCAGCATCGAAAAACCAACAATTCACTGTAACAGCAATAATTTTCAGCAAAACGCAACATTTTCAACTTTAAATCATCAAATTTCAACAATTTTCAACATGAAGTATCAAATTCAGCACTGATTTCATCAAATTCATCGGTAATCATCAAAATACAACATTTTTCATCTAGAACATCATTTATTTTCCATCATTTTCATCATTCATGCAACGTCATCGGAAACACAAGTAAAATTTTCCATTATATTTTTTTATTATAATTGAACAAAAATTATCAATTAATATAAGATATATTATATACATATTACAATACATATATAAAACAAAAATATATATATCATTTATGAATTTTTTATATAAGAAAGTTTTTCTTCTGAATTAATATTACAAAATTAGAATTAAGAACAAATTAATTTTATAATAAATTTTCAATTTTTAAAACAAATAATTATTTAATTAAAAAAAAACAACATTGAAATCATTTATTTTAAAAATTCTTTAAAATCATTTAATTTGAATTTCGCATATATAAAAAAAAGTTTTTAAAAATAATACAAAATTTTTCATTAAATTTAAAATTATTAGTTTTTCTTCATGAAAAGTAATAAAATTCCGGTAAAAATAAAAATTTATTTGAAAATAAAGAATTATTTAAAATACATTATTATAAAATAATAATAAAATTAAAATATTTAGAATTATCTTAAAATATTTAAATTTATAACATTAAAAATATATTAAAATTTTTTAAGATATATTAAAATCTCTTTAAAATAAGAAAGAATATGAAATTTTTTTTAATTAATTAGTGCTATTATAAAATAAAATTTATTTATATTACATAAAATTACATCATAAAATTTTTCGAAAAATATTCGAAAATTTTAACAATAAAATAAAATTTGGTATTCGCCCGCAACAATTAATTTTATATAAACAGATTTTTTTATTTTTCTCTTTGCGCACACAAAAATATTTTTTTATTGTACACACAAAATTTATTTTCTCGCTCCGAATTTGTTTTCTCGATTTTTTTATTTTCTTATACGATCATTTTTGACCATAAAGGGTATTCCAAAAATAGTGTCAGTTTTTTTTTAAAAAACAAAAAAAAAAAAAAAAAAAATTTTTTTTGGGACATCCAAAAATTACGTCAAGCAATTTTATTGAAATTTAGAAAAATTTAGCCGGTGATAGATTTTAAAATAATATTTATTTTTGAACAAATTCATACAAGATGAATAACGAGTCTAAACAGGACAACTCAGAGGTCGGTTCAGACAACACGAATACGACAAACGAAGTTAGAATAGATTCCGTACGGGTACGATTACCAGCATTTTGGCCTACAAACCCTGCAACCTGGTTCATACAGGCCGAGGCGCAATTTCAGGCGTACCGTATTACAAATTCAAATACGAAATATTGTCTCACAATTTCTGCGTTACCTCCAGAGTCATGCGACTCTATCATACACATTTTGTCGAATCCGCCCGACACAAACCGCTACGACAACGTAAAACAAGCTTTAATAAAAAGACATTCCATTTCTGAAACCAAACGCTTAGAAGCATTAATTATAAAAGCTGACATCGGTGAAAGAGCCCCATCCGAATTACTCAGATCCATGAGGCAAATGGCTGGTCAGACTTTCAGCGATGACATCATAAAAAGTCTTTGGCTACGAAAGCTACCACAAGTCATCCATGTAGCTTTAGTTGCGTTCGGCGACAAACCACTTACTGAATTAGCAGAAGTGGCTGACAAAATTAATGAAGCGCAACAAAATGCTAGTATTTTCGTAACCGCCGCAAACAGCACGGATACAAATAATGCGTCAACGCATAATACCGAACAGTCCGATTTTAATAATCGATTAGCACGTATCGAAGCCATGATCGCAAGGCTTGATATATCAAAAAACAACAACGACAGACCGAATCGTAACAGAAATTCATTTAGACACCGCAGCACGAGTCGATATTTAAGAAGATTTCGATCTCCTTCAGCTTCATCGACCGCAGAAACACTATGCTGGTACCACAGACGATTCGGCGATAAAGCGACGAAATGTCAGTGCCCTTCAAAATCTGAAGTAAATTACCCAAACTAATCGACGCACCGAATATAGCGGCTAACGGTGCAGTCAAATTTAATAGCCGCCTTTTCGTCCGCGACGACGCAAAAAATATTGTGTTCTTGATCGACACGGGCGCTGTTTTATCGGTTTTGCCTTGCAAATCGAAATCAGTAAACAATACATCCGACATATCACTTTCCGCTGCCAATGGTACAGCGATAAAAACTTTCGGCACAAAAATGTTAAAGTTAAATCTGGGACTGCGTAGAAGTTTTATACACGAATTTCTATTAGCCGATATTGATCGCGCCATTATCGACGCTGATTTTTTGAACAAATATGGTTTAATTGTCGACCTTAAAAATAGAAAAATTATAGATCCACTTACAAATCTTTCTATTCATACATTGACAATCGTATCAGACACACCGACACCTAAAATAAATATCGTTAAAAATGAATTTTCAAATCTTCTATCAGAATTTCCCGAATTGACGCAACCTCCCAACTACTTTAAAGAGGTAAAACACTCTATAGTTCATCGCATAGAAACTAAAAACCAATTACCATTTGCCAAACCGCGCCTACTCGATTCCACTCAACACGACGCTGCCAAAAAGGAATTCGATCTTATGGTTGAACTAGGCATTTGTCAACCTTCGTCGTCTTCTGCCTCTTCTCCTCTTCACATGGTTCGCAAGAAAAATAATGACTGGCGTCCATGCGGAGATTACAGACAGTTGAACTCAACTACAATTCCCGACAGGTATCCGATTCCACACATTCAGGATTTTGCCATGCGATTGAACGGTTCGAAAATATTCTCAAAAATCGATTTGGTGCGAGCTTACCATCTTATACCGGTAGCAGATAGCGACGTTCACAAAACCGCTATCACTACACCATTCGGGCTGTATGTATTTCGAAGAATGCCTTTTGGGTTGCGCAACGCCGCCCAAACATTCCAGAGATTCATGAATGAGGTTTGCCGTGGACTGGAGTTCGTGTTCGTCTACATAGACGACATCCTCATTTCATCTCCGGATGCAAAAACACATAGACAACATCTAAAGCAGTTATTCCAGCGGTTGTCGGAGTACGGAACAACTATTAATCCAACTGAATGTGTTTTCGGTGTAACTAATTTAACTTTCCTCAGTCACACCATCACTTCAGAGGGTATTTCTCCTTCTGAAGATAAAGTTGATAGTATAAAAAAGTTTCCCACTCCTACGTCTATCCGACAAATACAGCGATTTATAGGGATGGTAAATTACTACCATCGTTTCATTCCTAAACTCGCCGAATTTCTTGCTCCGATTTATGCGTACCTAACACAGATCAGCAAGAACAAAGGCAAAAATAAAACATTAACATGGCCAGATGAGCTCAACCCGCCGTTTGAGCAAGTAAAAACAGCGTTGGCTCACGCCACGATAACAGCGTTGGCTCACGTTGGCTCAAAAACAGCGTTGGCTCACGCTTGCACATCCACAAACGGACGGAAAGCTAATCATCAATACTGATGCATCTGACACAGCATTAGGGGCCGTCTTGCAGCAACAAACAGAGCAAGGTTGGCAACCCCTTGCACTCTTGTCACGCAAATTATCGCCAGCTGAAAAGAAATATTCTGCGTTTGATCGAGAATTGCTCGCGATCTACGTTGCAATCAAGCATTTTAGATATTCGGTAGAAGGCAAAGAATTTATAGTATTCACGGATCACAAACCGTGGGTAACCGCAATCTGCTCTAAAACGGAACGAAACCCGCGACAGACTCGACACCTGGACTACATTTCTCAATTTACTACTGACATACGACATATTTCTGGAAAAGACAATGTCGTAGCAGATAGTCTCTCGCGTATCTCAGAAATTTCGACCGGGAACACGGATAGTTTCGACCTCAAGATGATCGCACAACAACAAAAAGGCGACGCAGAATTACAAAAATTATTAGCGATTTCAAATTCCTCTTACGAACTGAAGCAGATACAACTACCAGGGCTGGAATTATACTGCGAAGTTTCGACAGACAAAACGAGACCTTACGTACCAGCATCGCTACGACGAACAATTTTTAACACTTTGCATAATTTGGCGCACCCTGGGATTCGGGCAACAAGAAAATTGCTCGTTTCCAGATATTTTTGGCCATACATTAACCGTGACTCGAATCTTTGGTCCAAGGACTGCATCTCGTGCCAAAAGACCAAAATTCATCGTCACACAAAAGCACCACATCAGACTTTTAACATGCCGAACACACGCTTCGAGCACATACATATGGACTTGGTAGGTCCCCTTCCAATTTCTGATGGGAAATCATACATTATGACCATTGTCGATAGGTACACGCGTTGGCCTGAAGCATACGCTATATCAGATATGACCACTATAACCGTTGCAAAAACTTTTGTAACGCAATACATTTCTCGTTTTGGTATTCCGGCAACGATCACAACCGATCAAGGTACTCAGTTCGAGTCTAAGCTTTTTACAGAGCTGAGAAAATTTTTAGGCGTTTTTAGAACCAGGACCACTCCTTATCATCCGCAGTCAAACGGGCTAGTTGAGCGTTTCCACCGCCAACTTAAAGACACAATAAAAGCACGCGGTAACAGCCAGAATTGGAGCATAGAATTACCGTTAGTCCTACTCCGAATTCGCGCCGCGGTTAAGGAAGACCTGAAATGTTCTCCAGCAGAAATGGTGTATGGACAACCACTGAAGTTACCAGGTGAATTCTTCATCGACTCTAAACCTGACATACTGCACTCCGACGGACTTATTAACAAACTACGACAAACAATGCGGAATTTGGTTCCAACGCCTACGAGACAGACAGCACAAAATAAAATTTTTGTTCCCAAGGATCTAAACTCATGCGAATTCGTGTTTGTCAGAAGTGACAAAGTCAAACCGACTTTAGCACCGACGTACGACGGACCTTACCGCATAACGCGACGACTTAGAAACGTATTCATCTTGTTAATTAATGACAAAGAACGTTCAATATCCGTCGACAGACTCAAACCGGCCTATGGAATATCCACCATTAAGTCGGAAGTCTCAAGTCGTAGAGTATCATTCAAAAAAATAAAATTTTAATCAAATTAAAAAAAAAATTTTAATCGAATAGCAACTTTAATAAAATAGTAAATTTTTAAGTTTTCAAAATTTAAACGCATCACTACCAACTTCACTACTACGTTTCACTTGGAGGAGGGTGATGTAGTGACCCTGTATTAAATTTCCCTGTATTTTCTCCAATTAAATTCTCAAATTTAAGACTCATTATTTTATAATCACCTGATACTAATTTCAATAAAAATATAAATCAAAGTATCAAAGCGATTGGTCAATCTAATATATTAAATTTAATAATTCTCAAATTTAATCACCCGATACTTCAATTCAATTAATTCTAAATTTGATTGGTTAATGCACAATCTCATTTTAATCAAGCATCTATATAATGCGATAACAGAGATCAGTTGTTATCAGTTGTCTTGGATCTATCAATTTAATTAGTCGTTTTTTTTATCAGTCGAGAATAAGTCGAGAAAAATACAAATTAAAAAGTACAGTCTACAATAGTTCAATACGTAAAATTAAAGTGCGTTACAAACAATTAAATAATTTAATTAATGAATAAATATATAAAATTAGTTGGAGTGAATTATGAAACTGTGGACTGAAATTATTCGTAAAATCTGTTCTGATTTCGGCTGATTGTCGTGTTGAATTGTTGGAGCCAGTACGACCAATGGGCAGAATTCCATGTGATATTGTTTCTCTCCATCTACCAGGTATTATTGTTCCGTCCATATTTTCTACATCAACTAAATCATCTGTAACATAGCCAACTGTGTTTTTCATACGAAGCCAATTATGTAAACATAATGTTGCTTTTATAATGTTTACTACGGTTATTTTACGAGCAATTATTGGTCTTCTGTATATTCGCCATCGATTTGCCAATATACCAAATGAATTTTCTATAACTCGTCTGGCTTTTGACAATCGGTAGTTGAAAATGTTTTTGCTTCGAGGAAGATTTCCTGTATTGCGACCGGGATACGGGCTCATCAAATTTGGAAGTAATGGAAATGCCTCATCTGCTACAAACACAAATGGCGCAATTTGATTAGATCCTGGTAGATTTTTTGGGGCTGGCAAACACAATTTTTCAGGATTTGATATAATAGCATTTCCAAAACTTGAGTTTCTAAATACATTAGCATCATTATTGTGCCCCAAAGCACCAACATCGACAAGTAAAAACTTGTATTCTGCATCACACACTGCTAATAATATGATGCTATGCGAATATTTGTAGTTGAATGTTAATGAATTTGAATTTGGAAACGCCTAAAAGAAAAGTAATTTTTAGTTTGTAAAAATAATAAAAAATTTTATAATACCTGAATTACAACATGTTTTCCATCGATTGCACCCAAGCAATTTGGAAAATCCCATTGGGTGTTGAACTGATTAGCAACATCTTCCCATAACTGTGCTGAAACTGTTGGAAATACGAAATTCATTTTTTCCCAAATTAAATTGCATGTCTCTCTTATAATATTGGATGTTGTACTGGCACCAATTCGAAAACCGTCAAATCCAATTGACTTCAAGCTGTCACCACTTGCTAAATATCTATAAGAAATAGTTAATATAATTATAACTAAAATTAATAAATTAATTATAACTTTTTTATTATTAAATTAATTATAACTTTAATTTGCGTAAAATGATTGAAATATTACCTTAATGTCAGTGACAATCTTTCTGCGAATGTTATTTCTTCGAATTGTCTAGAAGGTTGATTTTGAAGTGATGGCCCTAACACATTTAACAATTCATAGAATGTTTTTGGATCCATCCGGTGGAAATTTGTAAAAGACTCTGTGTCGTTCAGTCTCATTTCTTGAACTAAATTGTTAAAATATCCTTGGCTGCGCCTTCCTTGTAACATAGGTCTAACCGCAAATTTTTTTCTTTTTTGTTGAATTTTTTTACATTTTAAAATGTATAATAATAACGGCTTTTGCCAGCAAAAAATTAATTTTGAACAATTTGCGAAGCGAAGCTTTGTCTTATTCATTTTTAATTGTACTGCAAAATTTTATATCATATTATTAATAAAAATAATTTTAATTTAATGTTTAATAGAATACTTACTTCCATTAATTATTTTTTATACATAAAAAAAGTACTTTCACTTTGTCAAATAAAAATTTTTAAAAAAAAAAAATTCTCAATTGTCAAATATATGTCAAACTATGTGACAAATGAGTGCGGTAGTGCGGATATTTTTATCTGCACCGATGAACGTTCAAGAGAAAAATTAGTTCAACTGTTCGGAGTGCGGATTTTTATATCCGCACCAATGAATTCAGCTTTAGCAATAATTCATGTCTTATTGTATATATTCGAGTTCAGTTAATAAATATGACACATCCAGAAAACTTGTTTTTGCGTTTGATTGAATTGCAGAGACAAAATGCTGAATGTATATTTGCCACTCTATTAGCAGAATTTAATATCCTTGGGCTTACTGAAGCTATTTTACAAGAGTGTCTTGTTTCTTTAACTTGCGATGGTGCTGCTGTTATGTTGGGACGTAAATCAGGAGTTGCTAAATTGTTTCTAGAGAAGTACCCCAATCTTATAATTTGGCATTGTTTGAACCACCGGCTTGAATTATGTGTTGGTGATACAGTGAAAGAAATTACTGGTGTTAATCATCTGAGAACAATTGTTGATAAAATGCGTACCCTATATCATTCTTCCCCTAAGAACCAACGAGAGCTAAAATTATGGTAGACGTTCGTTGGGTTTCATCTTCTTTGAGAACCGTAAAAGCGCTTTGGATAGATTATCCTGCTCTATTTAAGCATTTGTCTGAAGCTTCAAATGATGCCAGAAGAGACGAATACGAAAAGGCTAAATTCCGTGGATTAGCATTGAAAATAACATCAATTGCTTTCGTTCAAAATCTTGGACTTATGTATGATGCCATGATGGAGCTATCACATTTATCTTTAAAACTGGAAGAAAGAAAATGTTCAATAATTACAGCTCACCAGGAAATATGTTTACAAGTTTGTATTTTGGAATCCATGGTAGATCAACCTGGAAGGTATTATTCCGAAGCAATAGCGGCACTGCAAAATAAAAATTTTCGTGGTGTTGAACTTGTAACTGGAAATAAAACAGATCTCATAATATCTAGTGGTCAATTTTATAGGAGTTTGGCCAATAACCTTCGTTCAAGAATGTTTTTAATTGGACACAATGATGCAAATGAATCTGAAAAATTGCTGACACAGTTTAAAGTATTGTATCCTGAATCTAGTATGTGGCCTGAAATTAAGAAATATGGTATACGGTACGGCAAAGAAGAGGTCTGTTTGTTGTCACAAAGATTTAATGTAAATCAAGATATTGTAATAAGGGATTTTCGAACATTTATAGATACGACTGGTGGTGAAATTCGTACAAATTTAAATCAACTTTTTACAGCAATATCAACAATAGCAATTTCAAGTGCAGAATGTGAACGGGGGTTTTCAGCTATGAATTTAATAGTTACACCAACACGTTCGTCTTTATTAACTAAAACACTCTCAAATTTACTATTTATAAAACTTGTTGGTCCTCCGCTCACTTATTTTGATCCCAAAATTTATGTTCGCAGTTGGCTAGCCAAAGGAAAACATAGCGCCCTAGACTCTCAATCGAGATCCAGGAGTGCTAAAGTATACAATGAAAATATGGAAAAAATATGGAATCTATTATAATTTTTTTTTGTATTATTAAATATTTAAACTTAAATTAATTCTAGCTATAGTCTTTAAAACTAGAATTTTGTATAAAAAATAATAAATAAACACTATTTTTCTGTGCGTTCCGATTCTTTTTTTTTTAGAAATTAAGCCCTGCTAACAACAAATGTCTCACTAACAAAAACCCATTAGGTTGTTCTTCCGAACTGTAGCGCCAAAGAGAAAGAACAGAAAACTTAGCTTGTAAATAAGAATAAATAAAATTTTCTTGAAATGTACTATATATAAAAAACGCTGATTTAATGTGAATGAGAAAATAAGTCAAGAACTGAATGATATATCAACTAAAATTATTCATCACATACATTTTTATGAAATCTTCTATTACATTGAAAAGTAATCAATAATTTCTATAATTTGTAATTTACTATTATACTAATTTTGAAACTAGTGTCTAATTTAATTATTAAGAGAATGTTTACGTAATAAGAGATATTTTATTTTCAAAGAAAGTTTTCTATTCAAAAATTTCTTTTTAATTTTACTTTCATACTTTTGTATTCTTATATTTCATATAGGTGTATTAAAAAAAATCTATCTAATATTTTATCTACAAAAAAAAAACGTTTCTTTAGACATACTTTTTACTTTTTTTTATGCATTCTTTCATAACGACTTTTTTCCATTAGCTCATTAGTTTTATATGTTCCCTCAAAAAGTAAAAAAATTATGCCTGGGATAGCATAGTAAAAAATTTAGTAAAAATATTTTCCGACTATACTATTTTGTTTTTGTATGACTCTTAATATACTCTAGGTCTAGAGTCTAGTATATATAAAAGTTTTTTTTTTAAATATTTTTTTTCTGGTATTATAAACATAAAAACATAAAAAAAAAAGTTTAAACTTTTATGTCTGATGATTTTTTGTTCCTCTAATGTTGACTTTTTTGTGGCCATTTAATATGGTTTTATGTTATGCAGAGAATTTTAATTAATTTGGGGTGAATTATAAAGCAATTTTCAAATTGAAATACAAAATATCTAATAATACAAATACAATTATACCGTATATGTCTAAATGTATAAATGAATATCCTACATTTATGACTATACACATTAATGATATTATTGAATGAAAATTGTTTAACATTTTGGAATTTGTACAGTTTGTTATTTAAAAGATTTATAGAGATAAAATTTGTGGTAAATTAGCTATTATAGGATTTCTGAAATGTATGCGAAATTTTTTGTTAAATGGTATCATTTGTAATTGTTGGTCCACAAAAAAACAATTAAGTATTTTCTTTTTTTGTCATTAATATTAAGAGTTTCAATTTATATTTAGTGTGCGCAAATTTAAACAACAAAAGTTATTGCATCAATTACAATGATTTTAAGATCCTTAATGTGACCAGTTTTTTTAAAATGCATTTAAAAAACTGCAAATCTTTCATATTAAATTCAGATAATATTATTAGAAATTTTATTAAATTAACACATAATAATATAATTAAATATTTCATAATTTAGAAATTAGTTATTCATGATATATGAACGTGTTTCTTATAAACAATAATTATATCATGTACGGAATCATATAAGAAATGATACTGATAAGAGCGGGAACTTTCTGTCCAATAGAACGGGAATTTTCTGTACAATTTTTGATCCATTCCAAATAAATCCCACAAAAATGTTGCCTTTTTTATTATTTTTATATACAATCGAATCGACACAAGACAAAAAAATGTGTTAGACAATACCATTTTTCAAAAAGTTACACCTGGGTAAAATGATACAGTTAGATAGAAAAACATTTTGACTTTTATTCTTCAAGTTGGAAGTTAGCTATAAACTAAAATCATTTTTGTCGTTCTGTCCGGGATGAATGATCAGCACAAGATTTAAGTTTTGTAAGGATTAAAACACCTACAAATAAAATTATAACATTTCCATTTTAAATAGTGAAAATTATATTAAATTTTTAGAATAATTTTTTATTTTGTGTTATCATGTAAAATAATCTTTTTTTTGGCATTATTCCAAAGTTTGTGATATAAAAAATCTAGCTATAATTTTTTCAAAAACGAATTTAAAAAATAAAATATTACAAACATAACACCATTATGGTGTAATAAATCCTTAAACAATTTTATTAAACCAGACTTCAGGTCAAGCACCTCTCTCTTTTTCATAAAAAAATATAATTTTTTTTATTTGGAGCATAAATATATTATACATATACATACTTATTATCTATTTTGTTTAAATGGTTTTTTGTTTTATTCAAGGTTTATGCTTTTATTGCTGCTACTTTAGGTCGTGTTGATAAATATGTCGGCGGAAGGACGAAGTTTCTATGCCGACAAATAAACTTCTGTTTTTGTACAAAAATATTTATTTTTAATTTTTTTATTACTCACGCAAAAACCTTCAGCCAAATCGCACAGGATCAAGGAAATAAATAATGAAACAAATAAAGCATCTAATCTAAGTTTTTATTCATTTTTGCATAAACACTTACAGAATGTTAAAACCACTTTGTGAAACTGACCAAAGTCGATTATTTTGTGGAAAATCAGTTTTCGGTTGCATAGCTATAACCTTTACTGATAGTAAAGTATTAGGAAAATATATATTACAAATATAGATGTATAATAATACAAAAGTAACGTTGTATAATAATACAACGTTACTTTTATATTTTTTGTAATAGTGTTAAGCAAAATCGGGACACTGGACAAAAATTTTTTTTATAAAATGTTTTCGGCATAAAAATGTTCTAATTACAATAAAACTAGGCAAACGCAAACTCAAACTAAAAAAATTATTTATTTATATTTTTTTCTTATGTAAACAAAACAAATTAATATTAATCAATAAAAATAAAATTATTCAACATATAACAATTTAATTTATTTAAAGCTGCAATATTTGGTTGAACTTTTCTCAGCTTTTAAAAAGTCTTTATTTTGTTCAACCATCTTTCTAAAAGAATTAAATTAAATATACTTGTTATTATTGCATTAACGATTTCGAATATATACAGACATAATTTTATTAATTTACTTTTTTGCTCTAAAAAATTAAATTTATTAAATATAAGTTTCCATTTTTCATTGAAATTAAATGCATTCCAACCTTCAATATTTTTAATTTCTTGGCTAATAATTTCTTTTAAAACTATAAATTGTTCATACAACAAATTTTCATCAAAATTGATTTTCATTTCTTTACATACTACCGTACTATTCGGAATTTCTTCCCATTCTGGAATGTAGTTTAACATCATCTAATTTAAAAAGTCATATTGAAGGAACGGCTTAGACCTATTTACCAAATATTCTTTAGCTGTGTTGTAAAAATCCAATATTTCAGTATTAAATTTGTCAGTTTTTCTGTTTTCAATATTATTATATTTCAGTATTTCTCTAACTTTGAGTGGTATAAATTTAGCAGTTATTTTAGAATTAATCGCATGAATTCGTCATTCACAATAATATTTACTTCCAAAATTGTAATATTTTTTTTTTTCAATTTTTAATATTTGCTTGTTTATATGACATAAAAAGCTGAACAGCGCATAGATAAGCTTCTCCTAAAGGATTTTCAAAAAAATCGAGAATGTAAACAGGAACCTTTTCTTCCAAATGATTTAAGAAAATGATTTTAAACCTTCGAATACGTTCAATAGCAGGAAGTAATGACAACCTCTTGGAATGAGAACGTAATTTTTTATAATTGATTTCAACAAACGAACAAAAGTCTGTTAATCGTTCAGTGCGTACAGTGTAAGTGTGAAAATATGAATATATTTTAATAGCTAGTAGTTCTACACATCAACCTTGAGTCTCCCAACTGCTGGTTGAGCTGCGTTATGAACTATATGAGCTACGCAACCAAAATCTTTGATATTAGTGTTAAGAGAATTCTTCAATTTGAAAAATATATTATTTTCACCTCTCCTATTAGCACCTCTAAAATTACTATTTGTATTGTCGGCTCCGAAAGCCGCATAATTTACATTTGAAAGATTGTTTTCCTTTAATGAAGTCACAATATATTTAGAAACCTTTTCTGATGTCTAATTTCATAAACTACTCATCTTCAGTATTTTTATTTGCATTCCACCGTTTTCAGTGAAGTAATGAACCAACAAGGGAAACACCTTTTCAGACTTATGGTTGCTTGTATCTGTACAAATTCCAAAAAAGTTAGCTTTATTGATTTCATCTGTCACTGTTTTGTGTGTAAAGGAAGCTAACACATTTTTGATTAGTAAAATTGTTTTAGTTCGTGCGCTAGAAATTTTTTGGGCGATTTGTGAGTCGCTGAATATTTCACCAAAAAGATTTGAGCTAGAGTCAGCACTTCCACCAGTCGGTGGTGCCTAATTATATGATACGCCATGGTGAGTTCAGCAATAGCTATTTTATCATGCTCACTTGAATTCACCTTAATAAATTATTGATCAAGATTTGAAGACGAGTCAATTGCTCGAAAATTTATGTTTCGTATTTTCAATGTCTTTTTTTTATGTCAGACTGCCCATCATGGCTGATACTGATGAAACATTTACAAACTTTAAAATAAAAAAATTAAATAAACAACTTACTATTTTCAAAATTTATTTATTATCAAAATTTAAACGTCAAACCTCAAACTTAGACATAAAAAAATTACAATTATACCAATTTAACGGCAAAAACGACGCCTCTGTAAAACTTAACGCAGCGTATATGTTAATGCAGCTTTTGCTCTATAAAAACGTGATAATTGAAAAAATCGTGACAATCGGCACATTTAAAAAAATCAATACTTTTATTATGAAAGGGGGACAAACCTGGATTAATCAAGACATATAGTAATACACCCTCACAGTAATACAAAAGGATCGTTGCAATAATGATATTGCTTTAACAAACTATAAAAATGGCTCAAAAATAAAATAAACCACTTTTATAGTTAAAAAAAATTATAAAAATGGCTGAAAAATAAAATAAAACAAATTATAAAAATGGCTCAAAAATAAAATATTTGCACCACTTTTATAGTTACAAAAAAAATGGTTGCATAAAAAACCGTCTAATATTGAGTACATGTAATATTTAAAACTAAAAAAGTACCACCAAAGACCAAAATATGTCTAATCCAGTGTTCTTCCACTTATTTCAATTCTCAAAAAATATAAATTCTTCAATTATCAAAAAATTTGGAGAACAAATAATTTTTTTCTTTAGAAAAATGGAAAATTCAAATTCTTAATCATAAAATGCCATTTTCTTATAATGCATTTGTGAAATTTAACGTCTTTATTAAATTTCTACAAATTTTGTCTAACTGGTGGATGTTTTATGTTAATATTTAATCTAAAACTTAAAAAATTTCATTTATAAGTGTTTGGCGTATATTAAATTTATGAGTTTATTAAAATATGTTTCTTTATCTGACTTTATTTCAAAAACTGCGGGTAAATTAAATTACTCTTAAATCTAAACTCTAATTTATTTCATCTTATTATATATTTAGTGAAGAATATTTTATATTTTATTTTTATTTTTTATTAAATAATATGATTGTGGTTTAAGTTTGTTTGCAAACTGGGTCTATTAATAGGCAGAAAGGTTAGAAAAAAGGTTAAAAATAAGTTTAAAAAACATTTTTGAATTTTAGACTTTTATATTTAAACATTTCATTTATTGCTAATGTTAAAATACGTATGAACAAATTTTTCATTTTAGTATGTTTTTCAAAATTTTAATTAATTTTTGAAATGTCCAATATTTTTTAATTTTTTTTGATAAGCTCAGTTTTGCCGTAAATTCGATTTTATCTCAATATAAATTTTTTGTATTAAATTACGATAAAGAATAATGGATACATGGTTATAAACTGATAAGCTCCCGGCTAAGGACAAGGAAGTTCATTTAGAAACTGATATAGCATCGAAAGACCTGCCCAGTAAAAACAAATTATTTAATGATTCAGATAAATGCGAATAAAGAAAGTCTACTGACGAATATTTAAAATTTGCTTTCACCTGGATTGGTAATGAAAAAGGACCAAATGGATTATGTGTTCAGTATGAAAAAGTAATACACAATAGTAGTTTAAATGCTGCAAAATTGCAAAGACATTCGGAAACTAATCACCCGACTTTAAAAAATAAAAGTATTGAGTATTTCAAGCAAAAGCGTAATGAGCTTAAGCAGAAAAATCAGCTCAGCAATTCAAGAAATTTGTGCATGATGATATTATAAATGCGTTAAAACATCTTATTTGGTCAGTTATCGTGTTGTTCAACATAGAGATGTTGATGTTGAGCAACATGAAATTAGTGAAAGCATGTGCCAAAGATATATGATATATATCTTTGGCACATGCTTTTTTCTTGTATGATAGGAGAAAAATGTGTTGAAATGGTTGATTACGTACCACTCTCGGACACTACTGTATAAAGGCGCAATAAGGACATGGCAAAAAGGACAGTAAAACGTTTAAAAAATTGTATCCATGGGTTTTCTCTTCCGTTGGACGAATCTACAGACGGGTTAGCAATGTTACTGGTTTTAGTATGATACATTGATTTTGGGATAAAATGGTTGCTGAAGAAGATATGCTTTGTTGTACAGCTCTACCCAGCAAAACAACAGGTAAAGAAATATATAAAATAATTGATTCATATTTGAAACAGCATGATATATCTTGGGATTTATGTCGAAAAGTATGCACCAGTGGTGCATAAGCAACGTCTTTTAAACTGCTTTTGCACCAATGGGTATAACAACTAAAAAAATCTTATGTTAAATTATTAACCGTTTATTTTTTAATGAACATCCACATGAATTATCTCACAAAATAAATGATACGAAATGAATTCGGAAGATATGGGAAAATGACTTATCTTTCAGATATTTGTTCATAGCTAACAATGCCTAAAGTAGTTTGTAGTTTTAGTTAAATATATGTACAATAACCAAAAAATATTATGTTGTTCACGTGCTGTGATCTAACAAAGTGTTTAAAAAAAGAAATAAGCCTATTTGAGGATGAAGGCGTACGAGGAAAATAAATTTTGATGCAGACTCCTTATAAATTTTGCTTGAGAATAACAAAGGACCACACCAACTAAAAATATTAATATTAAAATATATAATTTAAAAAAATTACCTGTAAAGGAACCGAAAATATCAGCTGCTGAAGTTCATTTTATTTATTTTTTTTTTCTATTGGTCTTTTTTTTGCAGCAGCCATCACAAAGTTAAATAATAATAATAAGATTCTGTCAGTCAGATGCTACTGGTCGAACCCTGCCGGTAGGTACCACAATTACCGAATCAGTACAGCGTCTAAAGACTACAGTTGTTTCCGGAGCTATTTAAATGCTACCAGAAAAAAACGTGGTCACCTTCATTTCTGCGATCTGACAATTGAAGGTGATCCGAGAAAGAAGAGCTTTCGGAATGTGAAGGTATAATGAATGGGATGGTAAGTTTTGGCTCTGGATCATTCGATAGGTTTTTTGAAAGAGTTTTTTTTTTAAAGTCCGAGTGACAACCAGTTTTTTTTTTAATTACTGACATTCTTAAATTTATGAGTATTATTTTTATTAAATTCCAGGGTACAGTCATCCACAATTTTTTGTTGTTAAAAAAATAGATTATTTTTTTTTGTAAATTTTTTTTTGTGAAAAACAAAACACCGAATTTGAGTTTGGCATTAACACCGCCCTCATACCAAAGCGGGCATTAGTTTTTGTGTGGACAAAATAATTGTGTATAATAAAACAGAATAAATATAAAAGAACAATTTAAATTGCATATCGCGTTCGGTAAATTAAAAATGCAAAAGATACAAAAGATTAACCAAAATAAAATAAAAATTTGACATTGAAAAAAAATATAAAATATAGTTTGTATATTTTTTAATTTATAACAGATGTCATCTATATGTTTTCAGTGAACAATTCGATTTTGGAATATTGAAACACGTATGTTGCATAGGGGTCATAGGAGTTCTAGAAAAGTTTATGTGGGGCATGACATAAAAAAGGTAGGAAACCACTGATATAGAGGATCTCAGGTAATTGATCAAAAAATTGAGAGTATTTTTTTTATTAATTTGGAAATATTTATATATATATGTATATATATATAAATATTTCCAAATTAAATTAAAAATTTTGTGCAATAACAAATTACAGTTAGTAAGAAATTTTATTTCGTTAAAATAAAGGTAACCACCGCTTTAATTGTTTAAAAAAAAAGAACGTTTTATTATTTTTTTAAATTATATTATCGTTGGTGTTGTGAATTTTCCTGGTCCAATTAGATTTCTATTTCCATTGGTGTGCGGAAGAGCAGCATTTCTGGTTTGTTTGTTTTGTTCCTCAAAACAAACAAACCAGAAATGCTGCTCTTCCGCACACCAATGGAAATAGAAATCTAATTGGACCAGGAAAATTCACCACACCAACGTGTTCCATAACTACAACATGAATTATTGAGTGCACCCCAAAAGATTCCGCCATGTCATGAACATGGTTTTACACTACGTCCTGACTCCATTCCTGTTGTTACGTTCTCGCGGCAGGTCCGGTTAGTTGATCCACGCCCCACATGACCAAGAATCTAGCTGGCAAAAAAGGAGGAAATCTCAATCGGTAAGAAAAAAAAAATTGGACATTTTAGGTCAAATAATTTTGGTTCTGTTTTTTTTGTTACCCTGCGGTGTAGGTCACTCAGATCTGGCGCCCGAGGCCTAAAGAAAATTCTGAAATGCTCTCCTCCGCAATTCCTTCAAACAACCTACATTTCGAATACAGCGAAAGGTTCCTCAATCCGTTCCTTTGTTCCTACCCTTAACCTTTAACATCTTTGATACCTTATCTAGTGTCGACCAGATTTAATTCATAGTGGAATTGAATCTAAATATTTATTAAAATACATTTTTTTTATTTTAGTGTCCATATTCAATTTTTTTTTAAGTGTATTTTAATTTTTTTTTTTTGTTGAATCATTATTTTATTATGTCGAAGATTTTTCTCCAATTTCAGCAGGGGTTGAGGGGTTAAGCTTGGGCAATCCTTTTCCATCTGCTGTAAAACCGGTTACGTTGCAGAACACGCCCCTGACGGGTAGGTATCGCCAGCAAGGACAAAAATTAATAATTAGCCTCAAATTGTTGCCAATCCAAATTTACCTCACCGGGAAATCTTCGCGGTACACCAAGCAGCTGGTCGAGCTGTTATACAATAGAAAGCCGAGATGTCTAGAATCATAGAAGAACAATGGACGAGTGACAATGCTAACTGGAATATGTCAAAAAACGAATGGAAAGTCGCGTCACTGGTTAAATACTCTCACAAATAATGCCAAATAATATTTTTAATTAGACCTAATTACCACCATATGAAACTTTAAAATAAAGGAACATGCTGTATAGTGCTTGGAGAATCCTATTCCATCATAAATTTTCTCAAATTTATTTAAAACACACTTCGAAATAATGTATTAATTCTTGTTTATTTAATACTTGGTTTTCTTGGTTCATAAATTGGAAAAATTTTAAAATAAAATATATATTAATTTTATACCAGACTTGAAATATCTTTCTTGTATATGCCTAAAATAAAAATTAATCTTTAAATATTGTACAAGCCAAATAAGAAAAAATTACATAACAGAAAATAATCCATGTTGCAGTTTTCTGCAAATTCAAGTAATGATTTATTATGGAAATATTTTTTATGGAATATTTATTGAATACCTGATCGATTCATAAGTTTTAATAATGTTGGTATTATATGTATTATATATTGTCAATTTCATTTTTTTACATGCTTTGGATATTATATTAATATTCTGTCTATGAACAACTGATTTCATCGAAATTCGACAATTTTTGGAACTAGAAAAGAAATTGTTATAAAAATTTATTGTCAAATATCAAAAACAAATAATGTATAATACATATTGCAGATAAATATAGTTTATAATAAAATATTGAATTCCCGAAACACTATTCCGTATGAATACTGAATAGTTTTAGAATTTATATGGATAATTATAATTAAAGTTTTTAATAAAAATACTTTATGAAAATATGTGTGAGAGAAGGCCGTAGTATAAATGGTATAAATTGTGTTTGAATTTGAATAAAATTTAATTTTTTTATAAAAACAAAAAAGAAATTTAATTAACTAAAAATATAATTTGATGTAATTTTAGTCCTTATTTTCTTGGAATTGTTGTTATCTTTTTATTAATAAAATATGATGATATTGCATGCATTTTTAGTACCCTTCTATAAGTAATACCCTTCTATAAGTTTTTATAACACACGTATACAATGGGTTCGCTGTAACAAGAGAAGTTTTCTAACCCTAAACAAAGGAAAGATATGTCTAATAGAAAACCAAATTTAAATTTATGTGAAAAAAATAATTTGGATCTTCCTCATCCTATGGACTTTTATGTGGCAGTTTTATTGAAAATCAGCATTGGCTAAGTCTTCCAAAGGGATACTGTAAATGGTTGAATATAATGTAGATGCTTCAATATAACATTCTAAACTGGTGGTAAGTGTATCATCTGCAGGCGCAGAAGAAAACCGCCTAGACTTAACGACCTCAAAGTTCATTAAAATTCGAGAAAATATTTATATACAATACCAATCATTGAAGTTAAATGACATCATTTTCTAATATACATATTGCAGAATAATGAAATTGAAATTAAATTTTGTTGAGTTTGGTTATTTTCTAATATCATATAAATGAGATACAACTATACACTTTTCTTTTATTATTCTTAAAAGAAAGATCACGTTTCTAAAAACACAAAAGGTCTAATTTAAAATTAAAATTTTAAAAAATCATGTTTACGAAAATATCACGATTATTATTAGGATAAATATGATGACTTAAAATGGCTACTTTTGCAATTATAATTAAAAATTCCTTTAACGTTCAGAATTAATATTTGGTTGTATATGTACAAATTAATGTGATGCAATTATAATTTTTAAAATTTATTTAATATTTCTCCAAACTATCGCTCCCTTTGAATTGAAAACTATTCTTAACAATTGTTCTTTGCTTCACATATTGCAGTGCTTTACAATTGTATCATTGAGAAAACTATCAAAAATATAAAATAAGTTGTTGTTTTAGAAATCAATTGTTTAACAAAATTATATTTTTCTGCATTAGGAATCTTCACTCATTAAACAAACACCACAAAAAAATTATACAACAAAATATATTTTTATCCAGAGACAAAATAAAATAAAAGCAAACAAAAAGTTTTTAACTATTATATATATGTACTTCTATAGCCTAGAAAATCTGAAGTGAAAAGCTTAATTGGCACTCAATTCTATAAAAAAGTTAAAAAAGTTACTTCCAATTTAAAAACTCAAAAAAAAAAATATGGCAGCTCAATATATTTTGTTTATGTATTTTTATTATTTGTTAAATTATCCTTATTATTCGTTAAGATTATATCGAGAATCTCGAAATATCAAAATATTACGAAAAAAGCGAAAATTTTATAAATACATAGTAATATTTTAAAGTATTTTAAACAATGCTGAAACTAATTTTTAAATATAATTTTTTTAAACGTTAAATTATTGAAAATAGGATTTAATTTCATGTTTAACTATAGGCTAATACCAAATATATTTTGAACTGTCATTAAAAGAATACTTGAAAACATACGATTCATACTTGATTTTATCTCATATATTAACTTAATTATCTAAAGTAATATTTACAAAATTTGAAATACGAGTAATTTAGAAAACAATCGTATATTATTTAACCAACACTATGCGGAAAATAATACAACATAAAAATAATTGCAGAAATAAGAACAATAATAACAATGTTAATGTATAAAATATTTGGTCAAAAAATAATCTTTAGTAGTCAAATATTAAAAGTATTTTTTTTCATATGAACAGTAATTTCATATACCTACGCTACGTTTTTAACATTAATTAATATAGAAAAATATGGTTCCTTTATAGCCGTTTGTTCATGCCACCTTTAAAACTACATTATCGTTGAACAATATACGAATAATAACATTAAAACAATTTATTAATTTTAAAAAAAATATGTAAAAAAAAACTTTTTTAAAAAAATGCTTTTTAAAAACAAAACTAGCCCCCCAAAAAGTAGGAAATAAAACTAGTGGTAGATCTTGAGCATTATATTTAGAATATTTGAAGAATTAAAAGAACATCAAATGCTTAGTGTGGTTCCTTAAAGTTTTTCATTTTTTTAATCCTCAAATATTCCAGATTTCCATTAACAATATTCTAGCAATTTTCATTTATCTTATAACAATTCTACATGCTCTAGAAAGATCTTCCACCAATTTCATTTTCTACTTTTTGGGGGGCTTTAATACTTTTTAGGTTTAAATGTTAAGTGAGACACATACAATTTCAATTTAAAAGATATGTAATATTTTTTTTATTTACAAATAGATTTTTTTTTATTTAATAAAACTTATAAAAATTTCTTTGCATTCATTTTAGTTGTTTCAGTAAATTACCTAATTTTTTATGTTATCGGTATAAAAAAAATCCAAATTTTTTTCCGCTTAAATTTACTTAATAAATGGCTAATGATTATTCTTATTAATTTTTTTTTTTACGTAATTATTATTTTCATTTAATTTTATCTGAATCTGTTGGTTTTTCCAATTTTTTGGAAAAGCCTAAAACTGTTTTTCTCACTGTGTAATTTTTTTTTGTTATTTCTTTTCCGCCGTCTTTCTGCCTAAAAATATTTTCTTATTGCTCTCATTTCTCATATCTGAGGTAATGAAAATAAAAATATAAAAAAGACTCTCTCGACACAAAACAAAGAGAAAGAAAATTATTAAAGTAAAAAACGCATACTCAAAGAAAAGAAATTAAGAAAATTTTTGTATGTTATGTTATAATAATTATTAAGAACACATATTCAATACACTCATCCCTCGCTTTACGGAAACTCGATTTACGGAATTTCGCTATAACGGAATTGAAAAATTAATTCTTGGTTTCTGTTTACGGAAAGAAATTTCGATTTACGGAAAATATTAAGCTGACCTAGTAGGCCTTGCATTTTACAATATTTCAGTTTTTTTTTTTTTTGGATTTCCAGAATGATAACTAAACAAACAACGACCGATTTACGGAAAATAAAAAATTTGCATACACATTTGTACATAGTTTCAAACATTTTAAAAAAACTCGATTTACGGAATTTCGATTTACGGACAACTTTTCAGGAACGGATTGTTTCCGTAAAGCGAGGGATGAGTGTATATGTATGGTATGGTGGTTAGGTCGCCACTTTCAAGGTAGTTGAACTGTGGTTCAAATCCTGATTTATAGTTTCAGTAATTTTTTTTTTGTATATAATTATAAAAATGTTTATATAAACTTTTTTTTTATATCAATGCTAAAATTTTAAATGAACTTTATAAATTTTGTAAGAAAATTAAAAATTCATTAAAATTTTCAAACTATATAATAATCTAAGAAAAATATATATTATTATTGCATCAGGATTGAACCTGAGTTAAATAATTCTTAAGCTAGTTACATATCCACTACACCATATCCCATATATAAATGTTAATACTTATTATAAAATTCATAGAGACATTTTTCTTAAAAGTTTGGTTAATCATCATTTGAATTGCATAACAATTTTTCTTTATTGCTATTTTCTTTCAGTAAATTCTTTTTTTCGTTTGTTATTTGGTCTTTAGGTAGAGCGACAATGCAACACGACGGAAAAGAAATAGGAAAAAATTTATTTAATTTTTTATAAACTTAATTTAAAATTTCAGTAAATATAATAATTAAAAAAAAAATATAGGGATACGTCAGGATTTGAACCCGAGTTGAATTGCTCTAACGCTGGTGGCTTACCCACTACGCCATACCACATATCTAATTTGTTTATCTTATAACTTAATAATTAGTATAAGAAACTTGTGACAGATAAAGAGGCAGACACGACCAAGTTATTCAAAGAGCATTAAATAAAATAAATGATATATGTATGTAAATATTACAAATAATAAATGCTTTTTTAATTAAAAAAATTATGTTTTAAACAAAAATTCTTTTTATAGTACTTTTACATTAACATACCTAATTTATAGCACATCTATTTTTATATAAACTTATTTTACCTACTTCACACATTACTTTTACATAAATTTTTATTTTTACCATTTTTTGTTTTTTTCCATATTTATTTTTTAACTAAGTAACATTAATTTTGCCTAATTTATATATTCACTAATCATTGAATTTACTTAAGTTGCATTGTTATTATTCACGTATTTAGTTAAAAAAATACTTTTTTTCATTTAACTTAGTTTTAAGATATATTTATATTATTAAAAAAAAATTGTGAAAGCTCCAAAAAACTGTTTCTTCCATGATAAATCGGACTAAAACTTTAAATTCAACTTTTTAAAACTAGAAATATCTTAGTTTAATAGGTCCTTGTAGGTAGCAATCTAAAAACCCGTTTAGGAAATGAATATCTGAAATTTTACTTAAATTATGTTTTATTACGAAAAAATTTCAAAAAAAAACAATAACCAAATAAATGTTATATTTATTTTAGCTATATTCTAATACAGCTCCGGAAAATTTTCGTTCCCAAGTTGGGAATAATACCTGTAAATCTGCATCCCTTAAGTGTAAATCTCTTATTCTATAAGATTTTAAATTTTTATTCCCAAAAAATATCATAAAATAAAAAATTTCAAAAATGTTGAAATATTATTTAGTTGCCAATTCATTGGGAATAATACCAAGTCTGGAAAAAGTAATGGATGTTGTTGTACCAGTAGTAAATTTCATAAAAGCTAGAGCGTTGAAACACAAACTATTTACTACATTTTTAGAAGAGGTGGATATTATATCTGTACTTTGGTTGTTAAGAGGAAAAGTGCTAAAACGGTTCTCTGAGTTTTTGGATGAAGTAATTATTATCTTGAGCGCTCCAAATTATGACAAAAAACAGTTAAGACTTCTCACTAATCCTGAATGGCTTCAAAAGTTCTATTTTTGCTTGTTATGACTAAACATTTTAATAAGTTGAATTTGAAATTGCAAGGAAAAGAAAATACAGCCCTACAATTATTAGAAGAAATTTTTTTTATTTTGAAGTCTAATAAATTACCGGACAAACTTAAATTTAGAGTTACAGATTGTAAAATATTCGCTGATATGATCACTATAATTTTAAAATCATTTACAAGCAGATTTCGGGATTTTAGAAAATATCAAGAAACATTGAAATTTCTATTGCAGCCTTTGAAATCTAATTTAAAATTAATAGACATTAAAGCTTTTCCTGGAATATCTTTTGTAGAATTACAATTGGAGTTTGTGGATATAAAAAATAAAAGTACCTGGGTAGAGAAACTGGAAAACATGTTAACAGAAATTGAAATAAATCAATAAACTATGCAGGAAACATCTCAGGACACAATATTCAGATGCTGGAACTTATTTCCAGCTACTTATTCAAATAAAAGGAGACTTGCCTGTGGTCTATTAAAAAATTTTGGTTCACCGTACAATTGTGAACAACTTTTCTCCTAAATGAATGTTATTAAAAATAAGTACCGAAGCAGGCTTAGTGCTGGAAGTTTAAAATCTTTGTTATAACTTAAGTACAGTAAAATTAGTGCAAAAGTCACTTTAATAAACTAACATTTTAAGATATAGGTCATATTTTTAAACTAGTATATTTATATTAAAAAAATACTACTTCTATACTATACTACTTATTACTATCTTACTATTTACATATATTTAAAAAAAATGAATAAAAGATTGATTTTGAACTACCTAGAAATCTGTTGCAATTTCATTAATATAAATTGATAAAAAATTATAATTTGAAATACTGATTGTAAAGGTGCTTTTTATCTATTTATATAACGATAAAAAATCGTGTTAAATTATGTTTCCGGCTCTTTAATATGAAATTTCAATTTATTTTCTGATTTGGCTCTTTATATGGTTTCCGACCCCTGTTCTAATGACCATCTATATTCTAATAGCTTAACTGTGGAATTACTGTTATATAAATGTATGTTATTTCTTAAATATAAATTTAGTAGCAATTTACCTTATTTACCTTAATCAAATATTTACCTTAAATAAAATATTTTATAAATTATCAGCAAAAAAACATAAAACAAGTGCATAATTAAGCTAAAAACTACATAAAAAAATATATAATTTTATTCTTCATTAATTAGCCTCTATAAAACCGCAATATCACAACAAAACTAAGCGACAGGGATATACATATCAAATAAATATTTCTTTATAAATATAACTTTTGGAACTACATTCTTATCCTTATCATCTTATTGCAATAATATCTAGTCTATACTATTTTGACACCTACCTTATTATGAATATGCCTTTGCATACAAACATCTACATATGTATTTTTTTACAAAAAAAATTTGAAAATAAACTAACGAAAATAAAATAAAATTATTATGACAACATTAATTCAGCCGCATAAAAGCAAAAATGACCTTTTTGGCAACATTCTTCTATACATTATTTATCCTTATGTGTACACAAAAATAATAATCTGTTCCTACAAAAAAAAACTATATGCATTATGCTTATGCACCATTATGCGAATTTTTATTTGCGACATACATATATGGATTTCATCCATCACCAATTTATTATATTTCCTAATTGCAAAAAAATTAACCAAGGAAAAAATTCTTATTCAATCTTCCTGTAGTACAATAATTGTTTGTTTCCTTATTTAGGTATACTGTCCTAGCATATTTATTCATGGTTAAATAATATATTGTAATACAAATCCTTCCAACAACAAACTTGACTTCTCTGTTCCTGCAGAAAAAAAACTGAAGTATAAGGAAAGGACTCCGCAAAAATTATACAAACCAACAATCTACAAATAAATTTCATTTCATTCAATAAAGCGTACACAAATAATTAAATGACATTTTTATTACTCTCGTAATAATTACTCTCTAAATAGTGGAATAACAACAGAAAAAACATACAATAAGAAATAATAAAACCACGCAGTATCAAACTGAATATTATCTTGTTTGGATACGAAATCCATGTAAACCTTTATTTTTTTTTTGTCCATGTGATACAATTTTATACAACGAATTATACGCCTTAGCATTACTCAATGTTATCGTTGCAGTTTTCGTGCTACAAAAACAACAAAGTTTTTTATTTCAAATAAAAAGAAAAATCATATGTTAAAGAACTACACATACTAACATCTATTTTTTCGTCCTTTATTCCTCTTTGTTGTTTTGTCCTGTTGACAGGAGAACAGAGAGTAAGTAGCTAATTTGTATATATAACATAACAAAAGCAATATGCTATTTATATAAAAAAAAAAAACTGGAAAAAATGATAATATTCAAAAATAGGAAAATCACTAAATTAAAATAGCCTATCCAAAAGCCAAAGTACAGCAATGCGGATGTCGAGGACATTGCACTGCACTTTGACCCACATTCACATATGATGTATAAAACATCCATATACTGGTATAATAAAACCGAAGAGAATAACAACAAAAATCGAGACAACGTTAGGTAATTCTGTTCTGTTAGGCAATGATTTTTTTTAATATTTGAGTAAAATGACGAAAAATTCCAGTCTTTTTTTGAAAAACAAATTGATTTCCTTAAATTCCCATTTTGTCGTTAGTCGGTCTGTTTCTCTGTCCGTAAACAGAGAAACAGTAATTGCGCAAATTACATTGAAAACTGAAGAATCTTCTATCTGACTGCTGTAAATAAAATTAAACATCGTACAGGTGTTATTCATTTTTTCCTAAAACGTTTATTTCTAAAATATTAAAATATTGCAATTTAAAATATTGCAATTTAATATAGTAATTTACTTGTAAACCTGTAATTTACTTGTATTACTTGTCTAATCTCTAAAGTAAAAAGCTTTACTTTAGAGATTAGACAGGTAATTAAGGGTAGAATTCAGTTCTAACTCCAATATTTTTTATTTCATTTGGAGATAAACTGTTTTAAGAGAAAAATTAAAAAATATATTTAAACTGTAGCTTATAACAGTGGTTTTCAAAGGCGATGTAATCGTCTTTCGAACTTTGAGTAGAGCTAATTCCTAGCTGTATATTTCAATGCTTAATTTTTGTACGTATTGTATAAAAGCTACATGTTATATTTTATTTACGACGCCAACTGCCTTTAAGTATAAAAACTACTGCACAGTGGTACACTACGCGCAATTTTGAGTCTTTTTACTCTCTCCTTCAATAACATTATTTTATAGTAGTATTGCTTGAAAAAAAAGGATTGTACACAATCATTACAATTCGAAAAAAGTTTAATATATACGTGAGATGTTGATGAAGTGTTAGTAAAATGATATTTCAAACTTTGTTTTTGAATAATGTACGGAATAAAATAAATGATAATTTATAGCAATTAAAAATTGAACGTTTAAGAGAAGATATGGTTATTTAGGGAGGCAAGGTGGTTAATGAATTTAAATGTATTCAGAAATCAGAATTTCGACACAATAAAAAACATATTTGTTAGAAATTAGAATTCCGATCCGACACAATACAAACCATATTTGTTATTTTGACTTTTATCTGCGTTTACCCCTTGTATTTTCAATAACAAAATAGTTACTATAATTGGGAGTTAAACTTTATTGATAACTGTACATATATCTATTTATAATATTGTATTCTGCATTTGGTGCATTGCACCACAAGTTTGAATTGAATCATCGCTTCCTACTAACAGTTTCAATTTAAACCTCATAATTTGATATTGATTCTAAAACACAATTTTGTAGTAGCAATCTAATGGTTTGACATCTGTTGCTAGCATTGTAGTCATTTGTTTCCCCCTTTTGTAAATCATATTATAAAACTAGCACATGTAATTATTTAAATCTCAGTACACATTTACCGTGATGAAAACCGATACCTAATAAAACATCTATAGTAATAAGTACATCTCAGTCAATTTTAACCAGATTATTCTTCCTAATAAACCTTCAAGAGTGAATATTAAAGAACTTGACTTTGCAGGTCCTGAAAATACATATATCTAATCCAAATGCATAAAGTAATGTTTACAGTATTGTAAATTTTAAATGATAAGTTTTAGCAAAAATTGATGAATGTGTAAGATGACAGGTTTAGAAGGGTTATACGAGTCGAATAAAATAAAAGTTTTATATATGTATGTATGTACATAAATTCTTTATGTTGCTCAGTCAGTTAAAACTATTATTGTGTTGTTGTGGAAGTCTTGTGTTTTGATTCTTGTTTTGTTTAAGCTGATGTATTAAATCGTCTAGGATTTCCATCTGCAACTATATATATATAAATATTAAATGAATAGTTAAAAAAAATTATTCTCCGAAACTATCAAAGGATTTAATCATTCTAGAAAGATGCAAATCGTACCACACCTACACTGATAAAAATTTTATAAAAATACGACATTTGCAGTAAACAAGATTTATTAGTAGTATACAAACTGTATTTGCAAGCAATGTAGTTTATTTCTCTTAAAAGTACTTTTTTAATGTAACTATTTCTTTTCAAGTCATCTTTCAACCATTTGTAGTAAAAGTAGTAAAGAGTTAGATTACACTAAATTAACAAAAAAGGTTTATATTTCTTCAGACTTTATTAGCAGTAAGCAAATGTATTTATAAATATTTAATAGATTTATCTATTGCATTTGACCTTGTATGGTGTACTATGGTTGTGGTCCATGTGCAGTTGATTCTAGGTTCGATTCATATCGGCATCATCGATTTCGGTTTTAAGTAAATATTAATAATAAAATTATATTCAAATGTTATAATTTAGAATAAGTTCTTTTGTGGCAAATATGCTCGGCGGCAAATACATTTGGAAAAAATTTTTTAGTTCTCATCAGTGTATAAAAACATGTCTATGTTGACCGGTGAAATGGTTTGATTGTCAACAAATATTCCAGTTTTCTATTTATTTATTTTTTATTATAAATAGGATAAAAGGGAGAAAATGGTATGATTTTATAAACAAAATAAATCCTTCTTGGTTATATTTTTACTGAAAACAAAATTCCATCAAATAAAAAATTCTTAATTTTAGCTACATTTTTGTTTGCGCTTTTAATGGTAATTGTATACGACAACAAGCATGACAACGATGAAGAGACATGGAAAATGATGATAGACAAAATAAATAGGCGCGAAAAGTTTATAGAAAGATTTTCAATATTTTTTTTTATATGGATTTCTTAAATATATGTACACTGTTTAGTTCACGGAAAGAACATTAAAACTAACTACTCTAATTAATTAAGTAAAGTCATGCAAATGAGTTTATTGCTACAAACTCAAACGGATTGTACTTAGGACATAATTGTGTAACTCCAAAAAAGGAAAATATATAAATGATTTGCATGACCTACATTATTTTGTGGTTGTACCTCAGTTCGTTGGAATTTTCAGCAGTACACGTGTATAAAAACATAATAATTTATTTTATCATACAAAATATATCACTCGTATTTTAGTTCGATTGTATTTATTACCTTTTAATTTTAAGTTGTCAGATATATGTGATATATTGGCTATCGCAACCATAAAAATTTGTTATCTTTTATAGTCCAGCGTGCGATTGTTTATAAGAATGATTACTTTATTTATTTAGAATATTCTAAATGTATATAGGTAAATTCAACTAATCCCATTTGATATCATATTTCCATAAAAAATGTCATGGGCTGTATTTGTCGTTAATCGCATTTTGCTTCTACACATTTTCATTGATTTTGTAAATAGATTTTCTACGATAAAGCTAATAATATTTAAAATCAACGTCCTGCTAACATATTTCCCCCCGCTGGTAATGAAATGGCTTATAATAGTTATTCAGTATTATTTGACTAGGAATCCACTGGATGGAGAACAGATACTTCAATCGCTAAACAATATTAACCCAAAAACTCTTTTAACTTTAAGTTAGTCCCTGATAATTATAATTAGAGTATACTTTTAAAAATTATTTTTCCAAAGTTTGCTTATAGTATAACCTTATACCCTTATACACCATTTCCTTATTAGAGGTACGATTTGTTCTTTAGTGCAGAAAGTTCTTAGAAATTAATTTATTAATACATATTTATTTTTATTTACAGTGTACAAAAAAAAATTAGTTAAAAGTGTGCTTTCCCATTTTTTTCTGTCCTAAAATTATATAAGGTATAATTTTTTTTATTCATCCTTTTCTTCTACTTTATATTATTTTTCATATAATTTTTGTTGCCAACTGCACTACATTTATTTGTCCTGAATATATTTATGTATACGTTATGCTTTTCTCACTTCTTTTTATACCATAAAAGATATCAAACGAAGTACATATATATTTTTTATTTTTTCATATTTAATTTTCTTATTTCTTTTTTTTTTTGTTTGTGTTATAAAGTTTATAGCTCTGTTCTTGTACAATTTGGGAGAAATATAGGTAGATATATTTATTTTTCTATACAAAACTCCTTAAAGTCAACTAGCAGATTTTTTTATAGCTATAGGCGTAGAATGCTTTTTTACTTCAGAAGTATTAAATAGTATAACGAAATGTGACAGGACTCTAAAATACCTCTTGTTATACACATATACGATATACATATAAATGATATGTATACATTAAAGTCAAATTAAGGATTTTTTATATGGTATGAGTTCGGTGAAATAGGTAATACAAAAAATTGTAAAAAAAGAAAACTTCAGTACTAATATCACAGAACAAAATGAAACCGACACGATTACAGCTCTTGTAAGCTGTTTATGTATTGGATTATTATAAAAGCGAAAAAATTGTTCAATAAACATTAACTATTGGGCTTTACAATCCATAGTCCCTCTTGCCTATGTACATATGAATATGAAAAAAAAAATTAATAATTCAATGGTTTTTGTTGTAAAATATGTAAACTATTGCAGAGTTATAACTTTACTCAATTTCTTAATTTCAATGTAATAGAAATGCTGAATAGGAGAATTTCTGTGCAATAGTTTCAAACTTTTGAGCTCTTTTGCATGCCGACATTTATATTAGGCTTTATGTAAATTAAAAGCATATTAATTATAATGCTTGTGAAACTTGTATTAAAAATTAAAAGAATGAGGAGAAGGTTTTCACTTTATTACATCTTCTTTGAATATTTACCATATTAAGTCACATTTTCAGTTGGGTCCTAAATTAGCATTTAGTCCTACTCTATATTAACTATATTTCTTTTGTCACCATATTATAAATAAACTATAAATATTAAAAGCCTTGACCCATGGGCAGAAATTTTAATTAAAATGTGGTTTTTCTGTTTATTACCTTTCCCAATGTGAGTCCTGATCAGATTTATTATGAATTAAATATACGTAATACATTTTCCCAAGAAGTAAATTTGGCTTATTGCTGTGTTCTGATTTATCTCTGTCTATAATAGTTTTAAAAACTTTACAAACAGCCAGAATAGGACATAACTCAATTTTATCTCGAAAAATAGCCCTAAAAGGGAGTTACTTCTATTTTTAATTTAAATTGATATAAATATAATATCTTCATTAGTTTAACAGCTTTAAATATATTTATTGAAAGGTTTTTAATATTTCTGTTAAATTTTTAAAAGAAGGAAATTTAATTCCAGAAGATTTTTATGTTAAAATGACTGCCCGACTTTTAGAACATTTGATTGGTCGTAATTTTGATTGGTAGATCTGTATAATATAAAAATTTGTAATCTATCAACTTTAATTCAAAAATAAAGTTTAGCTCCCGGATAATGTTTGTTCTATTTTGATTATTTTTTTTTGATTAATTATTGCAATGTTTGTGCTCTTTAGACAACTTTTATTCGAATTGGGGCAGCACAAGAAACAGTCTCGAAGACTGTATCCATTTGGGATATTGTGATATCATTTATTGTAAATCAAACTAGCGAATACATCAAGTTTAATTATCCTAATGTTTATCATAATGTAGTTTACATAGGCGAAAAGAAAAGAGTATAAAATTTATACCAGCAAATGGCAAGCAAGCTTTCCCCTGAGAACTCAGAATTCGCATGTCAGTATTAAACGTATATATGCAATAATGTATTGTAATCAGTGTGTTAACCAAACTTAAATTTTTGATGAGTTCTGATATAACTGCTAAACTACGCTAAAATCGCGTACTTAGAAATACTTTAAGTAAAATATTTGTATAAATTAGAACAAACAAATATTGAAAGTTGTGTGTGCGTCAATAATTTTGAGAAATTTTCCGGATTCATGACAACGTTCTTAACATTATTTTATAACCCTTTGAAATATATATGTAATACTGTTTTACTATAATCTTTCTTCTTCCTACTGTAGTAAGAATTTTAAAAAAATTATTATAAATTTCAACATTATAATGGCTCATGTTAAAATCGAATTTTAGTTGATATTCTACATAATTTGTTAAATTAATAGAAATTATTACATTATTAATATATTTTAAAAAATTATGAATTTTTTTTTAATATATTTCTTCGAAATAACTAACTTTATTTTACAATAATATTCTTAAGGATTTTTTATATGGTATGAGTTCGGTGAAATAGGTAATACAAAAAATTGTAAAAAAAGAAAACTTCAGTACTAATATCACAGAACAAAATGAAACCGACACGATTACAGCTCTTGTAAGCTGTTTATGTATTGGATTATTATAAAAGCGAAAAAATTGTTCAATAAACATTAACTATTGGGCTTTACAATCCATAGTCCCTCTTGCCTATGTACATATGAATATGAAAAAAAAAATTAATAATTCAATGGTTTTTGTTGTAAAATATGTAAACTATTGCAGAGTTATAACTTTACTCAATTTCTTAATTTCAATGTAATAGAAATGCTGAATAGGAGAATTTCTGTGCAATAGTTTCAAACTTTTGAGCTCTTTTGCATGCCGACATTTATATTAGGCTTTATGTAAATTAAAAGCATATTAATTATAATGCTTGTGAAACTTGTATTAAAAATTAAAAGAATGAGGAGAAGGTTTTCACTTTATTACATCTTCTTTGAATATTTACCATATTAAGTCACATTTTCAGTTGGGTCCTAAATTAGCATTTAGTCCTACTCTATATTAACTATATTTCTTTTGTCACCATATTATAAATAAACTATAAATATTAAAAGCCTTGACCCATGGGCAGAAATTTTAATTAAAATGTGGTTTTTCTGTTTATTACCTTTCCCAATGTGAGTCCTGATCAGATTTATTATGAATTAAATATACGTAATACATTTTCCCAAGAAGTAAATTTGGCTTATTGCTGTGTTCTGATTTATCTCTGTCTATAATAGTTTTAAAAACTTTACAAACAGCCAGAATAGGACATAACTCAATTTTATCTCGAAAAATAGCCCTAAAAGGGAGTTACTTCTATTTTTAATTTAAATTGATATAAATATAATATCTTCATTAGTTTAACAGCTTTAAATATATTTATTGAAAGGTTTTTAATATTTCTGTTAAATTTTTAAAAGAAGGAAATTTAATTCCAGAAGATTTTTATGTTAAAATGACTGCCCGACTTTTAGAACATTTGATTGGTCGTAATTTTGATTGGTAGATCTGTATAATATAAAAATTTGTAATCTATCAACTTTAATTCAAAAATAAAGTTTAGCTCCCGGATAATGTTTGTTCTATTTTGATTATTTTTTTTTGATTAATTATTGCAATGTTTGTGCTCTTTAGACAACTTTTATTCGAATTGGGGCAGCACAAGAAACAGTCTCGAAGACTGTATCCATTTGGGATATTGTGATATCATTTATTGTAAATCAAACTAGCGAATACATCAAGTTTAATTATCCTAATGTTTATCATAATGTAGTTTACATAGGCGAAAAGAAAAGAGTATAAAATTTATACCAGCAAATGGCAAGCAAGCTTTCCCCTGAGAACTCAGAATTCGCATGTCAGTATTAAACGTATATATGCAATAATGTATTGTAATCAGTGTGTTAACCAAACTTAAATTTTTGATGAGTTCTGATATAACTGCTAAACTACGCTAAAATCGCGTACTTAGAAATACTTTAAGTAAAATATTTGTATAAATTAGAACAAACAAATATTGAAAGTTGTGTGTGCGTCAATAATTTTGAGAAATTTTCCGGATTCATGACAACGTTCTTAACATTATTTTATAACCCTTTGAAATATATATGTAATACTGTTTTACTATAATCTTTCTTCTTCCTACTGTAGTAAGAATTTTAAAAAAATTATTATAAATTTCAACATTATAATGGCTCATGTTAAAATCGAATTTTAGTTGATATTCTACATAATTTGTTAAATTAATAGAAATTATTACATTATTAATATATTTTAAAAAATTATGAATTTTTTTTTAATATATTTCTTCGAAATAACTAACTTTATTTTACAATAATATTCTTGAACAAATTTAATAAATTAATCATAAGAAAATCAAATCATTGAACAAATTGTGATTTACAATTAACAAAGCTCAGTTTAATCAATTGTCTGTTAACTTAAATAAATTAAAAATTTATATTTATCCTTTCAAATAATCTGTCATAATTTATTCATATTATCTTTTACCTTTTCAACTTACAACGAAAAAAAAATCATAAATTTATGATTATGTAAAGAAAGGTTACAATAAAAAATATACTTAAACAATTATAAAAAGAAAAATACTGAAGTAGATTTTTTTATGATGAAAAAAGGATATCTTCTCCATTATATAAAAATGAAAAGAATAAAAAATTTCTTTTGTGATATGTCCTTTAAGTCGAAGTTCATCATTATTCCTAACCAATCGTAGAAATTGTTTTAATATTTTATTTTATTGTTCTTCATTCATTAGGAAAGATGCTTTAAGATATTTTTAAAAAAAGCAGTTTTATTGTTTAATGTTTTTATTATCCTTCTGTTTCATGGATCGTATGAAGTATGAAGTATATTATAATAATATTGTTAAGATATTAATTGAAATATTTTTTGAAAATGATTTCACTAAAACAGTAGCCGACACTAAATCAATTTTCACAGTTTTAAGACATTCATTAGGCGATATTATTAAAAAGAAAATTTAATAAGCCGAAAGGTAATTTATAGCATTTGCTATAACAACAATAATGCTTATTCTAGTAGTTGTACCTGTACCTCTTCTGTGTATACACATACGATTAAAGATTAAACAACAATTTTATGTTTATTTTTAATTAATTTTTTTGTTATGCAAGAAAGTAAGTAAGCAAGTTGGTGCCAGAAAAAAGGAAGTAAGACAATATTTCTGACAACATACATAAATAAGACCTTTTCGGAATGAAATTATAAAAATTATATAAATTTATTTTTACAATATTACCTGCGGCATTCAAATCAATGGTATTAGAGCATATATTGTATTCTGATAAGAAGCTATTTAGTAGAAATCGTTGACTATAGTTAGTGCTGTTAAAGCTAAGTAAAAAGAATCTATTAATTCTTGGATTAGGTCGATGAAATGGCAGGGTATACATTATTTCAGGCGCGTCTAATTCATTGGCCATAATGTAATGAATAAATAAAACTTTAGCGATCTTACGTCTAAGTGAAGCAATATTGATGAGTTTCAATCTATTCTAGTAACACGGATAATCATTCCATGGAAGGTTTCTAAGATCAAATCGAAGAAATCTCTTTTGAAAGCATTTAATATATGACATGCGAATGTAGGATGGACCTCATAGAGGTGAAGCTTATTCAAGTATAGATCTGAGAGCAGCAATCGTCTAACCATAACCCAAGTTCTGTTAGCTTTATGAATACGATCAATGTGTTTGTTGTAGAAAAACTTATTGTCCAGTAAAACGCCCAAATCTTGTTATCGATAAGTCTGAGCGGGCTATTATACATGGAATAAACACCAATAAGACGATTTTTTTTAGTGTAGCAAATAACGGAACATTTACCAGTATTCAAAAACAGATGATTTACCAGACACATAAGTGTTGCAGTGCCTCGTTAATCGTAACTTCTTTTACGATTAATGTTTTGAGAGCAGAATATTCAGAGAGCAATGGATTATAATGTACAGTTATATATTCCCGCAGATTCGACGAATCCGTTCCTTCTGAATTTTTGAATTATTCCGTTCCTTCTGAATTTTTGAATTATTAAGGCAAATTTGAAGAATAAAAACAAAGTTTGATAACATATAATTTTTATAAGAATATTATGTATTTCATTTTAACTGCAAAAAAAATTAAAATTCAATAAACCAAAAAAAACATACAAAAATTAGAGAACACAATGTACGTGGATGAATATAAATAAAATTTTTAATTTATTTTTCTTTAATAAAGTTATCTAAAGTTGATTGTTTCGATTTCCTCTTTTTTTAACAATTCTAAATAGGTCGATAGTATGTTTATACATTTAAAAAAATTCTAAATAGGGCGATAGTATATTTATACAGCCTCGCTTTATCGAAGCAGACCTTTCGAAGTTGGGATCATTTTCGCACAAATTTTCCAATGAATTTTGAATTATCCCAATATTATACTCTAACCATTTTTTTGTGAGAATTTTTCCAGGGGGATCTTCCGATTCTGATGCAGAGTCTGTAATTTCAATTGATCTTTGTGCCAAACTATTAGCCTTTTGAATTAATTCTTGCACATTTTCCTCTTCTACCTCATCAAATCCAATTTGGTTAGCTATTTCAGATATTTCAGTAACAACTTGTGGCACATCATCATTCATTTTCACTAGCTTTAATTAACAAGCGATTCCAACAATTTCTAATACAATATGTTTTCATTTCATTCCACGATGAACTATTCATTTCAATAGCGTTCATGATATTGAATTTTTTCTAAAATTCCTTTATGCTACATTGCTTACTGCCAACTGTTTCAAGAAGTTTCTTTAAAGTTCTGCGAATGTAGTAAGCCTTGAAAGTAGCTATCACGGCTTGATCCATCGGCTGCAATATCGATGTAGTATTCGGAGGTGTGAAAATAATATTTACCTGTAAACACGTTTGAAGCTTTGTTAAATTTTGCAAAGAATCAGCAAAGCTTTGAATTCCAAATTATTTTGTTCACAATATAATATTACGCCCCGACAAAAAAGTTTTTGATATCATCTCTGAAAAAATATAGCAGTCATCCAGGCTTTTCGGCTTGTCATCCAAATCAGAGACAAGGATTGCTTAGAAAATCCTTTTATCGCCCTAGGATTTTCTGAATAGTAAATTAATAGAGGTTTCATTTTAAAATCGCCAGTTGAGTTCCCGTCTAGTAATAAAATTACGTGATCTTTCGCAGCTTTAAAACCAGCAGCTGATTATTCTTTTCTAGATAAAATAGCATTTTTTCCAGAAAAGTCCGTTCTCATCAAAGTTAAAGATTAGTTTTGGTGGATAAGAAAGTTTTGTAAGAACTTTTCCATTTATTCAATTTGTGTATTTCTCGTACGTGTAATTTTTTTGGCAGAAAGGGAAGCTGTTGCAAAAACAGTGATCCGATGTTATCCGAATTTTTGAGTATAGTTCTTATAGTTGATCCAGATAACCGAATACAAGAAGAAATATGAGATTGTCGTTCACCGTTTTCAAAACGTCTTATAACATTCATTTTCAAATCCAATGTCAAGCTTTTTCCTTTCTTTTTCAACACTGCTAAGTGGTATATCCTTTCTTTTCCCAGCCATCTTTTAGGAAAATAAAATTGAGTTTTTTAAATTAATATCTGGTATTAAAATAACCATTAACTTACTTTATCATCCAATTGACATCGTATGATTGAATATAAACTTTAAAACAAATTTATCACATTTTTATATGGGAATGCACCGAACTTTAAATCAATCATTTTTTTAAATATTTTTTTTTACAAGAAAGATTTTTTAATTTTTTTCCAAGAAATTTTGATGATGGAAAATTTGAAAAAAGTGATCGATTCAGAGCTAACAGAGGTAGCATTAAAGGAGGTATATCTCTAATGTCTAATTAAGTGTTATATGAGGTTATGTACATATGAAAAAGTTTTTTTACATGTTTTAACCAAATCTAAGTTAAAAAAAATTTAAGAATTGAAACTAAATTGAATTTTTAATAATTAAATTACAAAAATAATAATTTGCAAAAAAAAAAGAAATATTTAATTAAAAAACTTTATGGTTATATAAATTATTTCATTAACATTTGCACCAGTTCGCATTACGTCTAATTATATTTTTGTAAAACTAGGAGTCAACTAAACTAAGTATACATATTTCAATTTTAAAGGGCCTGAACCTGAACTTTCTTACAACAAACTCTCCAGTTTTTTTTTTTATAAAATGTTTAAAAAAAATTTAATTAAAAAATTTTATAATTTTTTCTTGCTTTCTCCGTTTCATTATTCCACATATTATTTTGTTTGTTGAAAACTTTATGAGAAAATAGTTGTAGATAATTGCATATAATATACAATTAAATTTCTTTCATGATTTAAACTAAATATGTATAAAAAGGATATATTTTTAAGATACTTACAATATATAGTACAATTTCTAATATATGTATATATATGTACATACATTTAAAACTTTGTCGGCTTCTACATCACAAACATACATATGCATAGTTATGTTTATGAAAAAAGAATTCTGAAAAGCAAAGAATAGAAAAGATTTATATTCTGGAAAAACATCTACACAAACCATGTAGTTGAGAAAAAATTTGTATTCTCCGAATATTAGAGTGCCAACTATTAAAGAAAAGAGAATCCATCCGACAAAAACTTGGCACCTTAGTATTATCTTTTGTAATAATATTAATATTAACTAAAATTTTTAAAACTAGTAAGAAAACTAAAAACAAACTTTTAAAAGTTGCACACATCCAAGTATATATAAATAGTGCAAAATTCTTAAAATAATATACATATATGTATATGAACAAATAAGAATAATTTTAACGAACAAGAAAATTTATGTTATGCTTTTACATATTGCAGTTTCTTTTAATTCTTTTTCTTTTTGTGTATTTATGGATATGTTAAAATTTTCTTTGGAGTATATTCTTTTTTATTTACAAATATGCATTTTTTTCCGTTTGAATAGTCCTTTCAGACATTACTATATAATATTTTTTATGAAACATTTTATTGTGCAATAAACCCACATATTATTACTATTTATTTTACAATTAATAAGGTAACGAGATTAAAAGTAGTCATAGTAGAATACATATTTCATTTCAATAATAAATACATTAGCTGCTCAAAGCTAAGAATATGATTATCTGATCATTATTCTTGATATAATTAGTGTTGTAATTCATTACTAATAATTTTTTAATATTATCACACAGGTAATAATTGCCGTCAAAAATTATTAATCATTAAAATTTAAATGATTTTTGATACCACAAATTTAGTTATACTTAAAAGCAGTTTTTAGGAAATTAATGTATGCTTGATACAAAGCTAATTACATAATTTGCATTTATATGCACTTAAAATATATTGTAATTAAATTGAAACACATCATTAAATATACCTTTATACCCTACAACAAAACTCTCAATTCGGTAAATGTCTGAAGCCACTGAAAAAAAATCAAACACTATTCAAAGGAAACGAAAACAGGTCATACAGTTTAAAACGCACATTTTTACATATTTGAAAGGAATTGTCATTAAAATTATATACAGTGGTGGGCAATGAATTCCGGACAACTAATATATTTTTATATATATGACCATTTTTTTTTCTCAAAAAATAACTAAAAATAGAATCAAATATTTTATTAATTTTAGAAATCTAACTAAATTTAGAAACCTAACGTTTTATTTAAATAATTTTAGAAACCAAACCAAGTAAATGACATTTTGTTTATACAGCTTATTAAAGTAAAAAAATATTGTTTCATAACTACATTTCTAAGTTTTAAAAAATAAAAATTGCGTATAATCTCAATTTGAAAATTTAATTGGTGGTATTAGACTTATATACCGCTATACACGTCGCTCATAGAATTTTTTAAATTTTCAATAACGCATCCACAAATGGTAGTATAAGAATAGAATCATTAATGATATCAGAAGCTCTCTATGTGGGCTTCAAATATCATTAATGGTTCTTTTGTAATAAAGAATTATTTATGGTCAGTCTCATGTGTGTATGCGGATGTTGATTGAATAGTTTTTGACCTAAAAATGTACATAAAAGCTGAATTCATAAAATTTGTTAATAATTTATGCTCCCGTAGTTATCACAACTATTAAATGAAATAGTTGTTAGCTTTTTCTGTGTAGGGTGACGCATTAACCTGCTGGGATATAACTGGAAACCATTAATCCCTCAGTTTGTTTGAGTTTGGGTGATTACAGACATATTGAAAGCATATTTGTGGTACTATATGTCCATTAAATCATATTTTTCTGATCCAGTTTAAGTAGACTCGTCGAATCCGAGCTATCTTGGGCTTTCTTTGATATGTTTAGAACAGGATCTTGGAGCGAGAAATGTGATCGAAGATGGTTAATGTTCTTTGTAAAGTTTATATTTAAATTTTTGTTCTTCTATCCACTACAAGCTTTATACAGGGTAATTAAAGAAATTACCTCAATCAATAAAAAAAAATTAGAGGCAGATTCAATAATTAACTGTTCTATTTAATTTTTCTTTAAATGTCTGGATTTTTCTGTGCACCACTGTATAATACATACATATATAAAATATAAGGGGTTGGAAGAAATTCTTTTTTTAAGACAAACATTGCCAAATCATCCATTCATTTTACTTCAATAAATTTTATATTTACTAAAAAAAAATTATATATATATACACATATCTGTATGTAATTTATGATATTTATTTATGCTGCATATGTTCTATATAAAAAAAGCATAGAAAACAGTTTTGCGAAAAATATAACTTAACGACCTAAATATTATGTATATATGGTTTTTTATGTTTTATATAATTATTTTTGATTTACACCTTACACTATGAAAAAGAAATGCAATATAAATAATTTATATGTATTTAAATTTTATATTTTACATTAATACCAAAAAAACATTAAATAAAAATTGTTGGGATTGTTCAAAGTAAATTTTCTACAGAATAACACATCTTCTAATATTAAAATTTCGTGGGTTTAAACCTTTTACAGATCTATTTAAATTTAATTTTTATAGCTTGATTTTGGTTTACATTTAGTTTAAAACACATCTATAAGCTTAAGCAATTATGTATTTAATAGGAACACAATTAAGATGGGTTTGAGCATCCTATAATTTAGATAGTTTTTTTTGTTTTACAATTTTGGAATAATAATTGGTCTAGTGAAGAAATTAGCAGCTGATTGCGAGCTAATTTTGTTGGTCAGACATTTATTGTGATTATGGACTTGTATCCATCATCTTCTTAGTAATACTTCATAGATATTAAAATCTGGAGTTAATTTATCTGGTTTCAATAAATAAGAACATCGATGTAAAGCAATTGATCCTAATGGCGGCTATGTGACAATACAGAACAATTTTATTTTATTAATACAACTCCTTAAAGAAAATTAATCGAGTATTTTTTTAAATAAAATTAAAAAAATTTGACTATCGAAAAATAGTCAATTTTTTTAAATTTCGAAAAATAAACGAAAAAAAAACTGAAATTAATATAAACATTTTCCAACCAAATTTTTATAATATGCTAAAAGTTTCTGTCATAATATAAAAGTCACAAATATCATCTTGACATTAATATTATTCTTTATATTTTATTAACTACTGAATAAATTTTCTACATTTATTGATTGCAGGCAGATTGTATGTGAATTACGGTTAAAAGAAATGCTTACGAACATAAAAACAAGTAGAAAGGAAATATTCGCCGAAAAAATATTACAAGCAAAGGACATAATTTAAAAAAAAAATTATTAATTCATATGTTGAAATATTTGAAATAAAAAAATTTATGTTGGAGTATGGAAAAAAATTCCTGATATAAATTTTTAAATGTTATAATATAAAATTCATAAAACAAAAAATTTCCTTTTCCGGTATGATATTTTTTTTTTCATATTTTGGCTATCATTAATTTTAATTTATTATACAATTTTTCTTTTTAAAAAGAGTTCCCAAAGCGAAAATATGTTATGGATTGCAAAATATATTTATTTTTGTATTTTTGTTGTTGAAAATTTAAATCCCAAATGGCAAAATCGCTTATATCCAATTTAGAGATACAATGTATATTCATTTTTGATTGTATATAGATTTTTATTATTTTTAAATAATGATTAAATTGAAATTGAAAATATTATTTTAAAACAGCAATGAATATTACTATCATCATTTTAATAATAATAAACTAGTCTAAATATAATAATTTTTTGTATAGATATTTTTAAATGAATAGATCATTTATCAAAGTATATTTTTTTTAAATAAAAAATCTCTCCGATGAATTTTATTGGGTCATTAGTTGTGGGCTAACGAACTGAAAAGTAATTGTGAAACAGAAGAAAAAATATTATTTTTGAATAACGAATTATTTTGAATTGTCTGAATTAGTTGCGAATTAGTCAGCATTTAATATTGTAACATAATAATAGGTGTTACCTATTCCATGGAGCATGTCAATCAAAAACTCTTCCAAACATAAAATTAAATACAACTATATAAATAATAATTATGTAAACATTTACTAGAAATTTTTAGGATTTCGATAATTATTTATTAGTAATTCTCTCATATTAAGTTTAAAAACAATTTCCAAGTTAAAAATTTAAAGTTCTTTTAAAATGTGAATTGTACAAAATTAAGAATGAGATTTTTGATATTTGAAAAATAATTAACCGTAGCGCCATCCTAAAGGAATTAAATTCTCCAACTTTCTATATTCGCCTTTTAAATATGCTGCCCGAAAAGTCAAATAAAATAACAAACACATATGTAGATGGCAGTTGAAGTTTCTAACCCTTTAAGAAAATGGAACCATAAACGTACCAACCACCAACGAAGACACTTGTTCATACTAATTAAATATAAAATTAGTTAATAATTTAGCATATTCCTAAACATATTACTTACTGCTTATTACTGTTGCAATAACTAATAAAATTATTGAAAACAATTTACTTTAATTCTGTAAATGACCAGTTCTAAGAAACTGTTGTCCACTGTTGCCGTCGCAAATTTTATTATGAAACTGAAATATCAATCTAAAAAAAAGTATATGCAACAAAATCACTTCGACAAAAGTGAAATGAAAACTTCACGGTTGGGAAATGCTTTTCTGAAAGGTTAAACAACAACAAATTGCGGAGAAAAGGCTATTTGTATCCGGTTCAGTTTGAGTTTAGTTTCTTAGGTTCTGTCATGTAATTTTGTTTGTAATATGATTTTATAAAATAATATTTTTCTTCTGTAAATGGAAAATCATGGTTGTTGGAATAAAACACAATTCGGATTTTTTATATTTTCAGAAACACAACTTCTTTTCGTAATAACGTAGTTTTCCATACTATTATATTATGTGCTACATCGGTTTGGTCTAAAACTGTCATTACATCAAAACAGTATTACATCAACACACAAATTTACCATAATAAATTAAAAATTATTTTGCCATTTCTCATAAATAATATTATAGATTTGGCTGAAATCGATATTGTAAAACTCTAAAATACAGAATATTATATCACAGCAATTAAAGGATTATTATACCTAAACTACATTTTATTATGTACATAATTGCATATTTTAATTGGAAATAAATAATAAATAATAATAAAAACCTAATCCATGTTTAATAATTATCAAAAAGTATTTAAATATTATTTATAAAAACGATCAACTAAATAAATATTAAATATTATTTATAATTTATAATAATTATTGAAAGAAGTTCAAATAAAATATTTTTAATTTTTTATAACAAAAGTTGGAATGTTTTAAGGAAAATTGGATAGTTTTTGTAATACATATTTATAGATACAGTGTTTGAAATGAAAAATCCGCAATCCATAACTTATTTCATCGAAAATTACTAGATGAAATTTTGAATTTTTTTAAATCTTCTTCAGGTTTTAGAATTTTTGTTTTTTTTTATACCAGTTGCAGTTCATAATATTTACAAATTACAAGATATATTCAAAAAGATTAGATTAATACAAAACATTATGTCTTTGGGTTAGTTTGAAATGACAATAAAACTATAATCTTTATTAAATTCAAAAACAATTTACAAATTATATATAAAATATTAAATATATAAATTATTCTAAAAATAATATCAATTTCTTTTTTAATTATTTTATCTGTTTCTGTTGCAGTAGAAATTCAATTTTAAAAGAGTATTCAAAAGCCAATAAAAGCATACATATTTATATTATGTTATTTTATATTGACTTGGTCAGATCCAAAAGAAATTTTTAGACATATGACTGTTTACAGTTGAATGATTTTTGTCTTTTGACTTTTTAATATTATTTTCGATTTAGTTTCAATTTCTTATATTTTTTGTATTCAATTATTTGGTTATTTTTTTTCAAACCGCTTCTCAATATTTGTATAAGCAAACGCAGAGTCAATAAATGAGTAAAAAATTTGAATTTAGCTTATTTGTAGAATATATTCATATGTCGTTAAAATTATTTTGTAAAATATTGCAATTAAATATAAATTGATATATTATTTTGAAAAATATCTTCAAATTCAGAACTTTGGGCATTTCTTTCATACTTGATCCTGATGCTATGGAGCATCAAGGATCAAGTATGAAAGAAATAAAATAGCGAACGATGCTAAAAGGAAACGAACTGATTCAATGGAAATTTATTTTCAACATTCCATATAAAATTTATGTTTATTTTTATTTTACTTGTTCAATCCACAGTATAGGATTTCAAGTGCAGACTTCCCCGTAATTTAACTTTCGTTTTTCTTATTGCACTTTGGACCTATTAATTTGGTCTGAAATTACGTTTTATTAAAATTTTATTACGGGCTCTCATTTAAAGCTGAGTACACTTAGACTAATATTGATGTCTCGAACTGAAAGCGAACCCAGTATCTATTGCACAGACGGTTAAATTTATGTACATTCATTTTCCACAAACTCCTCGAATCCATGATTTTACTATATAAATATAAGTACTTATTTTTGTCGATTGGAATTTTAAATTTTTTCAGCATCAATAAAATTAAACATCACTGAACATCCTTTAATTCCATGTCCTTAATAAGCAAGGAGATCTACAAATGAAATGCCACTATCTTCTTAAATATTTTTTATAAAAAAAAAAAAGAAAAAAATTACAAACAAAAAAAAAATTAGTTTAAAAAAAACCATAAAAATAAAATAACAAAATAGTTGAAATTGTCAGATTGAAGTTTTGAGCACTGACCCAGATAACTTATTTCCCTGCAATTTCATAAAGAGACTTAAGAGTAAAAATCCTTGGTCTGATAACATTATACATATACTTATAATACTACAATAACAATAACAAGGACTGCAAAAATATTCTGATATTTTATTCCTTTTGTATAAAGAAATTTTCTAATTTTTTTTTATAAAAAAAAATAGTTCAAAAGAAAAGCCTCATTTTTATTTTAAGTTTCCGGTATGTCGGGATATTTTTATGCAGTCAAATCAAAATGATGGAAAAAAATTGATAATAGGATTCATTAATAAAGTATTTTGTGTATAAAACTTTCAAATAATCGGATGGTCTTAAAATTATTTAATAATATAAAAGTACAAGTGAGTACACATACTCACTTGTACTTTTATATTATTAAATAATTTTAATACCATCCGCTACGCGGCCAAATATTTGTTTTACAAAAACGTTTTTTTTTATTGAAAAATGATCGTTTAGTAGTCAATATTCGCCAAAAATTTATATTAGACGTAAAAGTATTACAGAGTAGAATAAAGCAGCACTTCCTTGAACTGAAATTTCTCCCAATACCGGGGCTACTTCGAAAAATCTAAAATGTAATTTATATTAAACTTTAAAAAGCAAATTAATACTTATATTAAAAATTCATCAAAAACAATCTAAATGTACTTTCTATTGCGATTTTTACAAGTACTTTAGTACAACCCATACTGGACAGCAGTTCCGCCGCATGGACTTTTTTTGACTACTCTACAGCAGTCCTAACAGACGAAAAATTAATTAAACTTCCATCATTTTAATCTAGTCACCTTTAAAATATGCACTGTCTTCAGTTTCTAATGAGGTGCTTGAGAGTATGTAGGGGACACTCGGTACAAAATTCCCTAGATAAATAATCCCATGATTTATTCCCTGCACTTCGATACTCGATTTGACAAAATATTAAACAATTAAATATATACCATATATAAGAGCAGATTACGCTTATCAGTCTCTCAGTCAATTATATACGCTCAAAGTGGTTAAACCTATAATCAATAAATAAAATTTAAATAAGTAATTGTTAAAATAAAAGCCTTAGTATAAATATAATAAATAGTAAATGAATAAATTATAAATTAAAGACATAAAGTGTTTTATTAAAAAGACAATTACAATTGGTGACCCCGACGTCTATTTTAAGTGAAAATAATTAAAATAGATTTTTTTTTAAATAAATAAAATTATAAAGATAATAATAATTGTTGAATTACATTATCACCTTGTACTGTCAGACAATTAAAATTTATTATTTTTAAAAGAATTAAGAAAATTGAACATATTTATGGGATAAAATTAAAAATTATATAAAATCATATATACAATTCTGACATGTACACACAAAAGGGTATATATAATTGACACTCAGAATACTGGTTCGACAATAATCAGAGAATTTTCGCTCATCAATACCGATATATAAAAAAAAATTAATTACAATTTTTAATTTCGTTTATCACATAGTGCAAATTAATCGGCTAAAAGAAAATTTAACAGAATATTAACATTTTAACAGAAGAGTAACAAAATTGTTACAGAATATTAACATCATTGTAACAGAAGAGTAACAAAACTTTAACAGAATATTAACAATATTTTAACAGAAGAGTAACAAAATTTTAACAGAATATTAACAACATTTTAACAGAATTTTAACAAAATTCTAATAAAATTTTTAGAAAATTCGCGTAAATTTTCACAAAGGATAAACGAAATTAAAAATTAATTACTATATAGTTATCTACAAACATTTTAAGTCAACGAGTAATAAATAGTTCCTAACTATAAATATTTTCTAATGATTTGACGAATATTTGTTCACAAAAATTGTAAATTGCTATAGAAATTCGCAACGAATATTAAAAGTACCTAATAATAAAAAAAAAAGGCTTTGTGCTTTCCCTGCTGGATCGAAAATAGTAGAAACACTTACGAATTATTTAGAAAAGTACATTCGAAGTTACAATTAATACTATCGTGAACTCTACAAAATTTTTGTACAAAAATTTTTTTTTCTCTACACATTCTTTTCCCTACAAAAAAAAAAAAAAAAAAAAAAAATTAAATTTTTTTCTCTAAACAATTTTTTTTTTTTTTTTGTGAATATATATATTTTTTTTTGATCAAAATGACTAATACAGCGACGGTTAAAGAAATCACTGAAATTAATACAATATCGCGCATTAAATTAGCCCCGTTCTTTGATAAAAACCCAGATCTGTGGTTCATTATCGCGGAAAGCCAGTTCGATTTACACAAATCAATAAAGGACGACGACAAGTTCAACCACACGTTAGCCGCGCTCCCAGAGGACGTCGCGCTATCAGTTATAGACATATTAAAAAATCCCGATCCTTCAGTTCCGAGATACGACAAACTTAAAAAGGCTTTGATCGAAAGGCACAGCCTATCGAACGAAAGACGGTTAGACAACCTGTTATCCAGTCTAAATGAAATAGGTGACCTCAGCCCGTCGGAATTTTTCAGATTAATGTCAAACCAAGCGGGTGATTCAGTCCTAATCGATAAAGAATTGATAAAAAGATTATGGCTAAAAAGATTACCTCACTCCTTACGCACCTCGGTAGCACCTTGGGCCGATAAAAACGTAGAAGAGATCTTACCAATCGCAGATAAGATCTGGGAAGTGTCCCAACCGTCCGGTACCATTGCGGAAGCATCTGGTACATCTACCCTTACCACACATCGAAACAAGGCATCCCCGACACTAACAACAACAGAACGAAAGCTTACGCAAGAGTTACACGAAATAAAAAAACTTTTAACTAGACTCGAGTTGGACAACCGCGGTCGAAATAGCAATAGATTTTCCTTCCGCTCAAGACAAAACTCGCAATCGAGTTCCCGAGCCAATCACAACAATATTTGTTATTTCCACAATAAATTCGGAGATAAGGCACGGAATTGTAGAAAACCCTGTACCTATAAAACCAGCGCGTCAAAGAAAGATTTAAACTTATAAATTCTACTGTCAATGCGGCAGACAGTGGAATAGGTAAATCTCGCCGCCTATTTATAAGGGACCAAGAGAATCTACTCCAATTTTTGATCGATTCGGGCGCGGAAATTTCGGTAATACCATTCAAACTATTTCCCCACGGAAATAAAGATCTAGGATGTGCACTATCGGCTGCCAACGGTACAGAAATCGCGACATACGGAGCGAAATTATTAAAACTATATATACAAAAAAGAATTTAAATAAATTTAATTTTTAATTCAAATTCTCATATTGAAATTTACTATTCTCATATTGAAGTTTACTATTCCACTTTCAAGTTTACTATTCTCATATTGAAGTTTACTATTCCACACTGAAGTTTACTATTCTCATATTGAAGTTTACTATTCCACTTTGACGTTTACTATTCCCATTTTGAAACTGAAAAGGTATAGATGGATTTTTAATTAAAAAACCCGAAACCGTAGTTCAATGTTCAAGAACAGGTAAGCAATTGTGGTTCGATTGTGGAAATATATAACGAAACTACCACAGATGTCTCATCACTTGATATTCAAACATTTAATGATTTAGAACAAAATAAACACTCTGACACAAATAATTTAGAACAAAAGACTGACACATCTGCTAATTGTTCAAGAATGGTAAATCTGTCCGAAAATCACACAAACATTCAAATATACCTTGATCCTGCTACATGGAAACGGTGTGATGACTCTACTATTACATATTTATGTAATAAAAATAATTCCATTATTGAAAACATCCCTACAGATTTCTCGTCAACAAAGAAGGTTTATACCGACAAAATAGTAAGATATTTAAATGAAAGTGTTTTTAGAAGAAAATTGCAAAATGGTGAATTTATACGTCGACATTATCTAGTATATTCGGAAAGTAACAAATCAATTTATTGTGCTCCTTGTCGATTGTTAGGAGGTGGTGGATCAGCACTGGCAACAACAGGTTATTCTGATTGGAAAAATGTAACAGAATGTTTATCTCAGTACGAAAATACATCACAACACAGACAGTTAGAAACAGTTCTAAAGCAGCGATTATTAGGAGACTCTGCGTCAAATGTGAATGAACTATTAAATTCAAAAACTCTAAAGGAAAAAAATTATTGGATTCAGGTACTCAAACGGGTTGTGTGTATTATATACGAAAACTTGCTAGCCGAACATTGCCTTTAAGAGGAAAAACTCAAATAATTGGAAACATCAATAATGGCAATTTTTTAATGGCCGTGGAATTAGTTGCCGAATTTGACCCGTTTTTAGCTGCGCATATTGAAAAATATGGAAATCCAGGAAAAGGAGGTCCATCATATTTATCGTCAATAGTTTTCGAAGAAATTGTAATATTGATGGCCGAAAAAGTAAAACAACAAGTATTTAAGGAATTAAGAGAAGCAAAATATTATTCAATTAGTGTTGACTCCACTCCTGACATATCACATACTGATCAACTTGCTTTTATTATTCGATATGTAAAAAATGGAGTCCCCGAGGAACATTTTTTGAAATTTTTGGAAAATGTAGGGCATAAAGCTGAAGATATGGAGAAAGAAATTATACAATTTTTAAATGAAAATAAATTGAAATAAAAAATTTGAGAGGACAATCATATGATAAACGCTAGAAACATGTCTGGAATTTATTCAGGACTTCAAGCACGAATTAAGAAAATCAATGAATTAGCTCATTTTATGTTGGAAAATTTGCTGCAGATTGTTGCCGAGATGCAGCATCCTTTTTCAATTTTTTACAAGAATTATTTAATTTCTTTTCTTCTTCAACAAATCGTTGGTTACTACTTTAAAAGGGCGAACCATAAAAAATCTTTCCGAAACAAGATGGTCTTGTCGGTATGATGCATGCAAAGCTCTGTATGAAAACTGGGCGGGAATATCTAAAGCTTTTAAAAAAATATAACAAGATGAAACAGTATCTTCTCAAGTTAGAAGCCAAGCTCAAAATATTAACAAACAAATGAATCGTCTCGAATGTGCTTTTATGATGACATTTTGGAAATCTATTTTAGAACGTTTTAATGCTACTAGTTTAAACTTACAATCCATATGATAAAATGATTTATAGATTGTTGTTGAGCAATCCAAATCATTGATTGAATTCGTAAATTCAATGTCAAATTTATATGAAAACTATGAATCTAAAGCCAAAGAATTATCTTTTGTTAAAGAATTTGAAAGAAAACGAGGGAGAAAACGGAAAATGTTTCATGATGAAACAATTGAAGAATCGGAATTACATAGCAATCAGAATTTTAAAACCAAAACATTTAATGTTATAATTTCATGTCTTAGTGAAGAACTGAAAAAGAGGCTTGAAGCATATGAATTAATTTACAAAAATTTTGAATTTTAAAAAAATTTAACGAAATACCAACCTAAATTAATATTAGAAAATGCAGAAAATTTATACCAGATATACAAGAACGATTTAGATGAATCTTTTATGGAAGAATGTGTGCACTTGGGTTCATATTTGAAAGCTAATGAAATTTCTGAAAATTCGATATTAGAGCTCAGTAAATTAATATATAGCAAAAAATTAGAAACTGTTTTTCGAAATATAAATATAATCTTAAGAATATTTTTGTGCACGCATTTAAGTACAGGCATACCTCGTTTAACGCTACCTCTGTTAGCGCTGTTTCGTTATAGCGCTCATATATTTTTTCAAATTTTCCATCATACAAATTTTTAAAAAAAATTCTAGGAAATTTTTTTAAAAATTTTTTTAAAAAAATTTCCTAGAATTCAAAATAAATATTATTTAACAATAAAAATTTTAAAAAAAAATTCTAGGAATTTTTTTTTAAAAAATTTTGTTCCCATTGAAAGTGGTACATTCCCAAATTTGTTTTAAAATTTATATTCAATCATACGATGACAATTGGATGATAAGTTTAGTTAATGGTGTTTTTAATCCGAGATATTAATTTAAAAAACTCAATTTTATTTTCTTAAGATGGCTGGGAAAAGAATGGGTGTACCACTTAGCAGTGTTGAAAAAAAAAAGAAAAAGTTTGACATTGGAGTTGAAAATGAATGTTATAAGACGTTTTGAAAACGGTGAACGACAATCCGATATTTCTACTTGTATGGGGTTAGCTGGATCAACTATAAGAACCATACTCAAAAACTCGGATAAAATTAAGAAATCTGTTTTTGCAACAGCTTCCCTTTCTGCCAAAAAAGTTACACGTACGAGAAATACTCAAATTGAAGAAATGGAAAAGTTGTTACAACTCTGGATTGATAATCAAACACAGAGAAACATGCCGCTCAGCCAGAGCTTGATAATGGAAAAAGCAGGGACTTTATTTTTAGATCTTGTAGCAAAAAATGGAGAAAATTCTTTGACCGAGCATTTTGTTGCTAGCCGTGGTTGGTTTGAAAAGTTCAAGGTTCGTGCCAATATACACCGCATTAATCTCTGTGGTGAATCGGCAAGTGCCGATAAAGAATCTGCTGAAGAATTTACAAAAACATTGGATGAAATTATAAAAGTTAAAAATTATCCACCACAACTAATCTTTAATTTTGATGAGACCGGACTTTTCTGGAAAAAAATGCCATCAAAAACATTCTTATCTAGAGAAGAAAAATCAGCTTCTGGTTTTAAAGCTGCGAAAGATCGCTTTACTTTATTACTAGGCGGGAACTCAACTGGCGATTTTAAGATGAAACCTCTATTAATTTACCATTCAGAAAATCCTAGGGCGATGAAAGGATTTTGTAAACAATCATTGCCTGTGATTTGGATGACAAACCGAAAAGCATGGATGACTGTTATATTGTTTCAGAGATGGTATCAAGAACATTTTTGTCCAGCCGTAAAATTATATTGTGAGCAAAATAATTTGGAATTGAATTTAGCAAAGCTTCAAACGTGTTTACCAGTAGAAATTATTTTCACACCTCCAAATACTACATCGATATTGCAGCCGATGGATCAAGGCGTGATAGCTACCTTCAAGGCTTACTACATTCGCAGGACTTTAAAGAAACTTCTTGAAACAGTTGACAGTAATCAATGTAGCATAAAGGAATTTTGGAAAAAATTCAATATCATGAACGCTATTGAAATTATTAGTGCATCGTGGAAGGAAATTAAATCATCTTGTCTTAAAAATTGTTGGAATCGCTTGCTAATTACAGCTAATGAAAATGAATTAGTTAATGATGTGCCAGAAGTTGTTACTGAAATAACTGAACTAGCTAACCAAATTGGATTTGATGAGGTTGATGCGGAAAATGTGCAAGAATTAATTCAAAATGAGCAGCGTGATCTCACTAATGAAGACCTTATTGATAGTTTGGCACAAAGACCAATTGAAATTACAGACTCTTCATCAGAATCGGAAGATCCTCCTGAAAAAATCCTGACAAAAAAATGTTTAGAGGATAATATTGGGACAATTCAAAATTCATTGGAAAATTTATGCGAAAATGATCCCAACTTCGAAAGGTCTGCTTCGATAAAACGAGGCGTTAAAAACATACTATCACCCTATATAGAATTGTTAAAAGAAAAAAGAAAAATATCAAAACAATCAACTTTAGATTACTTTATTAAAGAAAAATAAATTAAAAATTTTATTTATGTTCATGTACGTGGCATTGTGTTATCTAATTTTTATGTTTTTTTTTTTGTTTTATTGAATTCTAATTTATTTTCAGTTAAAATGAAATACATAATTTTCTTATAAAAATTATATGTTGTCAAACTTTATTTTAATCTTAAAATTTGCCTTAATAATTCAAAAATTCAGAAGGAACGTATGTAGTTTAGTACATACAAATAGTGCTTCTATTAACGCTGTTTTAATTAACGCTCTTTTTACAGGAACGCATCTTGAGCGCTAAACGAGGTATGCATGTAATTGTTCTGCGGAACGCAGTTTTTCGTTATTGAAAAGATTGAAAACCTATTTAAGATCTACTATAAAGGAACAACGCTTAAACGCATTAGCTATATTATCAATAGAAACAGATTTTACATCAAAAATATAGATTATTCTGATATAATTGATGATTTTGCTGACAAAAAATCAAGGCGAAAATTTTAATGTGTTAAAAGGAAGTAAGAAAAGCAAAATTTTACTTAATTAGTGCGTACTCCACTGACTTTTTTAGTTCTTATTAAATCAATAAATTACCAAAAAACAACAGATAATTAGTTTTAATTGTATATATGTACTTTTTAATTTTTAATACGAATAATGGGGCGCGTTAATATATATTGCCTAATGACTCAATTGAATATATAAATCATATAAATATAGCTTATATTATTTGTTAATTTACTTTTAATTATTTTGGTTTGTCGAAAATGTAAATTTTCGTATACTGCTAACTAACTTTTTAATACTCTTACTCCAAATGTTTCAATGGCAAAAATTTCGAAATAGTTACATTCTAAAAGAAGTTGTTTTAAGGCAAGAGAAAACCGTTTTCATCCTAGTTACAATATGTTTCAAAAATGGTTTTTAACGTTCTGTGTTTTTGAAACAAACGCATGGTTCACTATTTTTCAACCAATTTGGGAACGATAAAACTCTTAGAAATATCTGCTCCAAAGTTAATATATCTATGTGACCTCTCTAATCTCCAAAAGGTTCCAATCTCCAATATTGAAGATGTTTTTTCAATTACTCCATAGTTTCACCCGCTTATTGCTGTTGCAAATTACCCTTTACGCAAACTTATTTCAAAATGATTCAGAAATTAAGTCTGCGATGAATGACAAACTTAATTTCTGAATCATTTTGGTGATGTAAATTTGAAACAGTTTTGACTCATTAGTTGTATGATAATTAGACTCACCGCGATGTAAAACGTCAAAAATTGTGTTTCAAAAATGACATACAATAGTGAAATAAATAGGAAACGTATTTTTCGCAAATAGTGAAATGAAATTAGTTAGAAAAATGGGTTTAAATATAATCGCAAAATTATATAAAAAAAAATTAAATGAAAAATATATTTACTTTTACATAAAATTTATTTTTTTAAAAATTAGAGTTGTAGTCATACTACCATCAACAATTGTTGTTTTCCGAGCACCTTGGTTGAACCAGTATACCAGTTTCACCATCTGAATAACTGAATCTTTAACTATATGTTGTAGAGTTTCTGGATGTGGAATTTTCATAAATCTATAAAATATATAATTTAGAAATATGTTGGAAATTTCCCCTTTTTTTATTTTAAATATTTACTTATTATGTACTTAATATGTTTGAATTGAAAATTATATATAAAAGAATTTCTAATTAAATTGCGACATAAAGTTTTCTCAACTAACAACGAGAAAATAAACTTTCATTTCGTTTTTTGACGATTAGACATCATTCTAAGTGTAACATTATAAAACCACGAGCACAATACACACATATACAAAAAAACACCCATTAAAAAAAGTCATTTCAATTTGGAGAGTCCAAATTAAGATATTTATGAGATGGGAAATGTAACATTTCTGAAATATGAATTTGGAATCATATTGCTGATGTAAAAATGATACGCTATATTTGTTCATTTGCGGTAAAAATAAGTTAATTAACAAGTGACCACAAACGCCCACACAATTTTCTCATTTTAAAGGATTTTTTGTTCCGACAAATATACTCCACAGAAATAAGGATACAATCATGGAAATAACATTTTTGCCGTTGTGAAACAAACAATTAGAATTATTATTATTATTCATTATTTCTCTTTTTCAATTACCTCAATCATTTGGTAGAAGTGAATACTTCGAATAAAGATGGAAATGACAGTGAGGACCACTTAAAAGCAGTATTTTTTAACTGTAATAAATTATTAGATTACTCTAAAATTGATTTTACATGTACTCCCACACATGATAGACATAAAATTAATTTTAAATTTAATGTAATATAATTATACAATTGAAATAACAAATATTAATAACGAAAATGGTTATACATTACAAAGCTTGAAACAAAATTAATTGTAGAATCCTATATGAAAATTCTACATATCATTGCTTCAAAACAATATAAGGAAATTATAAACGCTATCGAATTAAATTTACAGTGACTACATCAAGGCATTTAATGTTAGCAAAGCACAATTATAATACCATAGTACATGTTTTTAAGGCATAGAAGAGGATCAGGTCTGAAGTTTTTAACTGGTACAATTGACAATGACGATGTCACAGAATCGTCATTGTTCATTGTACCAGAATTTGGATGAAAATTCATAACAAATGACTGACTAAATTAATAAACATGTAATTAACCTAATTAAAAATTTGGGTGAGATGGTTAAACATGTACGCAACCAACAGTCAGAATTAAATGAATGTCTTAATAATATCACTAAATTACTATGAAATCTAAACCCAATGTCATTACCCAATGTCAGTAGCTAAGCCCAAATTTACGTTAAAAATTTGCGCAGACATAAATCTGATAAACACACAACTAGAATAGATTTCTGATATTATACTTATGAGTAGACTCAGTATAATTTCACACGACGTATTAACAGATGAAGAAATTGACAAATATAATATTTCCGCAACTATACCACCTTTCATTACAAATAATGTACTAACCAAAGACAAATTCGTTATCTTCGTGATAAGCATTCCAAACGTTACAGAAGAAATTTACTATAATAGCTTAATTATCCCATTCCCAAATGAACATAAAGAGGAGTCAGATTATAACATAGAAAAATTAATAATAACTGTAATTATAAAAATCTTGTCTATTACCGAAGTAATGCAAGATTGTACAGAGCACAAATTAATTATTAAAAATAACTACATTATAAAATTTAATAATTGTAGGCTACAAATAAATAAATTGCTATTTAAAAAACTTTACTAGTTCTAATGTAATCCCAATAATTCACGAAAATTTTACAAAATTAATAATATAACATTAGAAACACAGGTAATATTCAAAATGGAGAAAGAATTAATTATGTTCAATTTAAACGCAATGTAGTAGCAAATTATTCATTTTTAGGAATAAGTTTAATAATTGTTATAATTTTACTTGTATTAATTTTCATATTTTTTAAATCTAAATGTAATGGAAGTAAAAGTGATATAGTTACAAAAGTAGAAATATCTCGTCTTCCAATACAAGCCAGTCAGTATTCTTTAACATGCTCTATCCCGCAAATTCAGCCATTTGAAGGGGCTGCAAATTCTTCGGTGGTGGAGGAATAATATAATACTTATATTAAAAGTTATAAAATTAATTTTTGATTTCCGTTCCCACACCTACACCATAATATGTCGAAATATGATCCTTAAAATACAAATTATAAAAATAATTTTTAATTTAGGTTCCAACACCTTTACTCAAAACTAAATAATTCAAAAACCCTGACAATGCGTCTAATATTTTAATGGGAAAGTTTAATTATAAAATTCTGCAAATGAAAAAAAACTTATATTGTAACTAAGAATTAGATTTTATGTTCAGTTCATTCAAAACCTACTTAGAAGTCACATTCAATATTTCTAATAAGACTTGTAATAATAAAAAACTTAATCGAATTTCCAATTAATTATATAAACACTTATCATGGGAAGGACAATACTGGGTAAAATTCACTTTTCACTATGAAATATTTTTTCAGATTAACATTTTTACTTAATAGAACAAATTTTTACGAAAAACCGAAATAATTTTTTACCATAATTTGGCTTACAACCAATTGAAATAGTTGTTTTAAATACTTTGCAAAGATATGCAATTTTCTAAATTGAATTGAGTATTTTCCAAATATATATAAAAAAATAACATATTTTAAAGTCAAAACCATACATGAAATTATATCTAAATAACAAAACTAAAATAAAAGTTAAATAATTAAAGTAAAAATTAAAAACCGCATTATACACGTTTTTTATTGCCAATTTAATTCAAAAAACTCATAGATTATTTATAACCTACAATTTTAAAGTGGACGTAAAATATGTTTTGGCAGTGAGATCGTTTAATTAACTTCTCATCTTTTATAAGATATTGTTTGTTTTATTGCTACTTTTTATAATAAATAAATTATTGTAATACATATCAGGGAAAAAATTAAATAATCATTACAATCTGTACTCTATATTTAAAATGAATATTTTATCTACCAACTAATTAAAAATCCTATAATTAATTCCTAATTTTAAATATCGGTATCTTGAACTTTAAAAAAAAATTTATAATTAAATGGGAAAAAAAATGCTGAATAAAAATTTTCTCATAGGAAATGTTTATAAATTTATTTCAAAAAATCATTTAATACATTTTTTTTTATTTTATTTAAATTAAATTTAATATTCACTGTATTTTAACAACGGATAAAAAAAAATTATTTTAATTATGCAATGAACCGCAAATAATTCCAAGTGAACAACAATATTATTTAAAAATAACATTTTAGTATGTACCCATGAAAAATTCAAGTGCACGGTCACTATTAATCATTTCACATTTTTTAAAACCATCAACAAACAAAGATACATGCATCAATATACTCACCTGACTAATATAATTAGTTCAGTTTAAAAAAAAAACATATCACGTCTGCGCAGTGATGGTATATAATATTATGCCCTACGAGTCTACCAAGTTCAACACGGATCTTAAATTAATGATATGTGTTATTATGCTTGATTTTCATTCATATTCTTGCTTTACTTTCATACAACTTGCTTATAAATATAATATTCAATCTATCATTCTTCTGTTCATTACAGCCAACAAAACTCACTGCATTGCATGATTCAACTGAGTACAAGTGTACTGACATAACTTCCGGTTCAAATTCTGGAAATTCCATAAACTCATACTCACAAAACTAATTCTCAAATATTTTCACTCCAATATACAATAATGTAATATTAACAAATACAAACAATGAAATATTTGTAATAATTAAATTTAATATAATTGCTACAGTACACAATACTCTTACGTACACGCGCAATATCAATAAAATGTTCAGATTTTTTATTTGATGAATAGCATAAGTAACGTTTAAAGAGAAAAAAAAAATATTTTTAAAGTCGTTGAACGCGCACGCGCATTACTAGCAAGTAATTTTAATTAGCAATTCATGGATTTGTATGAAACATTTAAGAAATTACGTCTAGGAGTGGTATATTAAAGAGGGGTGGTAGAAACATGTAAGTAAGTTGGCGGGTGAAGGGCAATAAGGAGATTATTAATGTTGTAAAATTTTCTGTGTTGAAAATGCTTTTGCCTTAATGTAGATACGGTTCGTTGTCTGTCTGAGAATTTCTAAATGGCCTACTTTCCCCAACATTCCAATCGTTTTTTAACTCTACTTGAAAGTATGAAACGTAATTTTTTTTTATTCATTTTTGTTTTTGTGTTCTTCTTTATATATATATATCTATATTTGAATAACTTGAAGATAATTTCATGTATGGTCTTTATTTTAAAATATTTGTAATATATGTTTTTATGATGTATGAGTAAGTGAGAGCTTGGATATATAATCTTAATTTTCTTTTAGCTGGTTTTCGCTTTGAAAGCAAAAAAAAAGAAGAAAGATTGCGCTCTAGAGCACAAGGTTGATTAAACTTCTTCGTGGCGAAATTTTTTCCAAGTTACAATAAGAAATTTTTTTAAAAAATGCGGTGAATTCAACATTTTTTACATATTTTTTATTCAATTAATGTTTAAACACAGAAATTTTTGTTAAACTGAATGATTTTTTCATCTTTATTATGGATGAATAATTTATGTATGGAAAAAAAGTTAAGTAATTTTTTAAAAAGTGCAGTGCGTTTTACAAAACTTTAATGAGTAATTTACTAATAATAGTCAATCGTTGCTTGGTTAATCATCCTACATAATTGATTTACATAGGTAGTGGAGCACAAGGGATGTTAAAGTGCATCACCCTACAGCACTCAAGGATTGACCCTTGTTTAACCATCGATAATATCGATAAAGGAAAATTTTAACCATTGATGGTTAAAATTTTCCTTTATCGATATTATTGATGGTATGCGGAGATACTTACCATAAATCGGCGTCTGCAAAATTTTGCAGATGTGCTTGCCTCTCCATCACACAAGTCATAAAACTGCATCTCGTTCTGATCGACATCGTCACACTTCATCACAATGAAAATCATACTTTGTTCTTTAAACTGTTTACTGGAAATGAGTTTAATTCATTATTATAAAATCAGTGTATTTTAAAATAATGAATTACGGAAAAATTGACTTAAACTGCATATACATATCTAAATTTCATTATTTGAAATTTTTTATTAATCAAACCATAAGAAATTGTAAAAAAAAATTACTTCAAGTACTTCAAATAATACATGGTCAAGAATACTAACAATACGCAATATGATGGTCCAATTTCAACCTCTAATGTCGACGCATCAATATTGGTCTAATTTAATATCAATTTAATTTAGGGAAGAATGTCAATGATTCAGATTGAGGTCATCACAAATAAAAGCCACTAGTTTGTTGGAATTAAAGTTTCTTCATTGTAAAGAAATATATGTTTCGGAATCCACATATAATTAAAAAGTGTCAATTACATATAATAAAAATGGTACGCAACTAAAAGTACAGATAATTGTACACTAAGGCGCTATTCCAAGTTGAGTGAACAAAGAGAAATGCGTACTAAAGATTACAGTAAACAAAGTTAATTATGGCATTAATGAGTCCTGAGATGTAATATGATAGATGAAACAAACTTGTCTATTTCACAATTGTAGTATACAGACATATTTCAAATCATTCCTTAAAATATATAATTATTGTATGAAAAGCGACAGGATGGGTACGGTATTTTGTGTATTTTATAATAAAGGTTGGAAGGGTTTTGTTCAATTATTGTAAATGTGAGATAAGAATAACCTGATGTGAGTAAATGTAATTACTTATGCGGATTAGATATTCCGGTATTATATTTGTATTATGAATTTTCGCTAAATTTGTTAAAAATTTAGCGAAAATTCATAATACCACTTAGAGAACAGAAATAACCATTTTTTTAAAAAGAGAAATCTTTGTACCAAACGAACAAGTTATAATTTCAAAAATTAGTTGTTCATTAGTGGGCTATAATTTACTTAAATCATTTTTATAATAAATTAATTTAGTTCCTATTTAATTTGTGGGATAAAATACAGCACTGTTTGTTAAAATTTACTGAATGTAACGCATGGCTTTTGCTGTACAACAATTAATCTGATGTTCATATATTATTGAGGTTGGTTCCTTGGTTGGGAAACCAATACACAACACACACTGGACAAGAATTTTCTACAACTTCGGTCCAACCATTAAAAAAAATAATTTTTTTTATTTGCTAAGGATTTGAAAAAAGAATCTTAAAATATTTTTTTTAAAGTTAGATAACCCAAAATAAAGTTGATGGTTTCAAACACGTTTTTGAAAATGTATGAGATAAGGAGAACAGCTCTGGTATCATTTAATTCCCAAAATTTTAATACTAATTCGAAATTAAAGACTAAATTATTTCATAAAAGACGATTCAATTAAGCAGACAAACGAATCAAAAACTAAAACTTTATTTCAGTTTTTTTTTATTGTAATTTAACTGAATTGAAAGTATAATTAAATAAATTTTCTTTTTAAAATCAGCTGATTAATGTTCCGCATATTGAATATCTCTACATTAAAGGCCAATGAACGTATATTTTCTTAGCTTAAATATGACTTTGAACTGAATCTCTTTCTTTCTTCTCTTTCGTTATATCTCTGAATCAAGTAATTTTATTCTTCCGATTACTACACAGTTATATTTTCCAAAACATAAAAAAAAATTAGTCCAGCAACGAGCATAAACTGATAAAATATCTCAATAATAAAATGAAAAAAAAAAAAAAAAAAAATTAAACCAAATAAAAATACCGCATTCCATTCGTTATGCAATCATAGCAAGGCATTTCAAATATAATGGTGAAAAGTTTTTAATAGCAATTATAAACTCAAAAAAAAAAAAAAACTGTTAAATGATTATATGTATGTTTGTATGCTAGAGGTTTTGCATGGAATAAAAAAAAACCGTATAATCTTCATTATTGCTTACTACGATAAAATATTTCTAACTTTAGTTAGTTTAGAAATTTTATTTATTTATTGAACTTACTGTCCGCTACAGCTACTGTTGATGGTTTTATTTATGTAGCTAGCATGATTTCATAAGCAATTTAGAACACACAAATGCCAGTGATGATTTATAATTTATAAGTTGTTTGGTTATTTCAGTAGTGGAATTATTGAAATTATTTCTTATAAATATAATAGACAATATCTCTTTCAGTAAAAAAAATATATTTAGAAAGGTTAAATAGAGATTTTAGTCATATATAGATAAAAATTAATGTCAAGTGCAAGTCTAAATTCAAGTCTTAGGTTCAATTTCTATAAAAAGAGAAGTGAAACTTAATTGGAACAGTTGTAATTAATAAATTTAATTTTGTACTTATTTACAGTTTCTTGCACTTTTCGCAAAAAAAAAAAAAATGGTTCATTCATCATGGTTCGAATTATTATTTACTTGAAATAGTTGTCTAAAAACTGGAATCAATTGGAGATAAGCAGTCTGACTAGCCTATAAATTAAATTAATAAATAAATCACAGCTCGATTGAATTAAAGGAAATGTAATTACATTATATTGTATTACAAGTTTAAATTTCATTCACTCTACAGAATGCTTTGAAAGCGATAATAAAAATACCGCAATAAAATTTCTACTATTTTGCGCAGTTATGTCAAAATTATCCGTGAAACGACCTTAAGAACGTTGTACAAATTTTTTGATAAATATTCTCGTAATGCAGAATAAATAAAGAATAAACCGAGAAAATTAAAAAAAAAATTTTTTATAATTGAATTTATCCAAACTTTTATTTGAGAAATGATTTAATTTTTAATTTCGACGTGAGAATCATTAAACTATTTTTTTCTTAAACTTCATTAAATCTAGTTAAGGAATAGGGTTAGCAGGATATTATTGCGGTTAGTTGTAATTGTCATATTTTAAATAATGCACTTAAAAAAGCCGCTTACCAATTAAAACATCTCAGATTGAATGGTCTTACTTCGCAATATTCCAACTTGCTGGATTAGTCTGTTAACAGCAATTGAAAAGATATTGAAAAACTTTGATTTTGCAGATAAAACGATGCGGATAAGTCGAAGCCATAAAACCTTTCAAAATAATTTTTTAAATGTAAGTAATTATAAAATACATTGACAAATGATTCGATTTTAAAAACAACAAATTCAAATTTCTCAAAAATATTGCTCTAAAAACTGAGCCATCTTTTACAAATTTTGAAACAATTACAATTATTGAATCATTATTAAGCTTAAAGATTTATTTTTGCAGAGAGATAAGGATGAAACTACAATATTAAAAAAATGGGTAAAAATTTTTTTAAATTTTTTTCGAAAATAGTAATAAGTAGTAAAATGTAATTAAATAGTAACATATGATTAGCGAGAGAATTTTTAGGTTAATGGGAAATGGTGACAAAAAAAAACAGAAACAGAACCAGTATATTAGTACTGGTAAAGGGACCTTTTCTGAAACCCTGTTGTTGTTAATTAAAAAATGGGTGGTGTCTTATAACTTTTAATCTATCACCAGATAGTAATCTTACGAATCATATTATAAATGATAGTAAATATTGAGGTCCTGTATTCAATTGAAAGTTTTAAGAAACGCATAATATCAGATTATTGCATGCAAATTGAACTTAATTTTATTCGAACGAAATTTTAATGGGAATTTTATTTGAAAAATTCAATTTCTGAAAATTTAGATCTCAACGACAAATCTTTAATTTTTTTTTATGGCTTTGGTGTAATCCATGAACTTTAGTGCTGTGCTGATGAGGTATATTATTGTTCTTCATTAAATCAAAAAACTAAGCAAAAAGCTTTCGATGTTTATTCGATTAGACTATTTTTTTTATTAATTCAAAAATTTTAAAATTGAAAAATACTTCCACTGAATACAATGTGACCAGCTTCAATAGACGGGTAAAAAAATAACGGTATTACCTATACCTTTAGTTTTTATTTAATTTTTATTCTATTTTGTTTTTTAATTCTTATAGGCCCTGGACAAACTTAACTGCTTTACAATTTTGCGCATCGACTGGTCCGGATTTGATCTAATTCGTTCCCTAATGTTTTTGTTGGTATCTGGTATTCTAATGGTTGGTATCCTTCTACCTTTTTTAATGTTGACATTTAAAGGTTTCATGAACATTAAAATTTCAATATTTCTCGTACCTTGTGTGTTTTATTGGATAATTAATTCTCTTTTCGATTCCATAATTAAAATAAGATAAATAGACTCCCACTCCATTATGAGTACAAGATTAAAAAACAAAATAAAAACGACAGTTGATTCTGGTCACAACATACTTTTAAGTACCTGAAACAATTTAACATTTTCAAGTTTAAATTTTTTTATATAATAAAATAATTACATTCTTGGCTAAATATTGTATTGTCCTAAAGATTTGAAAAGCTTAAGTAAGATAAGAATTACTTAAATTTCGTGTGAATAGATTCAGACAGCATGGAAATAATATTTATTGTTTTTACAATTTCTAAATAGCAATATCCAAAATGGACCTATGAAATCTTCAATATAATAAATCCTTTTTGTTAGGAGGGTGAGATGCTTGCTTACACTGAAACTTATAAGACATTAATTTAAAAGGATTACCACAAATTATTAGGTAACTTTTTGTGAAAAGAAAAATATGGCATCATGCCAAACAAAAAACTTAAAAATTCTGAAATTTTCAAATAAAACTTTTTTAAGTACATAAAGTCCTTTAAAATGCAAGAAAAATATTTTTCAAAAATGAAATGGTAGTAAATTTTAAAGAAATCAAAATTCACTGTTGTATAGCAATTTGAAAAGAATTTCTTTTCGTATGCGATTATTCATTTAATCAGTAAAAGCACGCCATCTACACCGGTGATAATACATTGTTGAAAATATCTTTATTTTTTCAAAAAGGAAAATATAATTTTTTTTTTTGTATTAAATAAAAGAAGATGAATAGCAATAAAATTATTTTTATCATTCAGAAAATTTATTTTTAAAGGTATTACAAGTTTCATAATACTATGGGCGATTTTTTAAAATAGTTACTAGAAAAGTTTTCAAATTTCTAATTTCTATATTTTTAATGCTTTCGAGACAGATATTTGACGAAGTTCTGAGAAATTTAAACTAATCGCATTGAAAATATTTTCCCATGTTTTTATTCTTTAATTACATAAAACAGCTTAGTGATGCAGTGGTTAGAGCCCCTGCCTTCCAATCGAAAAGTCCCGGGTTCGAATCCAGTCAAAGGCTTATGATGAACTTTCGGCGAATTTTGAAAAACCCGGCTTAACTACCATTCGTCATTGGGATAAAATTAATGACAACAAAAAAAACTTTCCTATCCTAAAATTTCCAAACTTATAAAATAAGTTGGGAAACCTATCCCTCACCGTAGCCAAATACTGTGTATTCAGAGTTAAGGGAACATTTTCTCAATATTTGGCTATGAATAAAATCAAAAAAAAAAACATAAAAAAAATTTTGATCTGTGCCGTCTTTGACGACACAAGATCAGATTTGTACGTAGCAGTAACCCATGAAATCATTCCATCGGCTTGCCACCAAATGCATTTATTTATCATAGTACAATTACAATTATGGAACTAAATTTATAGGTCATTAATTCATGTTTACTGTTTGTTTACTTGTAAAATCAAAAGTATTTTATATAATCTTAATTTTTTCCTTAAATATGACATTTACACTATCGGATATACGTATGTATATTAAACGAGATATTTAGAAACTTTTACGCCAAGTTAATATTTTTTTGGAATATAAATGTATATAATATTTATTGAAACATATGAAAGTAGTAAAATGTTGATTTGCAGTTAAAGTTAATAAAAATTTACATTTGCAACAAAAGAATATTCATTTATGCCAAATTAACAAATAATACATAATACGGTCTGGAAGTACTACTTATAAAATTAAGTCAAATATTTCATCTGAAGACCGGGAAAAATTATACTTAACCCACTTAGTGCAGCAAAATAAACTACTACAAACATTAAATATAAGAAATAAAAAATTTAATTTTACAATAAGAAACATAATAAAAAAAAACTAAATAAAAAAGTACAAGTTTATTTAATTCATTTAATTTTAAAATAATTAAACATAATACGTATAGAAATTTTTGGATGTAATACAACACTTAATGCATATAAAATTACATTTCTTACGGTAGTGGCTGCAACGTGTTTGATTATCTTTATATGAAATTAAATTTCATGATATCGAGTGGTTGGTAGGCATGTAAATTTGGTAGAAATTTTCTAGGAATCCCAATAACAATTTTTTTTCGAAAGGCTAGATGGTCTAGTTTTCCTCCATTGTTTCTGTAGCTTAGTAAGCAATTCTGTTCAGTCATATCAACAGAATGGGCTATGAGGGGGAAGTGCCATTTTCTGCCGTGAATAGATGCCCTCTTGCTTTCATCAGCCAGATGAACACCACTCATATTCTCATTATTTACTTTTATAAGATACGAGAACATACGCTATAGATATCTTTTTCTTTTTTAGAATACCGCTTTGTTTGAATCGGAAAAACTTTGGCACTATTACAGGCAATGGGAAAAATACTGTTATGGTTTCATTTTCAAACTATAATTACCCCTATGTTTATATCTCATAATTGATGAAGGTAGCAAATCACAATTTTTTCCAATCCTGTTTTCCTTAATGGTTCCAGTACCTTTGATTCCTATATATTTTAATGCTTCCCACAATTTCAGTGATGTTAAAAAAATTATAAAAATATAAATGAGAACAAATCTGGTTAATTATTTTGTATAATTTTGGGAAATTAAAGAGCAACACTTGCCCCAAATTCTAAATATATAGCTTCATTTACAAGCAAAGTTGGACACCATTAATATGGTTCGAACCATTCTATATATCCAAGTCGGGTAGTATCTATATATCCAAGTCGGGTAGTCCATATCTTATATCCTTATCTTGGTTTTCCAGGAATAAATTGTTTAGTTCCATGGTGATCATTGACTCATCAACACTATAGAATTCGTCAATGGGTGCAAAATCTATAATTTTTTTTATTTATGATACTAAAAAGTTGACGGAGTTTCGCAAATTTGTTATTATCGTCGAGATTGTGATTATCGTTGCAATGTAAATGTGGCACGATAAATCTGAAACGATTTCTGACATAGCGTCACAATTCCAAGTTTGAGTTTTCTCCAGTACATTTCGCGTCTAGGTAGTCTTATATTACCACTGAACAATAATATGCCAAAAAGCACCGTTTTTCCTTTGGATTTATATTATGATATCTGTTCTATTATTTCTATTATGAAACATTTTTGAAGTTAACGAATTTTTACTCGTATAAATGGGATCTTTTTTAACTTTATAAAATTAAAAAAATTTGTGTTTTATTTTTCACTAATTTCAACTTTTTCTGTAACTGCTAATGCAAGATCATCGTCACTATCACTACTATATTCATTTTCTTTTTCAAGTATATATATAACTAATAATCGCACTTGTCTACCAATAGATTCATTATTGCATAATATCCATCTTTGGATTCTTCTTCATCTGTAATATTATGATTTGCATTATTTAGTGGAAAGATTATAATATTTTATGGAATCACCTTTCTCAAAATCTTCCAATATTTCATCCAGAGTTAATTTTTTTTTTTCATAATCCTAAAAAAAATCTATAACACAATTTACCACCGTCCTTTTTAAAGGACACCATCAATTTTTAATTAATTGTGCTACATATATAAACATTCTATGATACTTATAAACTTTTTGGTTTAATAAATAACGATATTGGACTATAAATAAGTAATTAAAAATATCTATGTATATATAAATTACATTTAATTAATATTTACTTACCGAAAACATGCATAAGCACTTAAACATGCATAAGCACTTTTCAAATGATAAAACTGTAACACAATTCTTTTAATAAACACAATTCCAATTGAGATACTAAATATTTTTTTAATAACGCGTTATAAAACATATATTTTAACCGGCCTTTAAAAGGACGGTGAGCTTTGTGGGTTAAAAAAAAGGATTTAAATAAATTGCAATAATGACAAATGTGTCTCTGCTCTACTAGAATATAATCTAATCATCGCATTCAATCGCAGCAAGAGCAATTTACGTGTTATTTTAACTATTTATTTCTTTGGGTCCTAAAAAATTCCTTTTGGGTCAATAGTTTTATTTTTCTAACTATTTATGTATCTACTTGTAGGTTTGTACTCGTAGTGGACATGTGTTTTATTTCAAAATTAAGTTGTTTGCAAAAAATAATCAATCCTAATTCTATTTCTTATATAAATTTAAATACATTTGTATATCGACATAGGATGTATTAATGTTTTATATATTTTCTAAATTATCTTATTTTATAATTAATGTTAATACATACTCTAATTTTTTTTCCTGGTATAAAATTCCAATTGAAAACAAGAAAATAAAAATATTTCTCTCTGAATTAAATTTTTTTTTTTTAAAGATTTTAAAAGATTTGAAAACTGTTATGATAAGTGTGCGAAACATAAAACTAATGTAAAAGAAATCTGTTATATGTTGTTGTTTTTTTTTTTGACTTTTTATTATCTCTTTTTTTTTGTATGTTTGCATATAAAAATGTCGCATAAACCATAAAATTATGGTGTAAATTTTTTTGGTATACATATGTACATATGTATGCATGTATTTATTACATATATTTATAAACTTCATTTTTACACAATTTATTGACGATACATAACACGACGGCACAAGTGTTCAGAATATATTTCAAAATTAAAGAAGCAAAGTAAATTTTAATTTGAAATAGTCAGTTCAGTTGTTGTTTCGATTAAAATTTCCATCATTGTACAAACATATTAAAAATATTAAGTGTATGAAATAAAATTGGGTTTATTGTATTTAGTTAAAACAGTTTTGAGCATAATTACTGAAATTTTTTATTATCCAAAATTAACAGAATTAAGTTACGATTTTAACTTTTAAAAAAAAATTATTATTTTCAAAATTAGTTCTGTTTTACATAGAATTATCTAAAGAGAAAAATATTGAAAATTTATGTTTTTGATACACAGATTATTACCATCGCAAAAGATTTGAATATTAGTTTATTAATTTGCTTCTGCTGCTACCTAAAAGTAAATAAGACATTATATATAATCGTAAGTGCATGTACATACCATATCAGCTTTTGTAGGAAAACACTTGTAATGTATAAAAATATTTTACATTTATTTGAAATAGTCTCTGACAAACTTCGAAACTTGGAATTTACATATTTATGATAATGTCTTCTTCATATTTTTTTATTTGGTTTTATTAATTTTAAAAATATTATTTGGAATTCAAAACTGGTTTCAATGTAAAATCCGGATTACTAGAGTTATGTTGTCAGGTTTATGTGTCGAGATCACATTTTATGCTCGTGACTTAATATGTTAGTATGTCGGATTTGCAAATATACATAAATATTTTTGTATAGAAAATAATATAGAAAAATGTATATTACTAAATGAAAATTATATTTTTTTTATGTACATTTAATAATATATACATAGTAATAAATAAATATGTATGTAAAAAAAAAACATCGTTTTAGAAATGGAAATAAAATGTTCTTTTGAGGAAATTTATATCGATTTAATTTTTTGTTTGTATTATTAGATAATATTGATAAGAATATAAATAGTATATAATTGTTTCGTTTATGTTAATTTACTATGAAAGTGGCATAGTTTTAAAATAAATACATAGTACAATACAAATTTTTATTTTGAACAATTTTTATTGGTAAAAAATAATAAAAATGCAAACAAAGAATTCAAATTTGACCTTATCGCAATATTGAAATAATATTCAATTTATTTAATTCACAATTTTACGAATATTTTTGATTATGGTTATCCCTAATCAAAAATTATGGATAACCCAATCTCACCTATTTGGATAGTTTACCACAAGGTAATTTTGTCTTTGCTTTTATTAGCATACATAATGTTGTAATTTAACCAAATACTTTTACTGATTTCAAATGCATCCTTAGATATGAAGTCGTAAAAAGCTTTTCCACAAATATATATATATATTCCAAATTTTTCTCTGGTCGAAGTCAAATATCCCTCAGCAATATTTTGATATATATTTCGCAAAGAAAAACAACAATTTGATGTGATACACATGCATATAAAAAATGGCATAGTTTGCAAAAGCGTTTTCAACATTCAAATTAGTCGCATACCGAAATATACCAACAAAATTATTACATACTTTTAGCCCTCCGGAACCATGTTTGTTAATTAGATTATAAGTAAACCTTACATTACGGAATCCTCCTTGTAGAAAATAAAAACAAAACTGTATGCTCAAGCATTTTTCGAAAGAAATGAAAACAGTTTATAGTTTTAAAATTTTAGTTTTGCTTTTCGCTGATTTCGCCGAACGCATCTTAGTAAAAATTATTACTATATTTACTTTTTCAAATAAGTTAATCGTCCTTTTGCCATACGTATTTTAGCTTGATGACTCTTTGCCAAATATTCTTCTATGCTAATTTGTGGAATAATAATTTTTGAATTGTAAACGCGAAATGTGTTTTTCTAAATAATGGCTTTGGGGATACATATTACATCTAAATGGATTGAATTCAAATATGCTTTAACGCTACAAACATTTTCTTGCGCGGTTAAAATTCGATCGATTCGTCTCTTTTCAATAAATAATATTAAAGGTAAGTCTAGTCTAGGTCTAGATAAAAGATTAAAAATTGATGTCTTGAATTTTTCTCAAATACTCTATATTTATTTATAAAATTACATTATTACTTACTAATGCCCGTATGCTTCATCTATTTAAAAGCAGACTAAACATTTAAAAGCGCTGTTAGTGAAATTTTGTATGCTCGCTCATCTCCTAAAGAAAGTTTTAAATTATGTACATACTTAAAAAAGGCTGTTAAACTAAAGCGAAATTTAACTAATTTTAAATATTTAAAAAGAGTTTTTGTGGAATTTATAGAAGTAAAAAAGAAGATTGTTTAAGTTTCCATAATTTTTTTTAATAATTAAAATACTTTTTAAAATTAAATTAAAAAACAATGTTTCTTGAAATATTATTAAATAAATCATAATGTATGTACTTTAGATAAAATTAATGAAATTTGGGTAAAAATAAAATAGAGCTTAAAGTTATGTACAATTGGGAAAATTGGGATACTATTTTATTTTCATAATTATGTTTTAATTTTTCAGAAATATTTTGTAAACTCTTCCATATTATCTGAATCTCAATCTGAATGCATTTCAAATTTAAAAACACACAAACAACTTTGAAATTTTTTTTATAGAACTATCAAAATTTCAAACTACTTTTAACTAAATCTAGTTTTACAAAACGTAAAAAGCGATCATATATAGCTATAAGAATGCTATTACATTATTAAAAGGAATAAAAAATAAGTAAATAACATTTCACAACAAATACATCAAGCTGAACATGCCAGATATGGTTGCATTCCAAGTTGTTAGAGGAAATGTTCGTGCCAGTTGTCTGTGGTCCTGACTGTGGTTCCGAAAGATTTTTTTTTCTTTATTTCCGTCAAGTTTGATGAACTGTGTTCACCTACAAAAATAATATAATGTTCATTATTATATTTATGAAACACGCACAATTCAAGAACCTAATTTAATTTCGACCTACTTTAGCTGATATACATTAAAATAAAAAAATGTAAGATTTGGATGATGTAGAAAACTTCTAATTACATTTTTAAAATTTAAATCATATTAAAGTCATATTTTTTATAGTTATACTGTTACAGATTATATTAAACTTTATATATTGCAGTGCCAAAATTTTATAAAAATAATAAATTAGCAATGACAAATTGTCGTAAAAAATGTCCATATTAAATATTAATTTAAATTAATTTTCTGTAATGGTTTACGAAAAGTTTAAATTCTTTGGAATATAAATTTTAGAACATTTAATTCATTTTCAGTATGGTAACAGGAAAAACTCATTCAAAGGAAACCGAGTACGAATTTCAAAATTGTTTTGGCAATGCTGTACGAGATAAAAATGCTGTACGAGATAAAAAAAATGCTGTACGAGATAAAAATAATACTAAAGAAGAACTTTCATACTGTTTTATTTCAGAAAAATGAACTCCTGGCAAAGTAATTAGAGTATTGATATACGTATATGCTTGCGTACTCACTAATAGTCAAATTACGAATAGTCAAATTCAGATAAACAGCAAAGTTGTTAAGACTGTGTGTCTGAAGAGATAACTCCTAAGACTGTTTTGCTTAATTTGTTGATGTACGACAGTGGATTATCATAGAAGATACAAAAAGCTATTAATCTGTAGAAAAATCTAAAGACCTATTTCCATTTACCCGTAACTTTATACAAAATATTTTTATTCCCATAAAATTATACATACATATATGTATGTATATTAATCTAATTCCTCATTTTCTTTTCATCATATTCAATGTACCTACAACCATTATTTGGAACCAACATTATGCAAAAAATAAACATTAAAAATATTACATAATTTAGTGTTTAAATTTTGCAAGTTGCCGCAACGTAAATGCAATTTTACATTCATTTAAAAAACCAAAAAAAAAAAAAAACACCACTATTTTCAATAATCACATTATTCACGCAGTTAAATTTAGATCATTGGGAATAAAATATTACAAACCGATGTACATGCATACATATGCATGTGCATACAAAACGAAGGGAAAATTTTTATCCAAATATGTTTTTAAAAATAGAAAATTTTATTTTTACTGCAGACATTTCTTATGATTGTAACGAACTGAAAGGAGGCTACCACCAGAGAAAAAAATAATATTTAAATATTTATTTGAAAACACCTATATGTATACAAAATTCTGTCGGCACATTGACCGCATTAAAACAAAACATTACCTAGAACGGATTGCTTCAAAAAAAATTTAAGAAATTTTTTAATGTATTTAAAAAACAACAAAACAAAAACAATTTAACTAAAGTCAAAAAGGAGAAAATATTTATTTTTAATAGTATATAAATATTTATATAATGTATTTGGGAATGGATATCCTTTTTATTTAATTATACAGCCACAATACGGTTGCAGTATAATAATTTATTCTATAGCATAATATATGTTATTACATTGTTAAAGGTATAGTATAATATTATGTTTTTGAACAATATGTAAATTTATTATTGTGAATAAGGACAAATATCTTAAATCAAAAAAAAAAAAAACACTGAGAAAAATTAATGGAAACTAATTAAGAAAATATAATAGAATTAAGTAAGCAGAGTATTAATATCTCTGTGTAATGGGAGTAATTTCATTATCAGGTAATTGAAGAGAGGTAATTGACATCTTGGAATCCACCGATGATGAGTGAACAGAAAGCATGTATAACAAGAATGTTCTACATGCTTTCTGTTCACTCATTAAGAGTACTTTCAATACTCTTTAATGAGCATTAATTAAATGATGCTTGGCCAGAATGATAATATTTTCCATGATACACAACTAATGACACACAATCAAGTGTTTTTTTAATTGCGAAGTTTTATAAATTTTATAATAATTTTACAAAAAGTGTGTATGTAAAAATTGTGAGGGAAGAAAAATATTTCATACTTTTTCATAGAACTTTTCCACAACCGTTTCAACTACACACAGGATTAGTAGATTTTTCATAAGAATTACGACCAGAGAAAGTAAATTACGCCATCTACGAGATAAAATGATATAAAGTATCATTAAACATAACAGACGAGATGAATTTAATGACCATTAAATAAGCTATTATATTTTTGCATGCATTTTTTTTTCAATCTTAAATTTCTAAATTCTTAAACTTAAAATTAAATGTTTTTAAATGTTTTAACATAAATTCTTAAAAAAATATTTTACCATTACGCCATCTACATTTAATTTGTACACACAATACATAATTTATGCAACGAAATATCATATATATGAGCTATAATTTTTTTTATTAGTCTTATAAAACTGAATATATTTTGTATCCTTTTTTCCTATTTTGGTATAATTTTTTCATAGAATTTTTTGTGTTTGTGTTTTTTTTTAAACAATACCACCATCATTTCGGTTTAACAATATTGGGAAGCACTGAACTGTTCCAGAAAATAAACTTCATGTTCAAAACCTGCTAGAAGAATTATATTTTGGTTTTCTTAAAAAATATAAAATATTAGATAAATCTGTTTTATAGAAAATTATCCTTCAATTGTTTGTGGTACATGAAAATCATACATAAAGCAATTTTTTCCTTTGCAAAATTATTCAGAAATGTTCAATTTATGATATTTTGTTTTTATATAAACAAAAAATATAAATAAAAATATATTTTTTTTTTCTCTAATATTGTGAAGTCATGCACGCTACACAATAATCCAATGAAGCAACATTTTCGGAAAAACCAAACTAGCCAACAAACCCCCCACAAAAAAAAAAAACAAAAAAAAATTAATATTTGTTTTTATGTATAAAATAGGATAGCGAATGTAATTCTAAATCTTTTTATTTTTATTTTCATATAAACTTACTGATTATAACTACTGCTAAATTTTTTTATATATTTTTTTAGTAAGGACATTCACTGCACACATATTTTTTCCAACAAAATAAAAAAAAAAACCTCCCTTTGTAGTAAATATTAAAAGGATATTTACAAAATCTTTTAGTCTATTGTCGTTTAACTGCATTTTTAGTAGTTACTCTCCTATATATATTAATGTCCATTTTTGGATCGGCTTTTGTTGGTTGAAAAGGATAAAATAAAAGTTTATATGTACACAATTACAAAAAAAAAAAAAATTACTTATATCCTTTTCTATATATTTTTTTTTTGTGTGTATAGATATTTTAACATTATTAGGGAAAACAGCTGTAAGCATTTATTTCTACTAAGAAAATTTTTTATATGCTCGTCTATGTCCACCTTTTTTGCCGGTGTCCTTCGACAACATTTACAGATTTATAAAAACGAATTCTTATACATACCAAAAAAAAAAATGAAAAATTTAAACTAATAAACTCGACCATTCACAGGATATTGTGTAAGACTTTGTTTAAAATTAAACAGTGCTTGTTTTGTGTTAGGGGTTTTTGAAGAGACAATGATATTACGTTAGGTAGGGTAGTTTTTTTTTTAATTTTTTTTTTTTTTTTGCTGTAATACAAGAATTTATATGTGTATGTGTATTGTATTCTGTAACTTTATACTATAATTTTAAGGATATGTACGTTCAATTGAACAAGAAAAGGACTCTATGTATTTAACTTAACAAAAAAAAATTAATGTTCTGGGTTGTTATTATGTAGATAAAAATGTGTGTTAAGGACGAGAAGGTTTTAGTGCAATTCTTGTCACCAAAAGTTAATTGGAAAAAAAAAAATGTTTCAACATTTTTTTTTTTGTATTAAAAATATTTATTTTTATTATTTGTTTATTTGGGATGTTCTCTCAATAAGTAGGAAATAATAATTATAGATGACCTAATTTTTTCTTTACATATGTAATTATACTATTCAGGTTTTGATTTTCTGTAGAATTATTGTAACTTTGTAATTATGACGTCAACAAAATAAATATCTTTGAAATATTTAGTCTAAATATTTTAGAACTTATAAAATACTTTTATCTACATAATTGAAATTTATTTATTTAATTATATTGTTTGGTATGACAGCATATGAAACTGGTAATTTTAATTACATATATTCTTGAATTTGTAACTAAATGTGTACAAGTAATAAATGATATCATAAATTCCAATTGAGATAATATATTCATATTGTATATTGAAATTGTGTATAACATGCTTTCCAATTTCATACCAAAAATTATCACCATTTATTTCAAGGCTTTGTGATCTTACAAATTAAAATCTTCTATATTTTATTCAATAATAACCCATTTCTCATTTCATTAAAATAAGCATACACATAAATATTAAAAAAAATAAATATCTTTTTAAAAAAAATATCATCATGCCTTATCATCGCATAGACCTAAAAAACAAACTCAAAACGCTATAGTATCCTTAACGTGAAGCACAAAAAGTTTATTTCCATTTACATAAGCACGAAAAAAAAAAACATTAAAATAGGAATGTACTATATAAAGTTAACTGTTCAGCCTCAAATATATATATTTTTCGTTGAGTAATTATTATTGTCAAGTATCTCCACTCGTTTCTTTGTTTTTTTTTTTTTTTGTTATCCTTTTTTTTCTTGATAAAATTCCACATGTTTGTCAAATGTTTAAATAACCATTTTTTATTTTCTTCGACCATTTTTATTTTCAATTCTTTTTTTACTTGGATATATAACATGGCAACTTCAAAAGACAGTAGAAGCATATTTTGCATTGTATAGCATTAACATACATATATCCTTTTTAAGTTATAACACGATATAATTTTCTTATTTCCTTAATTTACATTAAAATATTTTTTTTTTTTTGTATTATTTGTTATATTTAGGTACTTTTAAAACATTTAGTTTATGTTTATAGTAATATTTCTCTAACTTTTACAATGCTTTCAAAAATTGATAAACTATTGCATATTTAATTACATAATGTTTACAAGTGTATCCATTATAAAGATATCCATATAACCCATAAATGTTTTAAGGTAAGTAATTAATTTATAATAGAATGCTGTACAAAATTAATTGATGTTTCTTTCTGACGGCGTACCTCAAAGTAGTCACTTGGGTCTATTGCTATTGTCAACATTTATAAACAATATTACATTGCTATTTTGCAACTGCAAACATTTACTGTTTGCTGATTATCTATATTTCTATAAAAAATTTATCTAATCATTTTATTCTTTAAGCCAACAGTAACAATACCAACTTGAACATTAGAGTAAAACTGATGGAATGCTCAATGATAACTGGAAAGTTCCAAAATTGTTAAAGGACCTTAAATCTATTTTTAAACAGTATGTTATTTGATAAAGATTTACCAGAATGCTGAAAGTAAGCTACATAAAACTTATGTCAAAGTAATAAGGCTTTTTTATTCACTTGTTTGTGTAGTTCTAGGCATTGCAAAACGGGAATAAACGTGGATTCCCGTTTTGCAATGAAATCATTGCAAAAGAAGAATCAACGTTTTAATATGTGCACTAATATATTTGCCCTGGTGGAACCGTAACGATTACCAGCGCCCTCCTTTCACTACATTTGCTTGATATTATTAAATATACAATCGCTTTCGACCTCATCACCTCATTAATGTCGGCCTCAACATTAATTCAGACTAAATCTGTGGTATAATTTCAATAATTCCTCTAGGAATTTGACTAATCTTAAATTTCAATTGGAGAGACAATTTAGGTAATATGATTCCGGAACCATTTAACCGGATATTCTAAAGCTTTCAATAAATTTTCCAAATTCTACAACACCACATTGTCTAAAAAATGCATTTAAAGTGCGCATCTTGGAAATTCTATAAAATCAGTATTAGTATTTTTAAGTAATTTAATTAACCAAAACATTTTTTTTTGTATAAAAATAAAATATAAACTTATTAATATAGATTATTTCTGAGATTGCTGTTTTTCACTGAATTCCTTAAAAGCTATATTGCTAAACTCGTAATGTGCTATATTGCACATTGTAACTTTTAAATTACAAATTCTTTAAACGAACATATAAAATTTCAACGGCTCGATGATACTTTACAAACTATATCACACAAACTAAAACGTACAAGGAAAAAAACGTATCAGTAATTGTTAACCTCAAGGGAGACAAAAATTGCACCATAAAAATCTGCAATTTTTACAAAAAAATATACGTGATGGCGATAGTCAATATAAAAATACTATGGCTTTTATAGTTACACATTTTATTTGATTTAATATAAAAAAAGCTTCATTTTGATGTGAAATTTGTAAGTAAAATTTCATATAAAAACATAATTTTCCTGGCAACAAAAAAAAAACAAATATAAAAACTTTTTTTTTTTATATAAACTTCTATGAAATTCCTCTGAGACTACAAAAAAATGATTGTTATTGTACATATATTCACGATTTTATAGTAAATATTTTGCGCGCTAGTGGTGCATTATAAATATAAGATTTTTCTATATTATGAAAAGATTTTTTTTTGCTAAACACCCAAAAACACAACAACAATATGAAAAATTTATTGAGGAAAATTTTTTGGCAACAGTAAACTACGCAGCAATTTTCAATATACATACATACATTTTTTTGGCTTTAACTTTTTATGGTCCTTCAGTTTTCTTCTAAATATTATATAGTAAAAAATATTCTAATAAAAACAATAGTTTATAATACATTGATTTTATGTAGATTGGTTCTACGAACAGACATAAACAAGCTAAAAAAAACCAAATATTAAATTTTGTACCTGCATAATCTAAATCCCGAAGGTGTAGTAGAGAATAGTATTTTCAGTATGATAGTTAAGTAAAATTGGCTGTATGATCTGTATCCTAGGATTTTTTGTACACCTAAGGTGATATTCAATTTAATTTATTAAATTTTTTATTTGGTTTTCAAAGAAAATTACATAAATATGTAATTAACTTATTTGAAATATAATCTTTACTATGAGTAGCCCAATACCCCAGATAAGCAGGTAACGGTCTGTATCTTATAACTTATATGACAAAAAAAGATAAATAAATAAATGACAGTAAGACCAGCGGCAGTTGTATATTAAACTGTGGTGTGTCAGCGTACCGGGTTCGACCCTGTTCTACGCGTCGATGGTGGCTTTTAAATACCAGTAATAAAATTACGATAAAATTTAATTTACTTCAGTGACAACTGTTAAAGGTCAGGCTTTTCTTAGGACAAAAATGAATTCCGATCAATAAATTGTAAAAATTCATAAAAAATTAATACGATTAAGTTACAAAATAATGTTACCAGCATCACCCATCCTCACCATCCAACATTCCCACACACCATAACAATCTGCCATCTTCAGCCTCCATCACTACACACCATAATTAGCCTTCACACACTATTTCCATCACCAACCACCATAACATACCATACCCACCATTACCACCCAATATCACCTTCAACCATCATCAGACACCATCACCAACCAACATATCCCATCACCCACTCATCATCACTACGCACCGTAACCAGTCACTATAAACACTCACCATCACCAGTCATCACGACAAACCACCGGTGAGTGTTTATGGTGGGTTACCCCACCCTTAATTTAAAATCGCTTTTTAAAAGAACTTTTACTGAAATGAGATTTCTTTTCTCGTAAAACATTTGTAGTAAAAGTAGTAAAAAGTTATTTTGTAGTAAACGAAAATTACATTTGCGCCATAGACACTTGTGATTGTGTGGACTACATCCTAGTTTGCCTAAACCGTTATCACAATATTAAAAAATACATAACAAATTTATATTTAAAAAAATATGTTTACTTAGAGTATTGCTAAAGGGTTTTCCAAATAACAAATAACAAAAATGTGTAACTACACTGCACTCTCCTTATGCAAATTTATACATACATCATAAATATATACATATATAATATTCTATTATTAATAAAATAACATATGATGTTTTCATATGCTCAGCATGGTATGACCAATTTTCGGTAGATTTCATCTTTTCTATATCTTTTTTCTAAACTTCCAATCATAGTTTGATCTTCCTAACAGTCCTTTGGATTCATAGTTTTTATAAGTATTTAGTTTCCAAAAATCGATACGACAAATTTTTCCAAGGATCCAATTAAATATAAAATAGTGATTAAAGACCATGTAAAAAATGTAAATTTGTTATAGGCATACAGTTTTAATCCTTAGATTTATAGATATAAAACATCAAAAAAATCATATAGATATATAGGTCATATATTTATCCTCTGTTATATTTATTTGAAAAGATATTTTCACAATATTTTTTAAATCTGTTAATTGCTATAATTAAAAAATTTATCTTATCCTAATTTAAAGAATTCATAATAGCACTCACTAAGCATTCAATAAGTCCGTATTCTCGCAAATGATTTAGTTAGTAGCTTACAATCTTCTACCGACTATAACTATACCAATAAAAGTAAAATAATTGAAATTGGTATATTCCTTTCCGTGAAGCATCAAACAACCTTAATTGAAAACACTCAAGCTGAATAAAACGCCACTATTCCGAGAAGGTTTGAAATTGAATTTTTCCATAATCCACTGATCAATACCTAAAATATTATTGGTAAAAAGTTTAATGTAAAATTCGGAAACTATCTGACACATATTTTAATAAATTAAAATATTGTGCATTATATTTGGAGATAATTTTTATTTTAATAGTTTTTTTTTATCCTGTAAAGGTGGCATTTGTTATAACCGCCGCTTATGTTTGTATAATTCCTAATAGAATAGTTTTGTGCAATGCAGCAAAATTTTTAGCTTTTCACCTATTTTATTATTCAAATTTCATAACTAACAAAATATCACTAAATATATACAAAAAAAAAATTATTCTACACGTATCCCTGTAATACTGTAGAAAGTATGGAATTTAGTCAGAAAAGAAAAAAGACACGGAATAGATTTAAAATCAAACCCTGGAAGAAAAAAATTTTTATATGTAAATACAATTGTGTACAATAATAGAGAAACATGTCTTATTGGAACGAAATATCGTCATTCTAATCAGTTTTATGGCAAATAGTTTTTCTTTATTTTGTAGATTTTTAATATACATATATACATAAATACATTGACATACATTTTTTTAAATCCCATCAATCTTCACTTTGTTATTGGAAAAATTAACAAAACCAACGATAAAAAAAAACTGATAAACAAAAATAAAAATGGATTTTTGTGTCTGCATAAAATTAAAAAAAAAACCATTTATGTAGTTTTTAAAATAGCTCATAAAAAGAACTTTTAATATTTAAATTGGTGGATAATGGGAATTATAGATATAATGTACATACAGCCAGGGGTGTGCTGGTAAATCGGTAACAACCGGCTCGCATATAATTAATTTAGGTAAAAACATAATTCATATGAATAAATATCGAAACAAGAACAATATTACCAATAAAGAAATTTATTGAGCATTAAATAATACAAAATTAGCAGGAATAAAGTTAAATAAATTTATTAATGTAAGGTCCATATGACCTGTTCATTTGCAGATATGGACTTCTCGCTTCTTTGACGATCTCTTGTATCTGTTGCCAATCTATGGTTCTCATTCATCCACGAAATAACAAAGGGAACTGCATCCCAGTCTACTATCTGCTTCCCCAATAAATGTATTGCCATTAAATTTGATATATGTTCCACAGTAAGACTCGTTCCCATTTTTGTGACTATCAAATTCATTAAGCTAAAACCTCTTTCAGCTTCTGAACTACTAATTGCAATAGTACTTAATATTTTTTTAGCTTTTAAAATTGAATCAGGTAATTGAATATTTTGTGATTTGATATTTCCATCAACAAAATCTCGAAAATCATTAATATTAATGTTGTATTTTAAAATTTGATTAAATTTTAAAACTTTTCTTTCATGTTCGTGGCCATAGAATTTCATCAAACGACCAAGTAGACGGATCTAATATGTCAAAAAGTTTTAGAAAATCGTCATAATTATTATTGGTAACATTGTTATCCAAATTTACATGGTTGGCATTGGCAGACAAAAGCCGTAATGTCATATTCTTTTCAACTGTGTCCAATAATTTATCCCTGGGAAGAACATTAAATTTATTATTACCTTAAACGGCATACATTTAAACTTATTTATTAGAACATTAAACGGCATACATTTAAACTTATTTGAACAAACTAAATTCGCAACTTTCTGTTCGTAATTACCAGGATTATTTTTCTATTGTCAAAACTTGTCTGGGACTGCCTCCAAAAGCTCATAATACTGGCCAAAAGGAATAATGTAACCTTAATGTGGGTATCAGGTCATATTGGAGTAGAAGGCAATGAATAGGCAGATAGCCTTACAAAAAATGGTGCAAGCACCAGTTTTATTGATCCTGAACCTTTCTGTGTGGAAAACCTAAAGGTCACTCTAAACTTATTTTTAAAAAATGGATAGAACAAGAGCACAGAATTTATTGGAACTCAATTCCAAAACTCGCACTATCCAAAAAATTTATTAAACCACAAATCATAAAAGTGGAGAAAATACTAAAATTCAGCAAAAGGACATAAGAACCTTAATAGGTCTCCTGACAGGCCACAGTCCTGTACGCTATCATCTGGAAAAAATGGGACTAGCTGAAGATAACAAATGTCGCCTCTGTCTATCTGACAAAGAGGATACAGAACACTGTGAAGCAGCTGCACGTAGAAGCATAAATCATCTGGGAAAAGACACCCGTACCCCAGAGGAACTAGCCTATTCGGCTCCCGAGAACAAATTAAGTTTCTTCAGATCTCTTAATATTGGCTAGGGAAAGGGGCAATAAATGCACAATAGATCTTTTAGGGCGCAGTGCTCTCTCGTGCTCCCCTCACAAAAAAAAATGCTCTTATTGATCGTTTCATTAATTTATTTGCTTTCTGTATTTGTATTGTTCTTGATTGTAATGCATTTGAAAGTATAGAAAATTCTTCTAAAATGTCGATCATTGGAGCGAAATCTTTAATAAAATTTGTATTAGCTAATCTTTTGGCCATACCAGAATGTGTTGCAGACTGAAAAAAATGTTTGCATAAAGCAGGATATGCGCGTCATATGGCAATAGCTGAACTTAAGCTGCACGCTCGTGTATTTGGCCCAACGAGGACCAAATACACGACCTATTTTAATTATTTCAATATTTACTTCTTTGGCACAGGTTTCTAATTCAGCTTGCTTTTTTTTTAGATTGATGGTAGATTGAATAAATTTTGTTTCAAAATATTTTAATATGGTTTATCTGTTTTATTTCTGCCAATTGCAAGCGGTGATTTAAACAGTGCCAAATAATGATATGTGGAAAAATTTCCACTAATTCAGTAACTACTCCTGATTTCCTTCCTAGCATTGTAGATGCAACATCTGAACAAAATGCTATGAGGTTTTTTTGAAATAATTATCAAATCCATATTCAGTTAAACAATCAAATCCATAATTATCAAATCCATATTCAATCAAATCCAATAATTATCAAATCCATATTCAGTTAAACAATCTATTAATGTATTTAAACTATTTTGCGCCGTCGTAGAGATCAATTTTTTTAAATCTACGAAAATCATTATTGGTTCTATTGCATATTGTATTTTGGTTTTTAACTATATCACCAACGTACTTTCTTTAGCAAGTGTTGATACTTCGACAGTTATAATACAAATTTTTCCATTTTTTTTATTATGTTTTTGAAAACAGTTATTTTACTTTGCTTTGCAATATGTTCAACAATTCTAGTGGGAGTGTATCTTGAATGCATACAATTTCCAATGTCAACACCATTTTTTTCCTGTAATTCTAGAGCACCTTCTATACAGATAATGATCGATTACGTAAGGCTTGCCAGATAGAAATTTAAAAAAAACGTATCTACAAAAATTGATGGCATAAAATAAAACAATTAAAGATACATATTCGCCCCTGTTCCAGAATTCATTTTTTATGAATTTGTCATGTGAAAATGAAATTCGGTGTTCCAAGTTTCGATTATACGATTTGAAAGTGAATTGACTTTTCGAAAATGAATCATTGGTGTTCCGTATTTCATGTTTTTACGAATTTCAATCGAAATGCATTCATAATTTTATTCCTTTGTGAAATTGGATTATTGCATTATGAAATTCATATATAGTAGAAGTTTTGAAAAATTCTGTGAAAAATAATATTAAAAATGTAAGTACCTACATTTATTTTAATTATTTTTTTAAATTTCAACAACTTTAGTGTTATTGATGTATTTAAATTTAAATAAGCTAAAATATGTTCTTGCAGGGGAAAGCACAAAAATTCTCGCCAAGATAAAATTTTATTAGATTTTATGGAAGAAAATCGGGATTTGGCCAGGGGTTTTAGTAAAAAAGAGAAGTATCTTGTGGACAGTTTGTGGAGTGACTTGGCAAAGAATTTAAATAGTCAAGGTCCTCCGTCAAAGGATGTGTCTGGATGGAAAAAGGTAAATAATCATTTGATGTAAGTTAAGCAAGGAACTTATGTAAAACATATTTTAAAAAACTTAAGGTTTGGAACGACTGGAAGTGTAATATTAGAAAAAAAATATCACATAATAAAAATGAAAAAAAAGCAACCGGTGGAGGACCAGAAAATATATTGCCCATTTCAAGTATAGAGGACGCGATTGCCAAACTAACTGGCATATATTCAGTTGTTGATGGCATACAGGGCTCAACGTCATTCGGTTGTGAAACTGTAGATGTTGAAACACCAACAATTGAAACTTTATCAGGACAAATTGATAATGATGAAGAAATGGTTATTGATGAAGCAAATGATAATGAAGTTTCTACACATTTAACTTCACAATATCGAAAAAAAAGAGCTCCATGTATGCCAGAAAATAATATAGAAAAATATATGAACAGTCAAAAATTAACGTTAAACGAAATATCTGAGCAAATCAAAGAATTAGTGCAGATTGAAAAGGAAAATATGAATAGTTTAAAAAAAATTTATCGTGGTGTAGATAAATTGGCCGATGTATTAAAAGAGACTAATAGAGAAAAAAAAAGCCACCACTCAGCAATGGAGAAATTAATATTGGAAAAAAATCAATTAAAAGTTAAAATATTGGAGATAAAGAAGCAGAAATTGGATGTACTAAGTAAAAAATTAGATTAAAAACTAGTTTGAATTTTTTATTTGTTATTTTATTTTTTGACTTAACGCAATTTTTATTTTTTAGTTTACCTTTTTAAATGAATTTAATTTAATTTTTTAATTTATTTACAAGACTGAAATTTATATTTTTTAAAGGAATGAAATTTGTATTGAATTTTTAAATTATTTTTTAAGTTAATGAAATTTTTATGTTTAAATAAATTACGAATCAAACCATATTTTTAAAGTTCATATTTGTTCAAACTTAATGTTTTATTTCAGGCAAATTTCAATTTCTTATCAGGCTTTGAGCAATACCATCCCTGATTGATCGTGCTTCTTCCATGTGCTCTTCATTTTCCACTATGTGCTCCCCATAGTTTTCATTTTCCAAATCAATTTCTATATTCAAATCCTCCATTTGTAAATTAAATTTTTTGCAAATGTTGTGAATACAGCAATAAACATTGACAATTTTTTAGTATTTAACAAACATCTGAATAGACATTTTAAATTTCCGATTATTCGTTCAATAATGCTTCTGGCACTTGAATGCTTTTTATTAAAATTTGCTTGAAAAGTGCCTGGCTGAGCAAATTTATACGGAGTAATTACAAAAGGTTCTAAAGCAAAGCCAGCATCTCCTAATAACCATAAACCGCGTTCTGCATTTTCAAACTTTTGCAAAAAAAATGTTCTGGCATTTCCAATGTACCAGATGAGAGCATCGTGGCTTGAACCTGGATGAGTTGCATCAATTCCTCTTATTCGCATTTTGTGATCACATACCTAAAATTGAAATAAAATTGAGTAGATATGAAATATGTTGGTTTAAGTTAGATAAAAGAAACATACGATGAAGGCGTTAACACTAAAATAACCCTTTCTATTATAGTATAGGTTGGCTTCACGATGTGGTTTCAAAAATTTTATATGGCTTCCGTCAACGCAACCTATAACCCCAGGTATGCCAAATTTTTCAAAAACAAAACTTTTTGCTTCTTGTTTTTCAGCGGCGGACATAGTTAATTTAATCCACTTTTTGCACAATTTTTTCTCTAAAATGTTGAGTATTGTGGATAAGACTTTGCTGACGGTAGATCTTCCGAAATTTATATCCAAATCTTTTCCTATAGATCTCTGGTAAGATCCTTCGCCAAAAATCTCAGTGTAGCCGCAAGTTGAGTTATGGCCGGAATCGAAGAATTTGGAATATATGGCTCTATTTCCTTCAAAATATATAGAAATGCTTCCTTGTTAACTCTAAAACTATTCGTAAACCTAAAACCAAATACTCAAGTGACATATATTTCATAGTATAAACACCAAAATTAAACTTACATAGATTCTGAAAAATCTAAAACAGTGGCCTTTTCCCTTAAAATTTTCCTTCTGATATTTTCTCTATTATTTCTTCTCCTATTTTCATTTATAACTGCAAACACAATCGGGTCCATTACACAATTTATTTTTTTAGTTAACTTCTATAAAATTAAAATCACTTTTTTTTTAATTCACATCAAATTACTAATTATAATTTTCACACTAATTATAATTTTCTTACATTTCTAATGAATGACATTTCGAAAGTGAATTTGAAAAATTCGAAAATGGATGAATTCCAGAACACCTGTTACAAATCCGAATGGATTTGAATTTCATTTTCATTTTCATTTCGAATGAAATCGGGAACAGGGGCGATTATATCATTTTTTTATTATTATAAATTATAAAAAAATAAAATTTTGAAATATCTAATAAAAACTTTTTTAAATTTTATTTTATTTTCTTACCAATAGGTGTCTGTAAAAATATCATTCACAATAAAACAATTTTCATACAGATTTTTAACTCACCATTCTTCTGAATAGCAATTTTAGGGTTGGTTGTTACGGTAATTGTTATTTATTTTTAACAACTGAAAAATGAGTTGTTAATTTGTGAATAGGGCTATAAATAATTTAAAAAATAAATAACAAGGACTTTAATTCTGCCTTTAAAAAAATCACAAGAACTTCACTTAATTATAATTTGATTAGTTATACTTTTCATTCCCTTTAATTTTTTTTTAATTCGTCTTTCTGTATGACATATCTGTAAAATTCTTTGCAATAAAATTATGCTTTACTACGACTTCAGCTTCTATATTTTTTATAAGGAGACGACTTCCATCAGATCTCCAAACATGAAACATTAAGCTAAACATACGCTCACTCATCGCGTTGGAATGGAGTAACGCAAAAATAAATTCTATAATTTTTAGGATATTTGGAGAATTAAATATTTTAAATATTTGTAACCATTTTTCTTCATCTTTTAAGTTCTGTACATCTGGTATAATTTCTTTAAATATTATATACTCTTCAAATAAACCATCTAGATCAGTTTTTCACAACTGTTTAAGTGGAGTACGCGTACCCTGAAAGGTACGCCTAAAAATTTTAAGGATACTTCAATAAAATAATATTTGAAAAACTATTTTTGCTAAGAAAATTGTAAATTAATAGAAAAATGAGAAAATTAAATGAAATTACGAAGAATGCGATTTAATAAGTAACGGGTCATTATTGCATTTTTCTAATGCCTGTTGTGCTATAGTACCATAAATTTTTTGCTGTAGCTTCGTTTTTAACGAATTCCTTAAATTATTAAGCACGTCAAATACTTCTATTACTACAGGACCTTCACATTCTAGCTTTAATATTACATTTTTAATAACTGAACCAATTTTTGATAGAAAACCAGAGTACGCTTCTGCCAATTCGTTGTTTAAAAAATCTATGACTAAAGCCGGTGGTGAAGATTTATAATTAATAGGATTTTATGGGCTCAAAATTTTTGTAAAGGCGATCGATAGCTGGCACAAAAGATAAGCACCGTTTCGGAACATGACGTAACATTTCAGTATATTCGATATCGCAAAAATCATAAAATTCCATTAGCGTTTGCTTCCTTTTGGTATGAGAGCTGAACTCATTATATATTTTAACTATAATACATTCCAAGTCAAATTTAAGTATATTTGAAGCATTTTTAACAGCATATGGCACAAACATCCTACTTCTATAATGTCTGGATTTACTTTTCTGAGCTCAGTAAGAACACTTTGATGGCGACTAAAATTGACGTAAGCATTATCCCCGCAGTAGCTTATTATGGTTTTCGGATCCAAATTTGCTTTATTTAGATAATTAATTAGAGAACTAGCAATATGCTGTGATGTTTCACTTGAACTCTAAAAAAAATTTAAAAGTTTTGTCTGAACACCAACATCTTTCAAAAAATATCGTAGTACTGGAGGAAACATTTTTATATTTCCCTTATTAGACTCGTCTGTAGAAATAGTACAAGGATGATTTTTGTTGTTTATATTAGCAATAATAGAATTTTGGGATTCTTTTGCTAATACATTTGTTACTATTTTCGAACGACCACAAGTGAAATGGGATGCTATTTTTGAATCGGGAAACAAGGTATTCAATAAGGAACTGGTACAATTTGATGAATTGAAGCTGTGAGAATGCTGAATACTGTGATATACAAAGGTAGCCTCTGCAGCGCTAATTTTTTTACCTAATGAAGTTATTATTGCTGAGTTTGAAAAAAATGAAGTTAGGCTATTGGTACTTGATGCTGCTTTTAAGTTGGTCATATGTTTTATTGTTTTGAGTTCAGGGCCGGCTCTAGCATTAGGAGCGCCCCGATGCGAAACTCATTTTAGACATCCATTTGCTAGGAGTATTATTTTATTGGTTTTTTAGACGTAATTCAATTGGCAATGTTAATTTTGTAATAAAAACACATTAAAAAATTAATAATTCTTTTTCAACTGAAATACATGTTTTATTTTGTTTATATATTTTTTATTTTATTGAACCAATATTATTCAGTAACAATATACAATGAATAAACAGACAAAACTATTATTCTAGATATTTACTTTTCTAGCTTTTAAACTTGCAAATTCATCAATAACATTATGTATTTCTAATATAAATTTTTATTTATATTAGAAATACATAATGTAAGCTAATATAAATTTTTCAATTTAAAAAATCTAAATTTTAGAAGTAAAGATAAAAATAATTAAATAATACCTACCGTAAAATGATTAAATTCCGCTAAATAACTAAACATGGACTGAACACTTTTTTACTATGAATTTTAATATTAATTTGTTTTTTTTTTCTATTAGCGAAATATATTTGCACTTGTTGAACAGATTGAAAACTGAATACAATTGGTAGATGTTTAAAATATTTTTTTTTGCGAAATAACTAATCAATTCTTAAACACTATGAAAATAGTAGGCGCGTAGTTTTTCAAGGAAATTTTATTTAAAATAATTTTATTTTTAAAAAATTTCTTTAAAATTTTTTTTTTTTTTTTGCGAAATAACTAAACAATTCTTAAACACTATGAAAAGCGCGTAGTTTTTCAAGAAAATTTTATTTAAAAAAAATTCCTTTAAAAATTTAAAAAAAAAAATTTAATTGTTTTTTTGACATATTAATAGTAAAATTCTATTTTTTAAGCGCCCTTTACAAGAGGCATCCACCGCTTTGCATCCACCGCTTCCAGCTAAAGCTGGCCTTGATTGAGTTTTCCTGCTACTCTGACCAGCCATGGATAAGACTTTGGCCACTCATCGCTAAAATGATTTATACGACGTTGTATTTTTTTTGAGTTTCCACTAATATTTTGATTTTCATCTTCCGTGTTGTATTCGCTGTTGTCAGTATCAATTTCTTTTTCCATCATGTATATATCTTAAATAAAATTCGATTTAAATTTAAATACTTTATTTTTTACAAATATTCCAAAAATAATACTTTAATAATACAAAAACTCTGTCTTTATTAAAGTTTAACGCTGAAAAAATTATAACAAACCACAAAATTTATAACACAAATTCCCAAAATAATACTTCTGTTTGAATTGTATTTTATAAACAAATATATGATTTAAATATAAAAATAACAACACCCTTGTAAATTTTTTTATTTAAATATGACAGAACCCCTTAAATAAATGGCTAATTTCCCCTTTTAAACAAAAACGGTGCATAATATAAACGAGTCAGCAGCATAATATAAACGAAACTGTCTTCTTAATGAGTAAATGGCAGATTTATGTTTTCTTTTTCCCGTATTTATTATACTATTTGATTTAAATTGCAACAATTTTTAAAAAATTGCGTTCGACTTAAAAAATAATCAGAAATAAACGTACCTTTAGGTACATTTTCACATATTTCAAAAATAACGTACATTCGAATTTTGTAAGCCAAAATAACGTACGGTACGTTCAAATAACGTCCACCTGGCAAGACTATAGATTGTATTAAAAATTTTAACAGTAATGTTAATTGGATTTGTATTTAATGTTTCAAAAATTGCAGGCAACACTTTCATATTAGCTTGTTTCATAACATCCTGAATTTTCAAATGTGCGTTAGGGTTAGATAATGAATGTTCTTTAATTTTTTTGCGGAGAGAAACCTGTCGACTATCTTTTTTATTTCCGTTTGGAATTATGGAACATGCAATCCATTCCTTCGAAACATGTACTTTTTTTCGGTTTCAATTCCTAAACTTTTAATTTGCGAGAATTTTTACATCCTAATGTGCCATCTTTTATTTTGAGCCTTTTATATTGTTCTGTAAGTAAATAAAAATTCAAAAATGCATAGCATATTTGGTTAATTTTTGAATTATTGCGTAAGTTAACAACCGGCTCGCCGATTTTTTTTTGCCGACAAAAGGCTCGCGCAAGCCGGATCGAGCCGGCTCCACCACACCGCTGCATACACTAAATTATTCGTACACAGATTATTTAGGATAAGTTTTTTCTAAAATGTTGAATGAAACTTATTCCAAATTTAAACACATTTTGTTAATATGTTATTTTTACATCAAATCAATAAAAAAAATATATTTCTAAATAAATTCTAAGAAATTTATTCTAAGCAATAAAATAACTACACAAAATCAAGGAATAAAATTATTCGTAGTATACTTAAATCTCATATAACATAAAAATTATTCTTGTTTGCTAGCGAGTTCGATATCTTTTAGCTACAATTACCTTATTTAGACGGTGTGGTATTGATAGAACTAAATTCCGAATGACTGATTCTGTAATATTGTTCCATACCTTCTCCAAAGCTGACTTTAGTGTTGGGCTACTCGTAATTGTATATTTTCTGATCCGTTGTCCGCCCATAGTTCCGCCCATACATGTTCTATGTATATGAAGCTGTGGACGTATATGAAGCTGTTTTGGTGCGTTAAATAGTAACCATTCCTTGAATATGCATAAAGTGTGTTTGGGATCGTTGTCTTTTTGGAAATAGTAATCTCTATTAAATCCCAATTTTTCAGCACTCGATTTCAAATTTTAGTTTAAAATATTAAGGTAACTAAACTTATTCATTTAACATTCAATAAAAACCATATTACCGTTTCCCTTGGCAGCCATACACCCCCACACCATAACATTACCACCCCATGTTTAACAGTAGGACAGAAACTTTCTTTATTCATTTCAGTATTGGCTTTACACGCCAGGTTTGCAACTGGTCCAAAAAAGTTAATATTACTTTCATCAGATTTAATGTGATTCCAGAAATAAGGACAAATGTTCATATAGTTTTTAGCGAATTTAAGTCTCTTAATCCTATTGCCTTTAGAAACAAATGGTTTTGTTCGTGCAATTATGCAATATTTCTTCTTTAGTGTTCAGTGATAGGAAATCAATAAGGTGTACGACAATTTTGTGCCTTGGTTTTACGTAGTTATTTTATTGTTTGCAATAAATTTCATAGAAATTTATTGATTTTACGCAAGAATAACATATTAACAAAATGCGTTTAAATTTTGAATGAATAGGTTTCATTCAACATTTTAGCACAAACTTATCCTAAATAATCTTTTTTGAAGTGTACGAATAATTTTGTGCTTTTCATAAGCAGAATTTGTAAGAATGGCAATTAAATGTTAGCATTACATGAATTAAATAATTAAAACCTAGTTTCAGTTGCTACACAAACCAAAAATAAGTGCAATTTTAGTATGTATTACTATTGGCTTTAGTACAGATGCTATAGCCTTTAAATTGCTGCGCCTACGGCATTTTTTTCTGTTTGTAATAAAATCAATGTTAATTTTACTATTGTTGACCCACTGTGGTCACTTAATAGTAGTTTACTAACTAAGCTGTAGTGTAATAGGTAGGAATCACGCCCAAGGGAAATTTCTACACTATAAATAAATTTATAGTTTGGATGGATGCAAATTACTAATGAAATAAAATAAAATAAAATTTTACCTAATTTTTAACGCCAGCCTCTACCGTTATAGAGGAGGAAGAAATTTAGTATTAATAATATATTCTGAGTCATGTATTATGTATAATGTAAAAATTTCTTTATTAACATAATCACATCACATGAGTTGATAATATTTGTGATATGGTAATTCTTCAATGAAACTAAAATTGGTCCAAGTTTTTTTTGATAAATTTGCCTTGGTGAAATGTTAAATAATTATGTACAAGATATCTAATTTACATAGTAAACTAATGCAATCCGCATTTATAATTTTACGTATTTGGCACCGTATTTGAGCACGTAGTTGGGTTCGACCAACGGAAATGAGTGCAAGAAAATATATTGAAAAATTTAGGGAGTTTAGTTGTAATGGAACTGAACCGTATTTCAATTTTACCAAAATATTTTTATTATTCCTTTTTTCACCAATCGCAAATTAAACTTAAACAGTTCTCATAATAGACTGCACAGATAATTAAAATTAGAACAAAGTACCATTTTTGAATGTAAAGTTTTGATCTGTAAAAATCTATGATGAACACAACCTGTACAAATCCTCTGAAAACTAATCAACTGATTAACTACTCTTTTACCACCCACCTGACTTCTATAAATTGTATGCCTCTCACTTCATGCTAAAACCAAAAATATAATCATTGGTCATTGAAATATATTTTTTTTACAAAAATAAAATAAAATTAACTAATATTCTAAAAATTCCATTTCCAAAATTATTAAATCAGATAATATACATAGATTTCTTATAATGTCATTTTGATGATTGCGTCATTTTGTTATTTAGATAATTTGTTTTGAAATTTTTTTTTTCTTTGCTTTTCTATCTTTTTTGGGCACAATTCAGCATATTCACAAACATCAAAAATATACTATGACGTATTTTTTCATCTCTATTTTTAATAAGCAGAAACACTATTATGGATATTTTTGTGATGAAAAATAGAAATCGTAGTTTAAAATCCTATTTTGTCGAGTATATTAGTTAGTTTTCATTCAACAAAACCAAAAGAAAAAATAAATAAAAAAAATACATGCATATTTAACATATTTGAGTAGGAGGTTTGTGTGTCGCGATTTTTGGATTAAAAAAAAAATTGGTTTATTAAAAATTTGCATATTTGGTGCTATAGTATTAAAGTCGGATATGAAATGTGGGATGGTGTGTTGTTATTTTAGTGTTTCTTAAAAAAAAAAAGTATTAATGAGTTTTTTTTGCTGTTAATTTTCAAAGTTGCGGTGCACGGGGAGTGTTTATGTTCGTATAATATGTAGGCTTTACTCTAACAAATATATATTATCAATGAATGCAATTGATGAGATTTGACGAATTTTTATTATTTAAATTAAATATAGACTTTACATTCCAGAATAAACTTTTACAAATCAAATTCACCCTTTTACAAATCAAAATCTTTCAACATTTTTGTTATGGGCCAGGTTTTTACAATAATTTATCAGGATTTACTATCTCGTCAACACGAGATAGTAAATCCTGATAAATTATTTTAATTACTACGACATGTTAATTACTACAAAAGCTATTGAAAATAAAATTGTAGAAATTTTGAATATCACAAATTTGAATATCAAAGATTTGCAATTATTATATAACAGATTTCCAAGTCCTTGTCCCAAGCTAACTTACAGTTGGTCGTTAGCTGAAGACTACATAAAAATATTTTAGACTGACGTATTAACTCCGATAGAGTGACGGTGGCCTAAGTGGTATTGTGCTAAGCAGTGGTGCATTTAGTATTGGGTTTAAGTCATTACTGCAAAATATTAAAATATAAACATGGAATTTTTAATACTGTTTTCACAAGTATTTAAACAACATTTTTATATTTGATTTACGAGTTACACTTTACAAGTTGGCGTTATGGCAAAACTCCATATCTTCTAATTTACGCAAATTTATTTTCAATTCGAATCTTTCAAGATAAAAATGAAATCTATTATCTTTCACATCACTGTCAGATTCAGATATGTAAATACAAACCCAAATAATAGTATAAAATTTGAAACGGTATCTATGAGCATTTCTGAGTTTTGTATTATTTTTTAACTCGACCAAATGACCTATACAACAACTAAAGTTTAGATCAAGTTTAATAATCAAGAATTCTTTTAATTCAATTTTATTTAAGAATTTATCAGAATAAAAATGCTTATTCAACCATTTACGCACATTTTAACGCGAATTTAAATTTTATTCAAAGCATTATATTGTTATAGTTTTTTCCAAATGAATAGTATCCATATTTAGACATTAATAATAGTATTAAGTTTATATTAGTCTTCTAAATTTTCCTCACATTTTATATTATTAATATTATTTTATTATCAGTTTGCATTTATGATGAAACTGTGAATTTATAGTTTATGAATAATAATAGTCAAAATAATGTTAATATGAACTTTTATATATTTTTAATATGTATGTACAGATATAAATATTTTAGAGTCATTTTATTAAAATTATTGCATAGGTTTTGTATACTAGAAAATTTATTGTAAAATTATTCATGTGTATTTAATAATTAAATGTTGTTGAATTTTTTTCATTTGTTAGCATTTTATTAGCATCGTACAATTTTAATAAAATATTTAAATAACGTAAATGAAGATAATTTTGGGAAAAATTATAATAAATATTTGAGAAAATTAATTATAAATAAATTGTATCCCCATAATTTTACTTTTGAAAATTATTTAATTATGTTGCTTACTGCGGTTAAAAATAAAATATAATTAAAGAAAAACATATAATTTTCTAAAATTTCTAATTGCATTTGTTATTAAAATATTTAACGTAAGGTTCCTTAAAAAGTTTTCTAAAGAATACCTACTGAAATTAAACTTTCTTTTATTATAAAATTTTTGTGAAATCGCAATCGTAATAACAAAGTCGTAATAAGGCTTTTCCTTCAGATGGTAATGATAAATTTTAGTGTTCCACAACAAGTTTGGCCAAAACACTCTCTATATTATCATATTTCAGTAAATTTGTATATCATGATTTTACCTACTTTTTTTTAAAAAAAAATAAACATCTGTTCATGTTTTACAGGTAAAAAATATTTTAAAACATTTACACAAAATAATATTTTTTATTACTTTTATATTTTTGTAAACATTATGTTTAGTTATGCTGAGTAGTTAGAAGTCTTCTAAAAATAATAAACTAGAACTTAATAAACATAAAAACTAAATATATTTCCACAATACAAGGAGAAAAATTATAGGTAGCAGTACAAGTATAAAATCAGCATATAGATTTTATTTTTCCAGTTTATTATTTTAGTAAACTACAGTATACGTACGATTTCCTGAACATTATTTTGAATAGAGCTTTTAACCACAATTCCCTTCCGACATATTGAAAATTATTTTTTATGAATGTAGCTTAAAAATATCGGCAAATACGATTATACCAAACACCACTGAAAAGCCTGAAATTCTTTTTTCCGTCAATTCTGCTCTTAGACCTTCTTCTGAGTCACAGTAAAGACCAAGGCTGGGCAACAGCTGGCTCGAGGGCCGGTTAAGACTGCTTTTGCAGCATTATTCCAGTGTACCGTTTCCCCGAGGTATTGCGACCTTATTTTATTAATTTTAGCTTTAACTAACTGCATAGCTTCCAAAGGTGTTAAAGATTTTTTTTAAGTATTTTGCATAGGGTCTAAGACAACGACATTCTTTATGGAGTGGCATCGCTGTGCAAAGTACTCAAAGTTCTTCAAAAACTTTAACACCTTTGGTTGTGATCAAGATATAAATTTTTTACAATTGATACGCTATCGCTTAGTTGGACTATTCCGGCAAAACAGGTCTTATATTCATTAAATAATTTAGGATTATATTTTAGATATAAAATTAACTTTTTATGCATTCTGATATCATTACTTTTTTCTATAATTAAGCACAGTGATACGCTGATTCTCATAAAAAATTCATACGCAAAACATACATTCGACATATTCAAATGCGTAATTCTTACCACGCCAGCGCTCGGGGTTTTGGGTATATTTGTGTACATGATCATAAAAAATTAATGCGTCTATGAATTCTGTTTAATATCTTAAACAGAATTCATAGACGCATTAATTTTTAAGGCGAGAAAAACATTGTCAATGGACACTTTGATTTCAGCAATATTGTAAGTCTTTCACTCCTTGTATTGTAGTCTTACCTCACGTTCAGTAGTAGTTTTAAAATTTAAAATTAAAATTAAAAAAAATTTGGGAATGTTACGACCTGCGCGCAAAATCAATGATCTGGGCGCAAGTGAAATTTTAGTGCGCGTTGGACACGGTGTTTCATTTCTTTTCGGTTTTTTATCAGTTTAGTTAAAAAATAATTGACCAGATAAGAACGTACTTAAGTAAAATAACAAAAAGTTGTTTAAAAATTAAAAGGCGACGTTTCTTTACAAATTAGTTAAATTAGATTGTATTATAATTTTTAAACGTGAAAAACATGGTTCTTAAAATTTACATTTTCATATGTGTATACATTATCATATATAAAAAAGCACTACATATTTTTATAATAAACTTAAATATTATATGCGAATATTAAAGCGGAACCGGATACAGGTTTACGGTAAGATTTGCTCAATTCTTTCAGTTGTTATTGTTGTTGCTTTGTACAAGCACATTTATTTTTAATTTTTATATTTCGTTATCTCAGTATTTAAATGATTTGCATTTTCGAGTTAGGTATGCAGTTTTACTTAAAAAATCGAGATCTTTCCATTTCCTTAGCCCAAATTAAGTTATCTCATTCCCTTCCGAAGAAATCTAGTATTGCCGAATGATATATTTGCCAAAATTTCAAAAATTTACAGTATTTAATTGATACATAATGCAATTTGTGTTGAAATGGCATATTTTATATGAAAATTTGACTAAAAACAAAAAATATTTTTAAATGCCACATGACATGCATACAATTCGTAGTCCAATATGGTTTATATCCATTATATGAATTCAGTATTTAAGTACCACGTACATACAATTCATAGTCCGATATGCTAAATTATGCAATTTTTCAAATTTTGTTATTTAAATTTAAAAAACATTATTAATTAAATCGGGAAGAACTTTAGTTTTTCAGTAAATTATATAAATCATTTTTATAATTATATAAAATTATTTACTAAAATTTTATTAAACTTTTGATTTACAACTCCCTAAACTTAAATTGCCATTTACTCCGATTTAGGTTTTTGTCGTTTATATCAGTTAAATACTCAGGTGATGATTTGTATTTTTCATATTGTCGCACAACTGATGCTATGAACTTTGTAAAATTTATTATGAGCACTTTGAAAGTTTATATAATTTGTGTTTTTTTATTGATTTAAAAAAAAAGATACTTCAGACACGGAAGTAAAAAATCAAAATTTAGTTATGTGATTGGATTATGAAATTTTGAGTATAATATTTTATAATTGATTATTTAATGAAAAATATTTAACTGCCGACAAAGAAACGGTTTTTTTGTATGCCTATGGGGTTGCGGTTTCCGAAAAGAAAGAAAACTCAAAATCAGTAGATTTTAATTTAGTTGTGTTAATTGCTTTCCCGAGGCTATATATCTTAGGAAAATTGATTATATTAGCTTAAAAGAACTTAGCATAGAAAGCAATTAATTAGGTTACATATATAGCGATGCGTAATAGCTATCTTAATAGCACAACATTCTTAAATTCTTAATATGCTTACATCTCCAAATATGCTGTCAGAAATAAAAATGCTGTTTTGTCATAAACCGAATATTTGTCCATAATTATTAGTGAAAAAAATATTATAAGATTTTAAACGATTTTTAACAATAGCTAGTATTCCATATAGATGTTTAAGAAATAATAACAGTATTTTAACAAATATTCATTTTCTAGCAGTAAACAAATGTTCTAGAAGGTAATATGTATTGTGATAAAAAGTTATTCCATCATAAATTAAATCAGCTGTAATCAGTCAATTAAATATTAACGAAAATATAAAACTTAATAGCTTATTAACTAGAAGTTATTAAGGTTTATTTTTTCGTTTTATTATAAACCATTTTTCTTTTTAAAAAAAATGTAATTGTTGAATCATGGTTGTTACATGCACTAAATGCATCTTTTTCGATATTTACAAGAAAATTGTGATGGCGCATAAGTAAGGAATTAATCAAGGAATTGTTTATATTTATAATTATTTTGGTTTTCTTTATTTATTTATTTATTCCAAATTATTAAATCAATCATGCGTAAACCACATTTACAATGTTACAGAAAAAAAATTGCACTTACATATATTAAGTTGAGCTACAATTAAATTTAGCTACAAATTTATTACAAATATATATTATAAAACATTAGACAAAATATATATATAATAAATAGCTACAAAATCAGTCTTTAGCTACAAATTTAATATTTATCCGCAAAACTAATATTAAGCTACAATATTGTACTTATATGCATATTAAAAACTTACGCAATACAATTTCAAGAATTTCATATGCAATACTCGTATGCAAAACAATTTTAAGAATTTAGAGATTTATCAGACAATTTAGATTGACCTTATGTAAACTAAAGAAACTATGTAAATTAATGTAAAATTTAAATCTAGTGACTAAGAGAGTAAACGCATAAGACATATGCTTTCTCGCTCGTCAGCAGACAGCAGTATTTATATATATATATATATCTAACAACTGCAGTTAGGCAACGTTGAAAGATGAAGTAATCCAACAAGTTCAAAGTGAAGAAAAAGTGGACAAGTTAAGTCAAAGGTTTTAGCATCACAATTCAACAAGACTTGAATGAAGATAATGGAAGGAAATGTAACAGAACCGACAATTTGGAGCAATTGTACCACCAAGCACTTCTTACCATGAAAAGTACTTTTTCCCGTGTCGGAAATTTTTGCACCAAAATCCGTTCAACATTAATGCCCCAGACCTTAAGTAATTTAGTATTTTTAAAATATTATCTGAAGACTAATTAGATAAGATTTAATGTGTCATATTCAATAAATTTACTTAATAAATTTTAAAAAAGAATTAAATAAATATATTTCTATTGACTTATATTATTTATAACATATATTTTGAAAATATTCTAGTAACCTGGGCTACCCGGGTAGTTCAAAATTGAAACTCGACATACCCGGGTAGTAGAATTTTCGAGTAATTGGATCCCCTAAATTGATCCCGCCTTGGAGAAGCTTTTAAAGAGTATAATAAAATAGTACTTTGCATTAATTATAATTTTTGCCAATAGAGGCGACACTGTAAAAAATGAATTTATATTAATCTTCAAAATGTAATTTTGGATGGTTATATCGTAAAAGGAGCACCAAATGTTATAACTATTCAAGATTCTATGACTTTTCAATCCCTGTACTACTGGTAAAATATATTTTGAAATTTAAAGGTTCGCAAAGCCTAATTACGCTTGAAAATGCAATCTCATATAGGAAACATTAACCAAACCGGATGTAAGATGATGCATTTGAAAGGTGACGAATATAAAATAAATTTGTAATTATTGATATTGTGGCTAGCATTAAACATTAAAATTTAGGAAAACATTAAAATTTTTCTAAAATGTAGGAAAACATTAAAATTTTTCTATCAGCGCGATAGCAAAAAAATTGGATATGCCACTGTAACGTGAAAAAGGTCACCCAACAAAACAAGATGATTTTACCATCGGTAAAGCAAGCTTATGTTAGACTAGACCAATAAATTCAGACCAAGAAAAATATCACAAATAACACGACTTCTGTGAACACTGATTTGAAAAAAATTATACCTAATAATTCAAGGAATTGAAAACCATTGGCTTGGCTTCACAGGCTAACCAGGTGTAGAATTCTTTCCGACAGTCAATAGCCACAATAAGCATACCCGAAGCAGTTACTCGTTAACAAGTCATACGAAGCCTAAAACAAAGTTTAAAAATAATGACTGACGGCGGAATCAGCGTATATGATAAATCTAAAATAAGGATCGTCGACCAAATACGACGATCCTTATTTTAAATTTATCATATACGCTGATTCCGTATATGATAAATTTAAAATAAGGATCGCCATTATGAATGGCTAATGCATTTTGAACAGACGACGATTCCAATATATGTAATATATGCACACGAATCACCGACAAGTCCTAGGCCGAACAACAGGAATGTTGATAGACGATGGAGTCAGAAGCCACATAAAGTCTTTCTTAAGCATGAGCAGTTTATTTTGAAGGTTAAACAGCTTCATAACAGAAGCGGTTTGTAGAAATTTCCGCGGTTTTATGTGGAAATTTCTTGAATGTAATTTTTGAGTACAACGAAAACAAGGGAATTCATACTAAATGTATTAAGAAGTAATTAAAAAAGAAATGGTCACTTCAAAACAAGACAAGAGTTTTTGAGGTGCTCAGAAACTTTCCGCCCATTCTGTATTATAGGAGAGTCTCTGGTATTTAATTTAATTTGATTTAACACAAAATGAGAATAACTAAAGTAAAGTTTTTTGAATTTATTGATGAAAAACAGTTTCCATCCTCCGATAAATTATTTAAAGTTTTAATTAAAGTTTTTCTTTTACTTAATCTGAGTTTATTTATGATTTATTGCATTATATTAGCGTAAAATTTCATTAACATAAATCGGAAACCATAAAACTGGTCAGTTTAATACCTGAATTATATATGTATAAGTTTTAGGAGACATTGTACATTGAAACTATTTTTATTTTTTTTTGTAAGTATCAAGTATAGCATTCGACCGTATATGTTAATTAATTTTGTAAGTACTTGCTGTTTTGTTATTTCATTTATCGAATTAAGAAAATTATACGTTGATTTATAAAGTGGTAAAATTACATTCAATTACATAATAATTAAATAAGTATTTTAGGGAGGAAGCAAATTTAAAAACTATAATACTATCCCCATCCTCAATAATTTATATTTGTTGAATAATATAAAGTAAATTAAATATAAACTTCCAATTAAACATGAGATGAGTATGTAGATGTATATTTACAATTTAGTTTTATATGTAATAAAATATATTTAATATAATATTAATTACTTCGCTGGGAAAACAACTACAAAACAGTCAAAACAATATTTTTGTCAACTATTGACATATTTCCATGAACCACTACATATTAATATTATATAAGGATTATGCATGGATTATTATTTTAATTACAATTTGTATAAACGTCAATTCGTATATTGACGTTTATACGCGTTCGCGGCTTAGTTACTAATTTGGCTGTTCATATTCATAAGTCTTTAAGCGTTATTTGTGTGTAATATCAAAATTGGCAACATGTTGGACAAATTACTTCACGAGACATACGACGTCAATAAAATTTTTATGAATACTTAGAGTAACCATAAGAGTATATCCTGAAATTGTATTACGATTTTCACGCCTCCAGACGTGTTTGCCACACGGTAGAAACTGCAATGGCGTCTTTTATTACAGTTTGATTAAAATTTTAGTTAAAGTCAGTGTAATTTCAATTTATATCAAAATTTAAAAATTGAATTAATAATAAATAGATCTGTGTAATAAATAGATCTGTGGAATTATAAATAAATTTGATATAAATTTTCTAGTTCTAAATATGTTCTGGGTATCCAGGTGTTTCGTTTCAATATGCTTTCATAATATTTTAACCTTATAATTCAATATTTTAAGTTTTTCCGAACACTATAGCCATTCGTCCTTCAAACTAGACTACTAATTGAAGAACTTGAACAATTTTTCCAATGGTTCTGCTGTAGTAATCTACTACAAAACGTTGTTTTTATTAACTGTTCGCTAGGAGGATTTTGTGCCAATACGTTTTAGTAACTATTGCCTGTCTAAATTCTAAGGCATTCTAAATATTACCAATAGTACATCATGTCACAAATTATTACTAGACGACCCATTGGAAAGCCAGTATAAGTATAAGTAATAAAATAGCAAAATTTCTTAATTCAAATTCTTGAAAATTTAGAGCTAGTATGTTTATATTGCATACATGTATTTAGGGTAACCGTAAAATTAAGAAACATACGTAGATAGATCCAGTAAAACCTCTTATATACTCTTCTCCTTCATATAGCGTAATAAAAGATTGGTCAAAACTTCTTAGTAAGGCATAGTATCAATTGATCAGCATCCATCCTGGAACTCTTGCAACGGTGATTACAGGCGAAAAAATTTAATTAGTAAAAAAAACAACAACATATCAGAACAAGTAGTTTTTCGATAGTGTTAGTAGAACTGAATGCAAGATGGCTTTCGCAATATTTTGACGCCCTTCAAAAAGCGCAACGTGTAAATTGTTGTAAAGTGTTTTTACGACGTTGCGGTCAAGAAAAGAGAGGAGAACATATCTGTACTAGATTGTAACTGGAGATGAAACAATACCCTAGTACTAATCCTATTCTTATTAGTTTAATTTTTCTAGGCCTTCAGAAATGACACATATGAGCCTAAGCTCTTTATTGATACTTAACAGATAATTGATACTTACATTAAAAGTTAGAATCGATATCGCTGACGAGAATCGAACCAAGTACGTATTGCGGCAAGGTCATAGCACACTATTCCTAGGCCACCGCCAGTTATTAAAAGATAGGTTGAACTATATATGTAACCGCACATTTGGTAATTACATTACACATCTCTTAGTTGTTACGTTACCTTAAACGAAGCAAATGTAATTTTACATTTGATGTAAATGTAATTTTCGTTTACTTTAACAAATATTCTTTGTATGCAAATGTAAATCATTTTACAAAAACACTTTTTACTACTTTTACTACAAATGTTTTAAGAGAAAAGGAATTTCATTTGCAAAAAAGTTTTATTTGAAAAGCACTTTTAAAAGAAATAAAATACATTACTAGCAAATACAGTGGACTGGTAATCAATCTCGTTTAGTGGAAATGTCGTATTTTTAGAACATTTTTATCCGTGCTTGAGTGGCGTCGATCAGCAGGAGCACGGAAATTTGGTGCCGAAGCGGAAATTAGAGTCGCAGTTTTTTCACATTTTGATAACAAATTTTCTAAATATTTTAATATGGGTAGAATTTGTAATAAAAAGATGTGAAAAATGTATTATAATAAAATATGTATATTATATTGAATAATAACAAAATTTGGTTTTTAGTTCCAGCCTTAGAAAGAGATTAGGAGGTAGGCTTTCACTTTTAATTCATTTTACACATGCAGAAGGTACATAATGGCATATCATTTTCGGCACGAAAAAACCTTACTGCAAAATTGTTCTTTTCCATACATACTCAATTTATTTTATGAAATTACCAAATACAAATATGATTTAAAATTTATTTTAAAAAGTTACTAATAAAGAGTCAAATTAAAAACAATTTAAATTACATCACAAAAAAATTTAGTAATATTTTGAAGATTTGAACAAATTATGTTCAAATAAGTGAATTTTTTCGAAAAAAAAACAACAAAAACTTTGGACTCAAATTATACCAATTACAAATATGCTAAGAATTACTGTAGAAAATTTATATAAACAATTAGGTGGTAGAAGCAATTTCGATTTAATCATCATATTCTTTCCGAATATCCTTGCGTTTGCTTTAAAACAACAAAAACTTTTATGTTAATAAACTTTAAATTACAACTTTAAATTATAGCCTACAGCATCATATTAAACTATGACAAAATTTGATGTCGATAACATATCCATAATTGACATAATCAACATGATTTTCCCAAAAGGGACACATGTACAGTTTTCTTAAAATATTTATCTATAGATTTAATATAAGTATTTGTGTCCATAAATAATATACATACATGCATACAAAAAGAATGATTATGATGTGTGATTAAGAATTAAATTAGTGTTATGATTATGAATCCTCTGCTTATAAATAATTAATTATAATAGTTAAACAGAATTTTTGAACATTATAAAAATTTATTACATTCCGGAGAGCTGCCTTTATCGAAATATTAAATTTGCCTTAAAATCATATATAATTTTTAACTGTTTTAGTCTATCGCACAAATTTTACTTTAAAATAGGGGAAAAAGTCTGCAACATTATTAATGTGAGGATATTTAAAAGGATATGTCTCTGAAAAATATAAAAAATAATATAAAAAAATACAAACAAGAATGAGGAAACTTTCGAGACATTCGTAATGTATGTACATCTTTATGGAAAAAAATAGGTTAAATTAAAACTTTATAAAGTCATTCTTGGTAATTATAATATTTTTTTATGTTAGCACAATCAAAAGACTTAATTATTGCAATTAATATTATTTGAAAGATTATTGGACAATATTTTAATATCAGTTATTTGATTGTAAAAATTTTACGAAACTAATTACAATTACAGTCAGAGTAAAAAGTCTTCGTACAGATACAGTTTTTAAAGAAAAATAGTATAAATGTTTATAGAAGAGTTTTTGCGCATAAAATACAAGTAGGTCCTTTAATAGAATGAATATTATTTATTATTGCTACGTTATTATTTTAAGTAGTTTGTATATAATCTTTTACAATTAATTAATTATTTGGTAAACTTAAAATTAATTAAAACTGCTAATATAGAAACTATAATTATTTTACACTGACTGTATATTTACGAAATTTTTACCAATTGGAATGTTCTTCATTTTTTATTAATTACTTATTACAGAAAAACAAAAGGGTTAATTCCTTCGTTCATTTGGTTTTATTTTCAATATTCATTTCGAAGTTTAAAAAATTTTCTTCAAAGTTTCAACTTGAAAAACTTATTATATAACAACTTATAAAATATTTAACCTAAACCAAATGAAGTGGGCTAGTTTCATAAGTAATTAATTAATATATTTTTTTAGTGTAACCGTTATTAACAAATACATATTAAGTTTACAGTTATTTGTATTTATAGTGTTTTGGTATTAACAATGACGATTTTTTTTCTCAATTATAAGTGATTACATCCTTAATTATCATACATTACTTCCTACAAAAATTATCATCCATTACAAAAAAGTTACCTTGATCAAAAACTAAATTTAAATTTAATAAAATTATCTTAACTTTTTTTCACCGACTAGTTTCAACCGACTATTTTCAATATTTCTGTACTAAAAAAAAACAATTCTTTGAAAAATTTCTCTACAAAACTATTATACATTTAATTAAAGAAAATTCTGTGAAGTAAAACTTTATTTTTTCTTCGTTTAAATTTAATTATATCGAACAAATCTAAATTGTATGTTATAAAACATTAAAAGTCTTTATTTTCTTGACTTTGTTATAATTTATTCCAAACGCCACTGATTTTTTTTTAGCAGAAACTAAAAAAATTGATTAAAGATTTTGAACGTGTCGAAAGACGCAAAAAAAAAAAAGGAAGAAAATTCGTCGTCTAACAAAAAAGTTGAAATAGTTTCTCTATAGATAATAAAGTTTTGAACTATAAAAAAAAACTTAATTATTTTATTTTACTTAATTAAACGATTTGATTTTAAATTTATACATTTCTGCACTTAAAAATTATAATAAATAATTATTATATATTAAAATGAATTAATCTAAATTTTCAAGTTTTTTATAAATTACCAAATTTACCTTAAATTACTTATTAAATTAACAATTTTAATAATTTATTTTTCATAAACGAAATTTTTACAATAAAATAAAATTACGCTAAGAAAATGCTTTCCTATTTTAACAAAAAAAAAAAAAAAAAATGCAGAAAAAAAAAACACCAAAAGATCAAACCATCGTCAAGCAGACAAAACCAACTGTAAAAAAAGCAACAAAATATATTCATAATATATATATATCTATATATATATATGTATATGAATATTATGTTAATGAGTTGGTGTGTTTTCAAACATGCACACATAAATTTGGTATTATTCCAAAAACAAAAGCAATGAATAAAAAATGCCGGTAAATCAAAGCTTTCCGTGGAGAAAGCATGTGTTCCGCTATGCCAAAAATTTTTCTACATATATGTATACAATCAAAAATGCAAAATACCCATACTAATAGAACAGAAAGTATCATTATATACATATAGTTATATTATTTAAAATAAAATTGCATTTTGAGATTAAACATTAAATAGAAAAAAAAACAAGAAGAAATTTTACCCTTTTTTTGCTCTGCTACACAACTAAAATTTGTAAGATTTTTTATCAGAATATATTTTTAGTTGTGTAATAATGCGCATGTACAGATATTTGTAGACATCATACACATATAAATGGAAAAAGTTTATTAAATTGTGTTAAAAACTAAACTATATATGTATATAATTATATAAAAAAATATGAGAAACCTAATTTGATTGAAAAGTTTTTATTCTCTCATAATTTTAGTTACCGAGTCTTTGAACATGATTAAAAAACGGGGCAACTATTTTGTACCTTCATTTGTTTATTAGCTATTTTACATACATTTTACTTATCATATGTCCAAAATTAATTGAACTTTATGTACTTGTCAAACCCGTACTTCTGAAATCCGTATTTTGCAGTTTAATTACATTGGCATAATCTCGGCGTAACTTCTAATTTTATAGTGGCATAATTATATTAAGTCTCTTATTAACATCATAACACCATTCGACTATTGCAATTATATATCATAGTTAGAGGAAAATTATATCAACCGAATAATTATATCTACTGAATCAAACATTTCTTTATAGTGAAGAAACTTTAAACAAGCTAATAGCCTATTTAATTTTTTGTTAACAAATATGCTCAACATTTATCATTTTTCACAATCTTAAATTAAATTTTTCGAAGTAACACAATCGTTGATCGGTGCCACCATCATCTTATATGTTAGTAAATTGTTTAACTTTTCCCACGAGTAGTCCTAGAATAATTTATGTGTAACTGTAGTAAATATTAATTTGAGAAAGTTATTCGGTATTGATGGACGAACAGGGCCAAAGTGCTATCATAAATTTTAATAAATTGTTTAGTAGATAATTGATATTTTTATTTTCTAATAAGAAATTTATTAAATTTTTCTATTAATCTTCATGGAACACTTATATAAATTAAGTGATATACCATTTTCAGGTTAAATTCAATATATTTAAAATCAAACTCAACATTTTGAAATTTGAATTCTATGCACTTTTCAAATCAACTTAGTGATCAAGGAACGGTAACAACCAAATCAACTTAGTGATCTAGGAACGGTAGCTCTTAACGAAGCTTTTATTTGATATCTGACATAAATTAAAGCTTCGTTATGAGAACATTTTTCTTAATTTTATTACAAAAAATTATTAAATAAAGGATTTTTTTTCCTAAAACCATACGATTTTTCGATTTTTTTCTAATGCTTTTAAAAATAGGTGCTTAAATTCTAAAAATTCATTCCAAAATATACCCAAAATAATATCACATTAAACTTCAACTACCTACTGTAACTGTAGCCTAGTGCAATTTGAACCTACTGCTAATTTTAATAGGGATTCCGATCAAGTTTATTTATAGTGAACAAACTTTTCATTGCAAGCAAATAGTATTTCTGTCCAGTAGTCCTTCAACAATTGGCATTTTCCCAAGCATGCAAATTACCATTTAACGACAATTTTATAACTGGTACTTATTTAAGCTGGATAAACTTAGACCAAAATCGATAACGACACCGCACTATCGCAGGTTTTCCAACTTTAATTACGAATTAAATCTGCAAATTTCAATCTAAAAAACATACATACATATATTTGGAATATCGTTCTAATTATTTCAGAACTAATGAAATTAAATATAAATTCATATTTTAAAATCTTTAATATGAATCTTTAATATGTACTTGTACAAAATATTTCATATCTCTTATAAGATTGTAAGAGAAAATATTAAATATAATTTCATTTATTAATTAGAGAGACTATATAAATCTACCGTATCTCTCTCAACAAATCGTCTATTGCATTGAATCGCCTATAATATACAGAAAAACACCGCATTTCAATTTACTAAAGAGATTTTTGTTTATGGATATTGAAATAGCTAACATTCCATAAAAAAGCTCAATCAAATATTTCTAAGAAAATTTCACACACACGCAACAACAATATGCGGATAAACTCATACACAGAACTGTGTGAAAAAAGCCTACAACGTTTTTTTTTTTTTAGGTACAATTTATATATCAATTTGGCCTCCGTGCTTCTGGGGGCTGTTTTAGCTTCCAATCAAATAAAAAAAAAAGCTAAAATAAGCTTGGTTTTTGTTATTTTAGCAGTGCTAGTTGGTAGTAGGGTAGGTATAGTCTAGTTTTCGAATACAAAGAACAGCAGAAAAACAGCCTCTCTTTTTTTTTTTTTTTGTAATGAGAGTGTGTTGTATGCATTGAAATTGAAATATATAATTTTGCACAATATTTGAACAAAATAAAATAAAAAAAAATACAACCAGCATTAAAACAGCAAAAAGCATATTTTCTTTCTGATACATAGTTGTATGTTATTTAAAAATTTCTTTTATGCCGCCTGTGAATGCACGAGTATTTGATTATTTTTATTTTAATAAATGTATAATATCTATACATATATGTATATTTCGATTCAAGTAAGTTCAAGTCTGTCTGATTGCTGACGATTATTTAGTTAAAACGAATCTTTCAAATAGAACGGACGCGACTTCTTCTAAAATATAATAAAATATTATTTGGGAAAATTTACAAAAAAAAAAAAAAATACTTTTAAATATTTTCTAAAAAAACTTGATTAACTTTAACTTAAAATTATGATTAATTATTTTTTGGTGATTTATAGAAAAGAAAAAGATACTTTTATACCTAAAAGATGCAATTTGTATCTAAAAAAAAAAAATATTTTTGTATATAAAAGATATTTTTCGTTTCTTTAATTTCAAATTTTTAGTGTTCAAATAGCAAATTAAAATATTGTGAATAATTATTTAATATTATTATTAAAAAAAAAAAAATGAAGTAAAAATGAAATTTAAAAATTAATCTTTAATATGGAAATATAAAAATATATTTTTTGAATTTAAATGTTTTCTTTTTCACAATCAAATTCTTTTATGCTTTTTCTAAAAACAAAAAAAAAACCGAAAAATTTTAATCGAAAAATAAAAAAAATACGTTTTTTTGGTAATTTTTTTATGTTCTTGCAAGTCATTAATAAATTTACTTATAACTATAAACTTTTTTTTTATTTTAGCACAAATAAAATTTAATAAAAATGAAGAAAAAAAACGAAACAAGTTTAAAATATAATTTTTCGGAAACATTTTTCCTAACACAAAAAATTTCTCACGAAAACACAACAAATAAAAGTGATCGCGTAACGAAATTTATCAAAGTTTAGATAGAAAAAAAAAACAATTTACAACATAAATTAAATTTTTTTTTAGCTCTTTGAGTTTTTTTTAAAAGTTTTTAGTTTTCTAAGCTCATTTTGTCACTAAGTGTGTTAACAATTATTTTCAATAAGTTTTTTTTTATTTTCATTATCATAATTGAAACTCAAAAGTGTGAAGCTTTTTTTTTTTAAATTAAAATGTTTTTTGAAAAAAAAAATTAAAAAAGTTCTCAATTATTTTTATTAGAAGAAACATAAAAACTTGAACAATTTTTTTATGAAAATATTAATAATCGCTAAAAAAATTTTAATTTTTTTTAATTTAATAGACAAAAGTAAATAAATTAAATTTCAAAGGAAAAAAAAAAGTTGAAAAAATTATTTATTTTTCAACGTGAATTATTGATGCAGTAAAATCGTTTAGAAAGTTTAATTTTAAATTGTTTTAAAAAAAAAAAATTATTAAAAAATAATTTATAATTTTAGTTTCAAAAAAAAAAAAATGTAATTTACAAAGACAAAAATAGTGAAATCATATTAAAATTAAAATTCCAAATAAAAGTAATTTGAAATTGTTATTTTTTGAGGTAAATTTATGAAATTAAAGTATGTAATAAGCGAAAATGCATAAATAAACTTATTCTGACAAATTATTTAGTTAAGTAAACATTGATTAATGAAAATATTTTTCAATTTAAATAATTTAATGGTAAAAACAAATTAGTTTTTGTTTAAATGAAAATCTTGGTAAGAAATTTTCTCACTTAAAATATAGAATTTATTTCCCTTTTATTTTTATATTTTAATGATTTTTTTTGGTCACATATTTAACTTTCATTCCAAAAATTTACTTTGATTTAAAAAAAACATATAAATTAAATTTTTCTAATTGCAATAGGCCTCTTCACATCACATCAATTTCTTGGAATTTTGTTAATTTTTAATTGACTAAAAGAAAATAACACAATTTCAGAAAAATTATGAAAGATATGTCCTGGTTTATTTTAAATAAAATTATTTTCCAGTACTACCAGCCATAACTTCATTTTTAAAATTTTTATATATGGCAGAATTATAACTTTCAAAATAACTTTAATTTTTGAAATAACATAATGTCTCTAAAAATTTCAGATTATGTTGATATAACATTTCGTCATTTTGTTTTTTAAATATTTCATAATAAGTTTATGTTGTCTCTTAATACCTAAAAACTAGTCCAACCAATTAAGAACATACTGTTCCGGTCCTGGAGATAGTTTTCCGGCGAAAAAATCGTTTCGAATGTTTTAAAATTAACAAAGTTAAAAAGATGAAAAGATTTTTTCTCAGAAAAACTATCTCCAGGAATGAAAAAGTATGTCTTTAATTAGTCGACTAGTTTTTATTAAGTATAAAATATTATTATACATATTTATAAATGATTATTTTAAATGATCTAGTTGAGAAATCAATGAAAACTTCTACCATATTAAAATAAACCAAAATTTGCAAAAATATCCATCACGTCAAATATAACAGAATTTCATAAATTTCACATAATTTTTTGTTGACATGAAGAGCCCTAATAAAAAAATAAGATTTGTTTTTTTTCTGCCTCATTTAAGTTGAAATATCTGCAAAAAAAAATATATACATCGTAATAAAATTTATTTATATTATTTCAATGAAAACTAATATAACTAGTTTAAGTTTCTTGTAATTAATGACTGTAGAGAACATGAAATACGAAATTTTTATAATTTAACTAATGTTGTAGAAACACAAGGCAGTTTATGATATTATACATTAAAATTTAGAATAAATAGCTAGTGCCAGAACAAATTACTAAATAGTATTTAGTAATTTCATTATTAACTATACAAGCCAGGCCTATAGCTACTCCAATTGAAGGTAGAATTTTAGAACATTCTTAGATGACATACTACTGTCAATATAAAACCTCATGTAAACACTGTATTTTAGAGGCAAAGTTAAGACGAAATTATTTAATTTTCCGCAAAATAAATGCAAACTTTTAAAAGTTCATAAAATATGAAAATATTAGTAAATAAAATTAAACTTTTGACTGAATATAATTAATTAGGAAACTAAAATGGAATATTTTTTTGAGAGAGCTTGTTAACATACTTTAAGCTAAATGTAGATCACAAAAATTATGTTGCTAGTATTATTCATATTTTTTTAAAAATATTATTACATAATCACTTGATAATAAAATATAATCTTTAAAATTATGCTATCTATAAATAAATTTATATTACTATAAAAAAAAAAAAAAAAAATATGAAAGATTTATAAATATATTAGATAAAAATAGTTATAAGTTATTTAATATTAAGAATTATGGATTTCCATTTAAAAACCAATATAATATTAATATTTATTAATGTAAGTTTTTTGCAATGAAAAAATGATTTTTTTTAGTTTCCTATTTCTTCTGTTAAAGTTTTCAATTTTAAAATATTATAACCTAATTTTTTTCATACAGAATTTTCTCTTTTCTGCATAAAACTATTCAAATATAAAAATTTACACTCTATTACACATGTCCTATTATAACCTAAGGCTATATGAAAATAAGAAAATAAATAAATAAAGAAAATTATAAAAATTTAAGTAAACTTTTTTTAAATTATATTTAATTTGTGGCATTATGCTAACAATATGCAAAAGCTTCTTTTAAGCTCCGCACAATCGAATAAGTATAATAAAATAAATAGGTATATTTTTTTTTTTTAAAATGTTTTTTAAAAAAAAGAAACACAAAAAAAAAACTTAATCATACAAAACCGAAATAAAAAAATTATCGTTTCTCATTTTCTATTTTTGGTAAAATTACGTCAACTTTTTTTGAACATAAAAAAAAAACAGTCTCCTTGTCTCACGCTTTCCGAAAAAATAAACTTGTGTACTTTTTGAGTATGTTTTTTTTAGTTGTACAACCTTAAAAACCCACAAAAAAAAATTTAAAACCACTTCACGCAAATTTTGCAAAAAAAAAAAATTTGCGCAAGAAATTAAAAGTAGCAATGACGAAAACTTGAATTACGCGAACTTTGATAGAAAAAAATAATTTTTTTTTCTTACCATATAAAAAAATAAATTAAAAGAGAACATAACTTTAGTCTTTAATATTTTCGGTTGATTTTGAAATTTGTGCTCATAAAATCTGTATATCGACACTGGAAATTCCAGTATGGTATTTAATTATTATACTTTAATCGACTTGTTATAAATAAAAATAATTTAACTAACAACTAAATTTTTTTTAAAGATTATTCGAAAGTTTATAAAAACTTAATGACAAAAAGCTACAGTTTATTGATATTCTAATTTCAAAATTAATTATAACAAAAAAAATTAATATTTCACCGGCTGAATACTTAAATTTCTGAATTATGTTACAATTAAACTAGCTTATAAAAATGACAAATCTAGGACTATTCTTTACATTTGAAAAATAACATATTTCCAGAATCGTAATACACGTAATAAAACGTTGTAGTTTTATTTAACTACAAAAAAAAATTTTCAAATTAAATGTAACTCATTATTCTTACCAAATTTGAATTTAGTAAACCTTGAATTCTATTTCATAATTGTTTTTATAATAGATAATAAAAATAGCATACCAACAAATATTATTTATATAAGAAAAGTTTAGTCGACAATGTATTGTAATTGTGCACAACCGAAATGACAGCAAATATCTTCTGTGCATATGACATAATTGAATTTCAAGCAACATTATTTGTCTCTAAACTAGCCCAAACTTTCTTAAAAAACAAATTATCTATCTTAATTATCTATCACGAAAATACAAAAAAGCTTAATGGACATTCATTCATAATTCCAAGCATTCAATTATAATTTTACTCAGGTGACGAATAACGCTAAATTAAAAAAATTAAATTGACAAAATCAAATTTTATTATAATTAAAAGTTTAAATATGTCAAAATTATATTTGTTTTTGAATTTTAATATATTTTATCAATTAAGATATTTTCAAAATATAAGTTATATAAATTATTAAATTTTACTTTACTAAAATACTATTTGAAATAACTTTTTTTTCCCCAATTTGATTTTTCATAATTAAATTGCACTATAAAATATTAGTAGAATTTGTTTCGCATTTATAAATTCAGTGAAAAACTAAAACGTTTTCTAGCTTCTAAAACAACCATGTTTTTTTGTTGTTTCATTAAAAAAATCTATTGATATTGCATAAATATTATGGTTTATCAATTGTATACCAATTTATATTCAGTTTTCATTTTCATTGGTTCATTGATTTAGAGTAATTTCTATGTAGAGGTTTTAATAGTTTTAAACAATTTTTTTTATGTTTTCCATTTGATTTGATTTATTTTCATAATTATGTTGGATTATTGAATATTTCATCCAACAGCAAAATCACCCATGGTTTAACGTAGCATATTAAGGATTTGACGTTATAAATCTTTATTTTATATTATTTCAAATACCGCTTAGCTGAACTACTGTTCAGTAGTTTGTTATTTATCGGCTTTTTTAAGTGCTGGTTATAATGGGTAATTCATTTAGAGGTACTTATTTCAAAAAGAAATAAAAATAAACAAATTTAATTTTATCAGATAATCTTATTTTTTAAAAATTATTTGTTTCAAATATTGGATGTAACTGCTCATAACATGGTCCATTATGCAGTTCCAAACTTGGATGACGCGTTCAAGCATTTCGAGTGCTACAATAGCTAATGACGCGGATAATGTTGGTTTACAATTCCTCAATCGTAGCCGGCTTATCCATGTAGACTGTGGACTTTACGTAGCCCCCAAAAAAAAAGGTCTAAAGATGTGATATCGCAAGATCTAGGCGGTCAATTCACCGGTTCGAAGCGAGAAATTAACTGTTCACCAAATTGTTCTCAGAACACCCATGCTGCTTTATTGTGACGGGTAATGTCGTCGAGATTAAGGGTTTCATTTTGAGGCAGGAAATAGTCCGTCCGTTATAGTGGCGCGATAACGGGCACCATTAACAGTTACGTTCTGGCTAGTTTCATTTAAAAAAAATTATGGACCGATTATTTCACTAGCCCATGAACCACAGCAAACCATTGTTTTGTCTGGAGTTAATGGCTGTTCTTGAACCTTTTGGAGTTGCTCGTCAGACCAAATACGGTAATTTTGTCTATTGACGTCGGTCGGCTTCAATTCTTGTACGAGTTGAATTTTATATGCTTTTAAATCAAGATCCTTACGTAAAATACGCCAAGTTATTTCATACGACAACCCAAGCTGTTGAGAACGCCGCCAAACCGATTCTTCACGTTGATTTTCGTTGAATAGTCCGTAGACGCTGTGCCGGCTTTCCATGATGAAATGTAAAACAATACTGAACAAAAATACCATACCAGTTTGACACAGCCAATATCTTATTCATTATCAAATCCCTACAGGATAAAGTACCTCTAACTCTAAATGAATCACAAAATCCTATAAGTTCTTAAACTTAACTTAAATTTTTCAATACTTACTGGAAGAACGTATTTTATTTACTACATATACAATATTTCGGAACAGTAATTATAAAAAAATAAAGTCAATGAACAATTATTATTATTTTATTAATTATCTTAGTTTTATTTGCAAAAGATAGATCGAGATTTGTATTTCATTAAAAAACACAAATGATCAGATTTTTTGCTTATTATGTTATAATTAGTAGAAGTAAATTGATTATTTTAGTGCATTTTGTCGTTTTGATATAATCATTAAACCGACAAAAACATTAATTGTTATCGTAAATTTATATTTACGAAGACAATTAATTCTAAATTTCTTGTGAAAAAATCGTTGGGAATAAAATACTATTAAAGGTTAAAATATCCTCTAACTTGTTATGTAGTTACGATAGAAACCTGAAAACTGGATCATAACATGACATTTCAAACACACTATTAATTTATTATTGAAATTGGTTTTTGAGCAATTCGTTGCTTAATACACTTTCGCTGAAAGGTATCGACATCGGTGACAGATTATAGCTGACAGTAGAAATTATAAAATTTTATATCTACGTAAATTATTTAGAAAAAATTCAATATTTAATTTCGGTGATTTAACACTTTTGGCGTATAATCGTAAGAGCATACAAACATACATATACTACTTTTGTATTTAAAATATATTTATGGCGCTTCCAAGTCTATGAAACTATAAATGTTAATATTTGTTGGAATTATATTTTTTTTTTTGGTATAAACATTCATCATTCGAGCGGTCCCATTAAGTTACTCAATCTAATTTTCATAATATTACAAAAAACAAATTCCTATATTTTGATTACATATTTTCATTAATTTATCATAAATATTTATAAATCTGAAAGTCGTCTACATTTTGTTAAATTAGAAATACGTCAAATAATAAAATAGGATTGAAATATTTTCATGTCATTTGAACTTATTTTTAATTATTAATTTCTATATTCTGTTATGTTTTATCAAAAAAAAAAACATACTTTTCTCTCCATCTCGCTTCTTTCCATCGTTTTTTTTCTTAATTTTTTAGTAGCTAACCCGGAACAAAGTACAAATATTCTTCATTATATTTATAATTCTTCGCTCAACCGCATTTTAAGCTAAAAAATTTTTTTTAGTAAAATAAAAGTTCAAAAGAACAGAAATGAAATATTGATAAAGTTTCACTAAGAAATAAGAATATTTCATTGTTTTTTTGTGTTTATGTTGTTTGTTTCTTATGTATTTTTATTACTCCCACACTGTTACAAAATTATACATGTGTGTTTTGGAAAAAATATTCATATATACATAAAATTAATGCATAAAAAAATATTCTGATTCTGAATTAGTTTTTTTTTAGGCTATGTTTAATTTGTGTCGTGAATTTTTGCAATTTGATAAGAGAACATGATATATTACGTCAATTATAAATGGTTTCTATAGATACTTTCTGTTTCAGAACAACAACAATAAGAAACTATAATCATCACATATGTTATAAAAGAAATGTTGATATTTTTTTTTTTTTTTTTTGGTTTTAGAAGATATTTTTTAGTTAACTTTTTTCAGTTGTGACGAATAAAATAAGTTTTTATTTATTTTCATGTTACTAATAATTTATTAAGTTTTAAGATTTATAAGATGATTATTTTATTTGTATTTTTTTTTTGACAATATTGATCTATAAAATCGATTAGATAAGAATTTATTTTAATAGTTTGTTTTTACTTTGCTTTAAATCTGTACAGTCAGTGTAAAAAGTATTCGTACAGTACACACATTTTTTGTAGAAAATTAATTATAGTTTGTATATTTATTTAAGTTTAAGTTCAACAACATAACTAATTAGTATATTCTTACTATACAAACTATTTAAAATAATAACTTAGCAATAATAATTTTCTATTAAAGGTCCTATTTTATGCACAAAAAGTCTGCTATGGAAATTTAAACTATTTCAAAAAATGTGGCCGTTCGGTACGAAGATTTTTAACACTGACTGTAAACTGTTTTCCGTTAACAAAAAATTTCTGAAATTTATAGAATATCTGAAATTCTGTTATTTTAGGTATAAAGCATATTTTTGCTGATTTAGTTTTTTTTTTGGTTTTTATATTATATTTAATAAATTTTTTTTTAAATATGGAAGCACTGTACATATTTAATGATAGACTTAAATCTTGTAAAATAATTCGTAATTTGAATAAAAAGAATTCAATTCAATTAAAATTGCATTCAAATTTTTATAGACGTTTGGTTTTATGAATTTTGTCTGAAATTCTGTAATTTTCTATTAGGCAATCAGAACACTATAAGAATAACAGAATTTCAGAAAATTTTACTTGATGTGATCAGCTCTAAAATATTATAATTCCATTTGAAATATATTGGAATAGAAAAAAACTGGTAAAAGATTAATTAACTATATTGTGATATCAGATAAAACTCAGATAATTTAATATGTAGTTTTCTTAACAAAACTAATTATGAACTTGTGTCGGTTCCGTAACAGAAAACCCTATTATACTTGAGTTCGGAATTGAATTACTGCAATTATTTGCATTGCGATACTAATTCTCATTTCCACAGAAGCCTTATGCCGAAATTTAATTAGGTGCCATGTCATAATTACACTACGCAAATATAGGATCGCTATTTATTCGTGTACTTTATATAAAAATAAAATTAGTTTAAAAACATTATGCATTATGTCCTTAATCGTATTAAAAAATATAGGCAAAAATTATACTAAATATAATAAACATGATTTTATGAATACAAATATTTCATCCTTTTTAATATAATTTGTAATTCTGATACTTACTAACGATTAAACCAAAAAATGTAATGTTGCCAAAAAATTGTCGTATATATTACAAAAACAAACACTAAAATTAAGGGATTTTACCATTTCTTTTCTAAATACATCAAATATTTTCCTTCCTCCTTCATCTGCTCTTTTCCGGATCTAAGGTTTCCTTTTTTTTGGCTCATTTATAATAAATGTCGCTTAATATAATCCAACTGAGCCACTAAAAAAAAAAAAAAAATTTACCTACAATTTTAAAATAAAAAGTAACATAAAAAATGTTTTTATACGTACACAGGTGTTGGTAGTGGTTCATGGTAATTTAATAACATAAAAAAAATACCAGAAGAGTAATATATATGAAAGGGGGTAAAAAATATATATGTATGTATATATAAACGGCGAAGTGTCCGGATTGTAATTTTCTGTTGTTGTTGCAAGGAGAGTAGAATTTTGTCCCGAAGATAAAGAAAATCATTTGGTACTATAACCGTTTCACATGCATACAACAACAAACATTTTTACAACACATTTGAGAATTGTTTGGTAATATCATAATAAATGAAAACTAAAAATAATAATAGAAAATCTAATAATGTTTAGAACGACAACAATGACGATAGATGAACACTTCTGAACATAAACATGTATAAAGTTAAAAATATTTACAAGAAAAGATAAAAGGATTTTTAGTTATTTTGTTATATATAAACATAGCACTAAATATATTTTCTCCATATCTATGTCTACAAACATAACATTCCGAAAAATAAGTAATAATTTAACTTATAGTTAAAATATTTTCCCAAAACAGAGATAATATTACAAAAATATTTCAAATTTAAAGTTTAAAATCTAAATAAAGATAAATTAAATTTAAGCATAATGAAATTTTATGTTTTATTAATGGTGAAAATTTTTATAATTAAAGTTTTAATTTTTAACATTTCGGATACCTAATAAAAGACTGCAACATCTCAAAATTTATAGTTTTAAGAAAACCGTTGTAAGTTTTAGTATGGAAAATAGAAAATTGGAAATTTTTGATCTAAAATATAAACTTTTTATGGCTATTTTGAATGCTACTCTTTTTCTATTATTTAATTACGTACTTTAATATTTGTATAATCTAAGAATATTGATTTAAATGAAAATTGGGCAGTTTTCTTTAAAAAAAATTTCGGAAAACAATATTTTGCAAAAGTCAACTACTGTATTCTGAGATTAATCTTTAATATATCTAATTCTCCAATCGTAAATTACAATTTTTTTAGAAATGGTTGAAATTACCAAAAGACCTTAGATTTTGAAACATTGATTTCGCGGCCAAATTAGAACATTAAGATAACTTATGTCTGAGCAAAATGTAAGGTCTTCCAAGATGTATTCTATGTAAATACTAAAAATTTAAGTTTTTTTGAAATATAAGTTAAAAGTTTTAGGGTTAATGATAAAAAAACAAATTTTAAGTTTATATTTTAGGGACTATTAATTATTTTTAGTTTTAAGTGACTATTATACAGATTCAACTAAATAACAAACATATTCCAATATTTCTTTTTGGAATTTAAATTTTCTGATATTAAAGAATTTTATTCTGATGCTTTAATGCGGATAATATTATGCTACAAATAATCATTTAAATGATTTTCATTTAATTTTCTTCTCAGAAATGGTCAAAACTTCTGTAAGAAATATCCAAAAGTAAATCATATAGAAAATTAATCATTGATTCCGGTTATTTAATCCAGATGTTTATGTCGGTTCGTATAAAATTCTACGACTATAACAAAGTGTAGTAAAATAACTATTGAAAATATAATTAATATTCGTTTAGTGGACTTCATTTGAAAATAATATAATAAAATAAATATTACTGTATTTAAAGAACTACAGAAGAACAAGACCAAACTCATATTTCTTATTAATGACATCTTGTAATCTCAGCACATTACCTTACCTTGTTTAAACTAATTTTGTTGTTTACTTATCGGTTAAAGAAGAAATTTTTCTTAAAAAAAATTTAATTTTTCCCACTCTCAAAAAGACCTTGCTCATTATTAAATATATGATTATCTTGAGTGTTAATGTTTACCATGATTAAATTTCGATCCTCTTTGTATAATTCCATATTTTTCAATGTCGCATTAACACAAATTGAGCCGAGACCTCCCACTATGGGTTTGATTCCGAGTCATAACTTGCTTTTTAATTCAGAAAGCTTTAGTTATTGGTTTTGATACTGATTTAAAGCTGAGTAAACTAGACCAACATCGATGCCTTGTACGGATGTCGTCCTACGACGTCACACCTTCCTACCACTACCGATACATATTATCGACACTTTTCGGCAGAACGTGGCGGTTTAATCGACGGTGCGTGGTGGTTGTAGTACAAATTCGTTGCCACAATTTAAAAATGAAATTATTACTAAAGTAGCTAATTGTAAATCCCGTTTCATAGTGATTGTTACTTGTGCTTATGAAATGTTCTAAGATTGTGTTTTGTCGTTTGTGCCATTTTATACATGTTTTTAGAGTGTGCCTACCGTTGGGTAACTTGGCAGTTCATGAAGATTGTAAAAAGAAAATGAAAATTCTGATAATTGGTAATTCAAAATTAATGATAAAAAAAGATTAATTTTGTATGACCTATATATTCTTTTTACAGCAAACCTGTTATTGTGTGTTTATATTTACGGAATTAAGATAAAAAATAAAGGAAAATAAAAAGAAAGTAAAACATTGAAAATCTATACCATTTGACATGAAGAAAAAATTAAAAAATCGAAAACTTTTATTCCTAAATAGAGAGAATAGACCTTTGCCCAGGTGTCAATGAAGAAAAAAAGTAATTTTCATTATCAGCGCTTACAAAGAAATCAAGTATACATGTGATCTACCGGGTGGTACACGAGGCTTCATTTTAAAAAAAAACATGTGTACCAAAAGGCACTCAAAGTGCTAAGAAAACGAATTTATAAATGAACTTATCTGTAGTGCGAAATTTACTAATTTTTAGCGTGTTTAAAGATAATAATATGACGCATCTATTAAATGTCAACAAACACTGGAATATATCTTTAACATAATATTTATCAATTTTGAATTTGCAGCAATTTATTTGATTAAAATTATTGATAGTTTGTACCAAATGTTGCTGAAAATTTGATTTCCATTGCAAATATACTCACAAGTACAATTTATAACTAAGTTGTCGTTCAGCGGCATACTGAGCTCCTTCAATAAGTAGATTTCTACCGGAAAGTTGCTTAAAATATAGTTTTCTAATTATATTACTACTTCATCCCGACTAAGCTCCTTCAATAAGTAGATTTCTACCGGAAAGTTGCTTAAAATATAGTTTTCTAATTATATTACTACTTCAATATTTATAAATTAATTTGCTTTTCAATATTTCAAATAAATTTGAAACTAAATTTCGAAAAAAGTCTTAATATCACTTGATAAAATTTTGTGGTAAATTTGAAGCTTTAATTAATCTTATCAAATATCTGATAGTCAATAAATTAATTTAATAACACATTTTACTAACTATTATATAACCAAAAAGGATCGACATTTCATTAAATTTTAATACTCTTATGATTTCCATTGATTTACAAAATATTTACATAGAAATGCTTATATGTTAATATTCAAATGAACCCAATTTTCTCTGCCATAATACATAAACGTTCCATAATTATTTGTTTTTGTTTACATATATATTTTCAAATTTTATATTATTTATCCGGTCTCATCATCTTATAAGCTAGTTGACTTTTATATATTTTATCAAAATATTTACTTAAAATTTAAAACTATTTTGGATCCTATACACCACATTAAAATGCAAATTAATTCTTTTACTGAAACTTTATTGTACTTATATCTATATTTTAACAAAATATTAAATCACAGAAAGTTGGTAAAATATTTTAATAAATTTTTTTTATTATTATTATTATTATTTTGTTTCGGACGGATACATACACACATGTTTGTTTATGTTTTGTGGCATATTTTAAATATATTGTTGATAAAACTATTGTCCTCTTAATTTTTTTTAACCTCAAGTGTCTAACCATAATATAAAATAGACTGATATGATGTCACAAAGAAGAAAATTTTTACCACATTATATTTTATCATCAAAACATAATCAAACAAATTAAGGATATTTAGTTTTTATTTTAAGGACAGCATATACCAAGACAGTAAGTAGTTGGTATGTAAATTTTTTAGTAGAATTATTTTATATTAACGTTAAAGATATATTTTGAAATATAATATGTATAATTATTCAGTTCAGTTATTATTTGCCGTATATGCAAAATAAAAATATTTCTGGTCAATTGAAGGGTAAATTTTGAATTTAGTTAATTTTCTTTTCTATTATTTTATCTAATTTGTTTCGGAGATATCAAAGTTTTATTGTATTGGGAAAAATTTTAATGGAGTAAATCATAAATTATAATTAATATTCTGCTAGTCATCTCATAAATATGAGACAAGGTTATCTCAACTCATTTTTTTCTATTTTATATATTCCAACAGCAAATGAAATGAAATTAATAAAATCTGTAAGATATTTGTCAAACAGACGCCAGAAGGATTTCTAAAATAATTTACAGTCATAGAATAAGTAGCACTGCAAGCGCCCCAAGGGAATAAAGTTATTAAATTTTTCATATATATTGATCTGTCTTTGCATTTTTGAATTAATGAAATTTTTATTATAAATTATTTAAAACTTGTTATGTAATTTTGTTCCAAATTTGTTTCTAAACATTCTATTACAATTTAGACCTACTAATTATTTTATATGGATTCCGAACCTTATACTTCTTTATGATGAAGAACCTTAATTGCAACAGCTAATAGCTTTATTAGTGAGAAATTTGTTGTTAGCAAATTTAGACTAACTTCGATGTCTCGGACGGGAGTTTAACTTTGTACCTAGTGCACCACAGCTTAGCATACTATCACTTAAGCCACCGTCGGTCCTTCGTTTGCCTTATAATACTTATACATCTAATTAGAATTAAGAAGGAGTAAGACAAGTTTTTGGATGCGGGGAGGTGGCACTATGATGTTTTAGCGAATAAAAGTTTCAATTGGCAATCTCATATTTTATTTCGAAAAAAGTGACTATCAGAATGTAGGCCTTTCACATAAGACAGAAAATTTTAATATTTTCTCAGATTTATATAATAAGAAAATCACAAAACTTAAAACGGAAATTGGAAAACATATGATGGATTTATCTACTCGGGTGATGAAATATCTGTTTTATATACATTTCTGTTTACTAAATTACAACTTTATTTATAAAATTATATATGCAGAACTGAGAAACTTTAAGTTTTTTGGACCTTTTCGTTCCTGGGTAAAGTGCTAATATTATAAAAGTTTTTCCATGTATGGGTGATTCAGATTTAGATTATATTGAATAATTAATTAATTGCACCTTAATTAGCCTTTTTTTATATTCTAAATTAGATAAACAAAAAACTTTTTATAATTAAAATTTTAAATGAATTTTTGATATTTGTTCATTGTAGTTGATTATAAAATTTATTTTTCAAAAACTCCTTTTCCTTGATGTATAATTTTGCTTTTTTATCGTAAATATTTACAATTATGTTTAGTTAAGTAAATTATTATAAATTATCTTAATTATTTAAGGTTTTGTTTTGTTAAATTTTCCAATAAATATTATTTTTCCAACTCACACTTACAGTTAATTAATTTACCTTAAAATTAACCGCAAAACTGTTTTACCTTAATTATAAACCATTAAAAATAATAATTTACTGTATTTTATTCTAATTTGTGAAGCCCCCAATAAACAAATATAAACAAAATCAACAAAAGAAAAAAAAAGGAAATTTTTAAATGAAAATACAAATGATTATTTTATTGTCTGATCATTTTCCCAGCACTTACAGTTCAAGGGTTAACCATAAACAAGAGAGTAAAGGAGATTTCGTAAAATTGTTATTGCAAATAAAATAGATTAACAGAAAATTTACGACAATAGAAATGAATTTTCATTTTTCTCTCTTGAAAATTATTTACAAAATTGTATAAATATAAAACCTGACCTGACCATGGGTACATTATACACACATATATGTTTGGAGTTACAATTTTAGGTGACATTTGAAAATTTGTTAACAGATATCCTTATTGTATTTAAAGGGTTAGTATTATTACAGCCAATGTAGTCCCATGTTGTAATTGTCATCGAATCATACTCCCTTGAGCAAATATTTTAATATTATACAATATACAATTTGGTAAAGTTTTTAAAGGAACCACAATTTTGTAACATTTTATACATTTTAATTTAGTTAAACTCTCATCCAGCAGATACATACCATAAAATTTAAAGAAAGGACACATTTTTATATCTAATTTTACAAATAGGGTAAAAGAAGACATTTACAAAACATAAATTTGGAAAATTTATATAAAAACTAATGATGATATGTTATTTGGCTATTTGGTCAAACAATGTGGGATTTTTCATAAAATATTGATCTAATAATTTATATCTTTAAAAAGAACTTTTCTTTAATTTTTACAGCCGTAACATTGAAAAAGCAAAAAAAAATTTTTCCCAAACTTCCTGCTTTAATTTTCCATAAGAAATGCGTTTTTTCCATTTCCGTTTTTTACTTTCTACATTATTGCCTTATTGCACAGCTTACTTATAATTAACAATGTCTTTTTTTCTTTCGTAAATTACAAAACATAAAATCTATGACAACGTTGCCTACAATCTGGCAACGGTGTCTATAATTATTTATTTTAATTTTCCATTTAAAGTTATATTCGAATTTACAAAATATTTTCAAAATGCGGTTCGTATCTAACATATTAACTAGCCATTACAAAACATTCTTATTTTCTCACACATGACGTCGTTCATTCACGGAAAAATACAGAACTCTTATATGTAAGTCAATTCCCAACATTTTACAGCAATCATATCTAAATAAATAATTTAAATTAATTCTATGAATAAAATGGTGCCACAAATTTATTTTAGAAATAAACATATTTTTTACAGAGACTATTAGCATACAGAATATTTATATTTTCAGTAATTTAACCCCTTTACCCTATAAATTAAATTCTTATATCATTACTACGAAAAATACTTTTCAAATATTGTACTAATGTTTCAGGAAAACAGACAAACAGACAACAAACCCATAAACACTGTATTTATAGTAAAGGTAAATATTATAATAAACTGTTACCGTATTATATTTGGGTGCTATTTAACTTTTAAGAATTTTTGTTAAAGAAAATTGTGAAAATAGTTATTTATTTAAAAGCTCATATTTCTTCTCTTGTTGAAAATTTCCTTCCCAAAAACCACAAATTTGATTCTCACAAAGCTTCAAGGAAAAAGGTTGTCCTGAATAAAATTGTAAATTATATACCAAACCAAACATATACAAGTAAACATTTTTTAGATAGTTTAATAATGTGCAATATACGCCTTTTCTCCGTATTACACTGACAATGGGAATTTTCCTAATAAAAATTTATTAATTATACATTTTTTCAACTATACTTGGATAGTTTACAAAGATTTAAAATCGACTCGGTGTTAAGTAGTCGAAAAGTACGAGAAAATTTTACAATTTATGTATTTTTTTTTGTGAAATTAGAAAATTTTCGTTACGTAAAAAAGTGAAATAAAAGGACTTTATTATTTTTTTTTGTTTATTTTATTGGGTCTCCAAACTTTCGTAGATCAAATATTATTTTTCTGAATGTGGAAAGAAACTAATAAAATTGTAAAATTTGATAAAAATTTATATTATTTTTATACTCAGTTTTTTTTTTTTAAATTGAATCAAATAGTTTTTGGCAATTTTCACCAACATCTTTATTGCAAGAGTTTCGAAAGTTTATTTAATAAGAATATTTATTTAATATATATATTTTGAATAATTAATTAGGTTATTATAATTGAATATTTCAAAAATATCATAAAGCTTCTACATAAAGATTTCATTAGATTTAAAAAATTTTTGTGTAAACCATTTCTATTTAATAATTAGAATTTGAATAATTAAAATTGTATATTTTATAATCAGTTTATTATTTATTTAAATGAATAAATTAAATATTTTGAAACTTTTTCCTAGAAATTCAAAATAAACTATAATTAAAGATTTTAACTTCAGACCTAATTATAATTCAGGATAAACTATAAGTGTTCATTTAATTTATATTAATTGAAAATTTTTTGTATACCAATTCCTGAGTACAAAGATTTATTGTATACGAATATTGTAGCTGTATCATTTTTCATTAGCAATATCTTGAAAGTGATATATTTATAATTTAAGCAACTATTTCTTTATTTTTTGAAAACAAAAATAATATTTCAGATACTATGTAATTAAATTGACAGATGATGGCAACAAACAAATCAGTAAATATAATTGACTAACTTCATCATTAATTTTCATTACTTCCAGAATTTCGTTAAACTATATTACAGTTCTGATAAATTTCCCTTTTGTGCCTAATACAAATTGCAATTAGTTCTTCCTTTCACAATACTACTTTCTTCAAGTGTTTACAAATAATATTTTTTTTTTTTTGCAAAATACCACTCACTACTCACTGTATATATGTATATTATAAGCAAGATAAAGTTTTTGTATCCTTCGGAAAATATTAGAAAATTACTAAATTATATTTTATTTCCTTCAAATAATTTCTTAAAAAAAAAAAATAATTGCTCAATTTAACTTGAGTTTATAACCAATTAAAATAAAAATCAACTATGAAAAATATTTTCAAACTTTTTTCTGACTTTTTTTTTTTTAGGTTTTTCACTCCATTTTCTTCAACAAAATATTTATTTAATTTTCAGTGTTTCATATAAAATAATTTTCTAAATGATATTAAGAACATATATAAAGGCATTACTATATTTTTGTTAAATGCAATAAAATTATTTAACATTTTTTATTTTCTTGTACATAGATTTAATTTTCGAAGGCATTTTAAGGACACAAATTATTTTTATATTAAAAGTAATAAATCAATTGTACCTTGCGTGTGCCTATTATTCGACACTGAACATAATAAACCATATAAATGTAAAATATTTGAAGAAATAATAAATTTCAGATACAAAATCTGATAATCAAAACCTGATAATTTATTTACTATTTCTTTATAATAAGTAATAAAATATAATATTAACTAAAAATAAATTTATTTGTATTTATTATTTTAGTCCTTTTAGTTTCACAATAATTTTTAAAATAATTATTTACAATCGAAACGAAATTATAAGAGTGTTATTTACAGAGAAAATTATACAAATAAACTATGTTATTTTTGGGTTATAATTAATTTATTCATACGAAAATGTTAATATTATTCGATCGATTAGTCTGAAGTACTAATTTATTTTGAAAATTAGTAGAATAAATATATATACATATATTTTTTTACAATATTAAGGTAGTTTAATTGAAATAATATTTAATGTAGTTTTTGTTCATTTCTGATATAAAAAACTTTACTCGCAACTTTACTCATTTCTGATATAAAAAAATTTACTTTAAATTACAAATAATTTTACTTGTATTTAATAAAAAACTAATTTTCGTAGGCAGTTTCATAGAACAATATTTTTCAAATATAAAATAAAAACTATTCTCACAAATATAGCAATGTAGTAAAAAAAACCATGAAATATGTATACTATTCATATTAAATTGTTCAAGTTTATATTGTAAATTCATTAAACTACTTACAAAATGTAAAATATGTGTACTAAAATGAACTCATGAACCAAAAATAAATTTATGGAAAAAAACTCCCAAAAAAATTATGTTGTTGAAAAAACATAGATTAACTTTTTCTTCCAATAAGCAAATTTCATTTTTTTTTTTTGAAATTGTATTCTGAATTTGAACATTTAATTTTATTTTAAATATCCAAGAAATATCAGTTTTTTTTATTTTCGATGCAATAAATTTCAAATTACATGTTAATTTTTAAATTAAAAATAAAAAATTTCCATCAAACTTTTAGTTTTTATATTAATAAAAATATTCGTTTCAAATTGTATTGAAATAAAATATGTTAAAGTATTTTTATGTGAAATTTAAAGCTGATTTTGTCACAAAAATCATTTCTTTACTAATGGCTACTCAATTGAAACAAAATTTTATATGTATACCTATAAAATTATATGATGGCCACTCAACTTATACATACAACAATTATAATTACTAGAAAAATTGCAAAATCATCGTCATAATTTTTTTTTTGCTAATTTTATAGGCAATCCTTTATAAATTCATTATATGTTCAGCCCACCCCCCCCCCCCCCCCTGTAAAATGTGACTCGATACCCTGTAATCACATTTTGATTACTACAGAAGCATAGAAAATAAATATGTATTACCAAGAAAAACTGATCTCACCTAATATTCTAGATTAAATAAGAAAATATTAATTTTTTTTTTAAATACAGCTAGTGTACAAAACATTTTTGAAATTAACTTAAATCTTAATTTTATCCAATAACCAACCACATACAGAAAAACACAAAAAAAAAAAAAAATTTCATTATTTCAGTATCTTAAAAATAAATCTATAAATTTATGATGAAATATGTTAATAATAAATCATTTATTATAATTTAAGTTGTCATAAGAAAAGGTGGGAATAAAAATTGCCTAAATTGGGCGGAGTTGAACATCCGGAAGGGCGTTTATTTTTGTCCAATTTTTTATTATCTAAATTTTATTTATTTAACATCATTTAATGCTATTTTAGATATTATTTAGACCCAAAAGTAATAAAAAAAAAAAACAAAACCAATTATTTTTTTTGTGACAACATAACAAAAAAAAAAACAATTTTTTTTTTTTGGAATACTAGACATTGGCAACAAACAACAATGAACAATTATTCTTTATATTTAAAACGTTCAAAGTTATCAACGAAACTTTTAAAAATACAATAATGATCTCAATCTTATAAAATTACGTGTTTTCTTCTCGTATGAAATTGACGTAATTTTTTAAGCTTTTATTTTATTTTGGGGAAAGCTTGATTTCAACATTTTAAAACCAAATCAATACAATTTAAGGAGATTGTTTCGAGTAAAATTAGTTGAAGTTTATACTTATCCCAGGCTGTCATAAATTTTTTTTACAATTTCCTTGTACTTTGACAATTGTTACAAGTAGATATAATAAATTTTTCATTCTAATTAACTTGTAGAAAATTATGCTTATTCTAATGCTTATTAATTCTTTGTGGTTAAGACAGAAAGTAATTTGAAAATTTAAACTTACACTTATATTTATATATTGTATAAAATTTTCGCAATTGCTAATGTACATATGTATTTCTAGTTCACTTTCCTAAATCATATTTCATTTAAAAAATTCGCTTTCTGAAGATACTAGCACCTAATTGGCTTCAATAAAATGTAATTTTGTAAATTTGCATTAGCTTAGTGGTCACTAAAAGTATATCAATAATTTCGCAACAAATTTCAATTTATTCAATCCATCGACGTTTGTTATTTTTTGTTGGTATTTATAAAACTGAAGGACCAGTGAAAATAAAACTAGCGTATGAATAAAGTATTTTAGAAAAACTACACCAGATACATTTTTTTTCTCGACTCGATTTTCAATAAAACACTTTTGGATTATTTTTGCTGTCAAAATTTGGTATAACGAGGAGGTAATTTCCCCCCGCATTTCGTTTATTTTTTAAGTGAAAAATGAGATAGCTTATTTTTTAAGTGAAAAATGAGATAGCTTAGAAAAAGAAGATGTTATAACACTTTTAAAGTATACATATATTAATTTTGAATCTTTTTTTTTACTACTCAGATAAATTCAGCTTAAATATTTACCAATAAATGTGATTAAATGAATAGTATTGACATATTTAAGGTTAAATAATTATTTTTTTTAACAAATATTATATTCAATCTGCTTACAGACAAGAGACAAATCAACTAAATAAAATTAAATACAATTCTTTGTCTAATAGATTTAAAAATATGCTCATGATTTTTTCATAACTTTAGAGACTATTGAAACATTTGGAAATTTAATTTTTCGCAATATATTGGTAATATTATAATATTATTAAATATAAAAAGGAGAGAATTTAAATAAAGCAGATATCCTTTTTATTACTGATCTAACAGTAAAAAAAAATTTTTTTTTGAATTTTGTTCAAAACGTTTAATCAATAATTTTTTAAAAATTCAGCAAACTTTCGTTTATTGAAATTGTAATTAATCATAGTTTGTTTTAAAATTTTCTTTATACTACTTGATAAATTTTTAAAATCCTTTTATTAGGATAAGTTGGTTAGTTTGCAAGAAGGGTAAACAACAGTTTTCCACGTGCTAAGACCTCTTTATGCTGAATCGCCCTCCATCTTTTTTACGAAGATGACTAATAAAATATGGCGTTCGATGCAGCAACATTGCAGAAAGGCTCTTAGTGTCTGCAAAAATCACATTAAAGCCATACCAAATCTGGAATATCCGTGGGGGAAAAAAATTTGGCAACCCAAGTACATACAGATATACAAATTGGAAAATTTTTATTAATTGGTTTTTTAAGTGTTCTGTGAAGGAAATAAGGTTGAAAAATTAATGAATAAAAATTTATTTATATTTAATTATTTGACAAGGCATACATATTCAGTATTCCTCAGACTGAAAATTATTTAAAAAACAATAAAATTATATAAATTATTTTCATCCTCTTTAATGTTTCAACTTAATTTTTAAATATAACCAAAAAAATAATTACATTCTTTAAATAAATTGAATTATGGTTAAATTAATGATTTAATTGTTGTACTCAACAGTCAATTACAAATATCAATGAAAATTTTTCAAAACCATAAAACGTTTATTATTTTATTCCAAAAATACTTCCATCAAAATTTGTAGAATTTTTGGAATTTTATTGTAAAATTTCGTATTTCTTGTGGTTTCATTAGAAATACGAATTTTTACAATAAAATTTAATGATTTGGACGTATTTTTGTTTACAGCTTTTGAAACAATACAAAATATTGAATTACACAGATTTTTATTTCAATAATTTTGTCATTTAGTTAAAATTTTATGTTGCATTGTCAAAATATGATTCGTAATAGATTAATGAAAATTATACTTAACCAATGGTTTACATTTAAAAGTACAACAATTTTGCAAAATTATTAAACATAATTATCTTATTTTTACAACATTTGACATGACTTCGACAAGACCTAGGACCAAAATTTTTGCGCAGGTTTGTTTAACGGCCGTGCTAGCAAACTAGTACAGCATAATTTTCCGAATGCAAATTAATTCTCGTATCAAAGGGTTAATAAGTTTTTCATATCTAATTATCTAATTCAGGCAACCCTAGTTCATTTAGAAAATGTATTATTTAAATTGTTAACTTTTAAGCTTAGTATCGTAACACCGTGGAATTAAATTTTCCACGCTCGTGAAAACTATCGTGAAAAATTGAGAAAATGTTGTAAAAAGTTTTATGGAGAAGAAAACATTCGTTGTATTGAAAAAGTATCAAAAAAGCAAATTGACGAATTTTTTAAAAAATTCGTCAATTTGCTTTTTTGTTTTGAACATTATTTCACTAGCGAAAATTTTTTAAATAGAAAATTTTTCTTAACTTTTATCTTTGTACAGTAAATTATTTCACGATGGAACTGAGTACCACCAAAATAAAATCTTTGCGAAATTTTTCACGAGATGTTAAATTTGTATGAAAATTTAATTTCACGATAGATAGCATACTAAGTTAAAGCATCTATTTGAGCTTTGAAATAATCTGAAGTGATTGAATTTCTTCATTTTTTCCAGTCGAGTTAAACCTATTTGATACAACTCCATTTTAATTTAATACTTCTTTACTAAGTATTTATCTCATTTTTCTAGTTTATCAATTAAGAAATTATAATAAAATAAAATTATATAAGCAAATATAAGCAAACTAATAATTACAAATTTTTAAGTCTTTACAAAAATATACAAGATTTTTAAAAGGGATTAGAGTATAATATTCTCCAGAAAATCTCTTAAAGTAACTATCAAAATCTTCTACTAAATCACACGCAAAATAGTTTTCACCAATAGTTTTCAACATTATTGACTTACACTAATGGGAATTTTCTCTTTTACTTCAAAAGTCAGAAAATTTATCATTAAAATAGAAAAATTACAACAATTCACCATAAACATAATTGCAGATAAAAGTTTGCTTAAAGGACACATAGAAACATTAGCATAATTGAAAAAAATTAAAGATTTTGGTGGGAAATCTTATATTAAAGTAGATCTTAAGAAATAGATAGAATTTTTAGTTTTATCTGCACTACATAAATAGCACCGACGTACAGAACTAGGATAAAAAAAATCAGCAGTATCGTAATACGGATATTATGAAGAAAGATACAAATAAGTTTATGTCATAAACATTGAATAAACTACATAGAAATATGCTTAAAAAATATATATATTTTAGATTTTGAATTTTCATTTAATTTTGGAGACTAAATAAAAATGAATTTCAGAATTCTGCTAAAAATGTGTTATAAAAGCCAATTTTCCATTTTTTTTTTTTTTCAGATCAGAAGGATAACGATACATTTGTGTATATATATTTTATATGTATGTACTATATACATATTTATATATGAAATGAAATTTATAAAAGATTTATTTTCTTTTTTTTTTTCGTCCTGTCAGAAAAAGCAATTTCCCAAATAAAAGAATGGAAAAAGTTTTTTTATTTTACCAAGTGATTCCGCAATTTGATAACCAAAAAAAAAATATAAATTTTTTTCAATGTTCTTTTAATATAAATTCTACATTTTATTCTTTTGCATATTAATATAAATAATATTAATTTTTTTTCCAATTTTATAACATAAATTTATAATTTTCTTTTTTTTTTCGAGAAAATGGAATATGAAATACTTTTACCCCTTTATTGGGCTATACAACCTAAAAATGATTTCTCCAAACTTTGGTGGAACATAAAATGACCTAAATTCTTTTCTTTTTTTAAAAATATAATTTCAGTGAAATGAAAAATGTTTTAACACAAAAAAAAAAAAAATTATAATTGAATAAAATTTCGAAACGACAAGTAAACGCATTAATTTTAAAATAAACTCTGAACAATAAAAGTTTGGTTATGTTGAAAATATAATATTTTATTATTTTAACGAATTCAATTAAAAAGAACATTTTTTTTTCTATTTTTTGCTATAATAATTCGGAATTCATTTGGTCGAAAAAAAAGCTTAAAAAAAATACAACAAGAAATTAACAAGTTATAAAATTTATCAAATATAATTTTGTTGTTGTACTTTGTTTGTAGTTAAATTATACAACAACAAGAAAATTGAGTTTATATAAAACTGATACCAACAACGTAGCATAAATAAATCTTACGTAATTTTTTTATGTTTTTTTTTTTTGAAAAAGTATATCAATTTTTTGAAAAATTAGTGACAAATGTTCGTGCATTTAAGACGACCAAAATAATACAATAATTAAATTTCAATATTTTTATATTCCTGATAAATAAAATAAAATTGGGGTTTTTGAGAATTGAGAATAATTCCTAGCCCAACTGTATTAATATATTTTATTCAGATAATAGAGAATATATTATGTTATAAAGCGGGTAGTTTCTATTGTTGCATAATGATACTAAAAACTTGGCCATTATTTCGCCAATTGATTGGTCCATAGAAAAACAACATATACCACTTGTTGGAGACCGAAACTATGCTGCTTATCAATCAATGTTGTCAGAACTAGAATTTCTGCTATTTCCCAAGATAAGGTCATGAGTCTGTAATTGTGTCTGCTAATTGACATTATTTTTCATTTTCTTCAAGGACGCAACAACCCGAATCAGGCTTAGGCATCCCATTAAGGGTTCGTAAACATTCTGTTGCAATTCGGACCTACTAATTTTTATATGGATTCCGAACCATAAATTTCTTTATAGTGAAGAAAATTTTTAATTGCAACAAGCTAATGGCTTTATTAGTGAGACATTTGTTGTTAGCAAATAGCCTGAACCGTTAGCATTTTTCCCAGTCTTAATTAAACTTAGACCAAAAACTTAGACTAAAATCGATGTCTCGGACGGGAGTTGAACCCCTAATGCATCACACTACCAAGCCACCGCCGGTCTGAAAGCTAATTGACATTAGTATCCGTAATCTTTCATATTTCTTCCTGGCCAGCTAACAGTTTCTGGTTGTAGTCCAGATCTTGTGACTGCTAACGTTGCTCATCTATATTTTTCATATGTTTGCTCCTGTTTTTTTCATATGTTTACTGCTGTTAATTATAATTACTGCATTTCAGTAATTCACTCTATTTTACTGAATTATTGAAAAGTACTGTATTTCAGTACTCCACCCGATGTGTTAGTATTAATTTTGTATTTGAATGAATTACTAAATTTCACAGTGATTTTCATATATTTCACAGAATTGGAAATTTACCCTATATAAATTTACAGTTTTATAAATCTCATTTTTCATTTGATTTCAAAACGTGTAACATCCGGTTTAAAATTTCATTACACATAATCTTTTTTTTTGTCTTTTCAACATAAAAACAACATAAAAGAAAAATGACAAGAAAAGTCATAGTATTAAAAACACATCCCCCCCCCCCCCCGCACAAAGTGATATAAATAAAAAATAAATTAAGTGATAAAAATTGATAAATATTAAAAAAACAAAAAAAAAACACTTTTCTCTGATAAAACATGAAAAAATTTGCTTAAAAATAAAAAACTTCACCATAAAAAAACAAAAAATACCACAAAAGCTCTGAAAAAAAGTATATATTCTCCATCTCCACAAAAATAAAAGATATATGAATATGTATATGTATATTTTATTTTATGAATTACATTATATTGTTTTCCCAAATATTCACACTATCTCCAAATAATAGCAGCATTAAAAAAAAAAAATCTTCGTATTTTTTATTTAATTTATGTAAGTTCATTTTTCATTCACGCCGCAACCAAAAACTCAGCACCATCATTATGCATCGTATGTGTGTGGCTTTTTCAAACACACACAGAAAAGAAAAAAAATAATCAAAAAGGAGCCCGCCACTATTCATCATTCCCCTATGTAAAATGTACTGTTTTTTTCCCAACATCCTGGAAAAAAAAATTTTCATTTTTTTTTTTTTTTTGCACTCATATAACTAACCAAAATAATTTCCTGCTTTTCGTCGCACCATTCAACCCATCATATGAGTTTACAAAGAATGATAAACTTTTTGGCGACAGACGATTACTTATTTCAGTGCCTTAATAAAAAAAACAGGACATTTATGCTTTATACTGAGAGGTCGTCCTGATTACTATCACAAGCCACAAAAAAAAAAGGTATGCATAAAAAAAATTGAGTTTAATGGAGGCGGGGATACTATGATATAATATCACTGAAATATGAATGAGGTACATGGAAAATTTAATATTTTGCACTTGAACAACCCATCTTAATTTAAATGGATACTTCGTGAATTTGTCTTTTAACTGTTACGCCTGTCAATGTTCCTGTTTGTTATTATTATTTGTTTAAGTTTTCAGAACAGCAAAAACATTATAATCATTTATTTAGCATAAAAACAATTTATATCATTTTTATGCAAAAAAAAAAAACAATTTGCAAAATAAACAATATAAAAATTAATATGGATAACGTTTTTATCGAATTATATTATTTTTGTGACAACCAAATATTTAGAGAGATAGGCACGGTTTAAGGGCGTTAAAAAGTATGCGAATTATATCCTCAGCAACCTATACACACTTTCTGCAAATTTTACTAATTGTGGTTTCATAATTATCATTTTACAGATATGTCAGCATATAATATTTGGTTTGTTTTTAATAGTTATCTGAGCATGCTTACATAAAACAAAAAGTTTTGTACACACGTTACGATTTTCATTTATCTCAATCTGTCAAAATTTGTCGTAAGTTTTCTGTATTCTGATTGTAATGATATTGGACTAAGTCAATAAATAGGTTTTTTTTTAGCAATTTTATTAGAAATTAGAAATTTATGTTTTTAAACTGTTTGCATGTCAGGATCAGAGGATTAAAAAGGAATAAAAGAAACTATAGCTGAAAAAATATTATTATGTTATTTTCTATTACATAATCTTCTTTATATACTTTTCTTCGCTTTTTGTATTTTTTTGATTGGGAAACAGCAAAAACCGTTTTTATCTATAAAAAAAAGTTTCCATTGCGATAAAATCAAAAAAAAAAAAAATATATAGCTCTTATCTAAATCCAAAAAAATTGCTTACATAAAGCATGTTTTTTTTTCTGTTAAATAAAGTTAATATAATATAATTTATATTATGAATGTGGCTAATATTTTACATAGGATTTTCCAACTTGAATCGAAATACAGAAGACAATATTTTTTTAATAATTATGGTTTTTGTGTGTACTTTTTAAATAAAGCTTTTTAAGTTAAACAGATAAAAAAAAATATTTTTTTTTTTATCAATATAATAAATTAACATAGCATAGCATAGATATATGTATTGGATTTTTTAAGTGTTAAACTTTTGAAAATTTTCATTGAAAAAATGTAGTTCATAAAATTTAAATTTTAACACCTAAATAAATATTAAATTATATTTTGTAATTGATAAATTTTAGATATAATAATATTGTTGATGTAAGTACATATTATATTAAAAAATGATTATTATACCATTTAGAATTTTGTAATTTTATATCATTTTCAAAAAATTATAAATTTTAAGCCTTTTAATACTTTATGGTGACATAAGTCAAAAATCTTAAAAAAAAATTTTTTACTTATTTTGCAAAGTATTCTTTACAATGTTTTTAACCAAAGTAAACTTTTAATCCAAAGTGAATGTTTTTATCCAAAACTTGTAGAAAGTAAACCGTTTGATTCACTTAGTTTTTGAGTCAATTAACAGAATTCAGTTAGTGTTTATTTTGAAAGTAGTCTAAGTCACTACTTTTTATGATTATATGATCAGTTAGCAGTTGAGGTGAGTGTATTTTAGTTAATTATGTAAAAAAATATTTCTTGCGAAGTGTTTATGGGGAAAAAAGGCAAACAGAAGCAAGTATTTTCGAAAAAAAAATTGATTTGATAGAAGAAATATATTTTTTATTTTATCCAAACACTGTAATTTTTTTTAAAATTGTAATATGTATATAAACTTGTTGCCCAAATGTCCGTTCTATAATGTCTGCTAACGACTGGTTATACAATCGCTTGTCAAAACCTACCACCCAGCCAGATACGTGACAAACCTTTTCTACAACTATTCCTGCAAACATATGTACTTGTTTTTAAAAAAAACATGTAGTTTTGAGATAAAACCCCAAGAACGTTGAGCAACTTCCTCATGCATACATATTACAACACACAAACAAACAACCGGCCCCACTTACAAAAATTGATTTTTTAAAATATGTTTCCAACCGATTTCGAACAGTCAAAATGATTGCAAAACTTGTCTATCTAACAACACAATTTGCTGTGTTGTATAACAGTAAATATATTAAACTGGTTGTGGCTTAAGTGGTAGTGTACTAAGCTGTGGTGCAGTAGGTACTCGGTTCACTCCCGTCGGAGACATCGATGGTTAAAATATACTCAGCTTTAAATGAGTACCAGTAATAAAATTACAATAAAATGTAATTTAAGACTGGAAATAATGGGTCAGGCCATCTGCTAATAACAATGACTCACGAAGAAAAGCCATTAGCATGTTGCAATTAAAAATTTCTTCACTATAAATTAGAAGGTTCAAATTGCAATAGAATGTTATGAGACCGTTTAAGAAAGGCTCAGAACTAGCGCCAAAGAGAAGAGAAGTAAACGAATATCAAAAGTCCTTGTTATTGCAGTAATCTTAATTTATGTCTTGGCCTCAAATATAAATATTCCTAAAAAAATATTATTGCGTGTACTCCACCTCTTAATCTTAATGGGTCAAACTAATTATTACTAATAAAGGTCTTTGTCATTACAAAGATTATAACATTTTTATATGCCTAGGTAACCTTTTGTACATCTTAAAAAATACTAAGAACTAATGGTTTAGTAATATCTCAAAACTTTCTGTATATCAAATATTTTCCATTCAATTCAACTCCGGTATTTTTCGTTTTTTTTTTTTTTTTGTAATCAGTTTGCTAAGTATGTATTTCATTATCAGCAAATTTTAATCTACTAGAAGTCCTGCGATAAATTTTAAAAGCAATAAATTTGATTTCAGTCAAATTTTTTAACTCTTAAAACTTCATTTTCGAAAATTCATTTACAATAAGTTACTATACCAATTGTATAAATATAATTATAGCTAGAACTACTATACATTTCTACAGTATTCTGGACTAAAAAAAAATATTCAAAGTAAACTTCAACGTATTAGGTTCATTCCAAATTCAAACTATCTATTATATATATATGTATTTTAAATGGCTTCTGCTTAAAAAGGAAAACTTTTTTTTGGTTTGTTGTGTTTAAATACCCACAGATTTTTCCATAAATTATAAAATTATATTAAAAATTAAAACCAACCATGGACTTCATAAATTATACATATTCTGTATACATAAAAGCGAAAAATTTTATCGAAAATGTTGTTCGCAATTTAGTCAGAATAAAAAAAGACGCCATACAAATTAGAACTTTTTCAGAACTTTATATACAAAATTTCTCACTTTTTCTATAAAAAATGTTACATAAACCAAAAAAAAAGAAAAAAACATTGAATTCCTGCAGTTGTTAACCTCAAAGTTTGACATTATGCAATATTTTTTCATTTTCCGGCCAGTTTTAATTTCCATTTTCAATGTGTGTTTTCAAACGATTCTTTTTTCTTAGTATTTACGACAAGGGACTAGGTTTTCAGGTCTTTTTCCACATATTTGCTCACCAAACTTTTTTTTTTGTCGGATATTAAAATTGATATGTCAGTTTGTCAAGTTTGAATAAAACTAATGGGATAAGCGTACGTAATTTAATTATTAGAGAAAAATATGAAATTATTAAAACAGTTCTTAATTGTGTATTTTAACTTTTGAGCTTTTAAATTATTTGTTCATAAACTAAATCACCAATTTGTGCAAAATATTTAGTTTTTACAGCTTTGGTTATAGTGTAGTGTCATTTTGTTGTAAAATTTCGTATAAGAAAAAAACTAATATAATCCATATTTTAATTTTTAGGGCGCATCCCGGTAAAGATAACTTAGAACGCGAATTGTTTTCTTTGTTACTTACACTTTGAGAGGAAAACTACAAACGCATAATGTAGGGTTAGGATAATCTACTCATCGCGTTCATGTCGGGGTCCTGGGTTAATCGAACAGAGAAATTTTATATTAAACATATTTTTGTAAATATGTATATTTACATTTTTTTGGATTTTGTTATTCCAGGCCTTCACAAATGCAGACATCAAAATCAGGCTATTTGACTTTTGAAATACAGGTTTTTACAGCTATAATTTTAAATTGAAAAAAGCCATCGATAAACTAAAAAAAAAACAATTTTTTTTCACTATCAACATGCTCCGCATTTATAAATTCGGATAAACCTATAAAATATAATTCCAATTTCATATGGCAACCACATTTTATGTTTGCCCATAAACTTAATTCATTGTCTAGAAAATTATATATGTACATATGTATATGACCGTTCATTTATGAAAAATTGAAATATATACATTAAATATTAAATTTATTTTAACAAATAACATAGTTTATGGTAATATATTTTCTAGCCAAAAATTTACTTTTACGTATACAATTGATATATTTTCTATGCTGTAATGTAATCTGTACACTGAAATGACCTTCTAAGTACAACTATATATCTAGTCTTTGCCGTTGTGACAATCTAAATCTAAATATTAGAAAATTAATGTCTGTTACATAAACTTCCAAAAACAAAATAAAACTTTTACTTATATGTAATTCATAAACACATATAAATTTTATAATTTAAAAACTTTTATATTAAATTTTAAAAAAAAAATGTTTTTCTTATAAATTTATGATTTTAATGGTTTTCACCTTGAGTCTTTTTAATAATTTAATTATTAATTAAAGAAAAAATATTTTCTAGATAATTAGTTCACAAAGCAATATAATAAAAGTTAATATAATTTAAATTTAAATTTTTTATAGTTTGTTCAAAGGGTTTAATTATCACAAATTTCTAAATTTTAACTCTCTCTCCGGAAAAAGTAAGAAGATTGTGATAAAAATTATATACCAGTGCCCTTAAGACCACTTTTATTTATCAAAATATATATGGCAATGTTTGTCGTACTGAAGACCTATCTGGCTGATCTTCACGTATAGAGGGTACAATATATGTATGCCTTGTGTTCTTTTTTAGGTTTTTTATTTCTGTTATTTCCGCAGAGTTCATCATCTTCTTCTGATAATATATGAAAATCCTTGATTATCTTCTTCTTCTTCAATGGCACAACAACCCAAACATATTAACAGTTTCCGAGCCATAAATTTATTTATAGTGAAGAAACTTTGCAATAAGCTTATGGGCTTAAGATATTAGTTGTCCAAAGTCTTAAACTGCATTTTATTGTAATTAATATTACGGGTGCTATTTAATGCTGAGTAAAGTTAGGCCAACTTCGATGTTGTACAGGACAGTTTTTCCAATATATACCACACAGTCGATTAGCCCTGATCCCGAATATATATATATTTATATCACAAATAAAAAACTGTATGCAAAGAAATAAATTTAAAATTGTTGGAAAAGTCTATACCAGGGTTGGGACTTTATCCCAACAAGAGTCCTTCGACACATGGGAAACTACGTCATTCAATTCTGAAAATATTGTAAATATTTGAATGAAAATTTCTTATTTAAATGACATTAAGTAAAGATTTAAATTTGCTATTGCATTTATAATAAGTGTAGTTTTTTCATAATTTCATAATTTTTCTGTCTACTTTTGTGGAATCACTATAAATGTGCAGATTTTATAAATGTGAAACTTTCTTTGCATAAGGTTTTCATTATTAAAGCAATTAAAACTGCTAAATTAATGATTCTAGTAACTGTGTCGAACCATGTTGAAAACTTAAAGAAAGATTTTGGTTCCATAAAAGTGAGTTTCTTTAAAAAAAAAAAATTATTTAATAAAATCGCTTGAGTTGCATAGGTAATAAATAATGAAAGTTTAAGCACTACTAGACTAGGGAATATATTTCAAGATTTTGAAAATAGAGGAGGAAAAAAATATATAGTTTAATCTTTCAGTTTTAATACGAATTTACTGTATAAATTTACTGTTCAATATTCTTTTAATAGTTTTTCCATTTACATAAACCGCGTATATAATTATAAGTCCATAAATATTAAAGTACTACACAGTAGTTCTGCTGCATGACAGTTGAAACAACAAACATCATTAAATATAAATTTATTAGTAAAAAAAAAAACATACATAAACACTTTTTTAGTAAAAATATTAAACTGAAATTCAAACAGAAATTATTTCAACATAAATATTAATCGTCGTTTGGATATTGGTATGCTGTATGGCATTAAATTACAATCACGTTAAAGGTTTGAGTGCCTAGAAAAAAATAATGTGTTGTGTTGAAAATTTTCTTAAAAGCAGTGTAGATGTAAAAGCGATTGTTTCTTGCAAAGTTTTTAAGTTTCCAGGATTTGCAATTTTTTTTAGTTTCCAGGAGGGCTGTATCTGTATACGCCAAAAATGTTGGAAAATTTATCTTCCCAATATCACATTTGCCATATGGCAAATAATAACGTAACGTAAGGTAATCCAATAAAATATATTTGTTTACTTATGCGTTTGAAGTAAATCATGAGAAAATAATTATAAAACTCTCTAGCATTTTTTTTATTAATTGTTTCAAACGCCATACAAATGCTCATACGGCATAAACAAAAACGACATTCGAATATAACAAAAAAAGGATATACAGCCAAAAGTTTAAAAACGTTTTAGATATTTAAAAAGAACACGTCGAGGCAGCATATTTTCATATCAATAAGTCCAATAGTGTCGTAATTCGTACTGGCGTTTACGTCACACAAATATCCAAACGACGAAATATTGTTATTACATCTATAATTTTTCATATTTAAAAAAAAAAAAACCTTAGAAATGAAAAACCTCCCGCCTTTCAACACCATAAACAATAATAAATATTTTTCTCCCTAATTTCAACTAAACAAACCAGGATGACTTTATTACAATAAAATAAATACAACTGTACATTTATGTGAATAAAAATATATACAAAAAATATCCTTTCATGGAAAAAAATAACTCTATTATTATTTCAAATAATATCCTTTTTTTTGTTAGATGTATACACATTTGAAATACAACATGAAATATTCAAACAATTTTTTACCAATTCATTTTTTTTTTGTTGTTGTTAGAAAAAGGTCGTTTGTCTAATAGTTAAAATAGAATTGTAGAAATGTATTTTTATACCTGTTCTAAACTGAAATAATCCTTAGAATCCTAAATGCAATTCCAACAAAAAATATACACATAAATTTTAATTTAAACTAATATATTTTAATATGTATTTTAATTTCCTCCCTTATAGTTTTAAGTACAATTCACAAGAAAGTTTAGGGCAAAATGTGCTCATTAATATTAAATTTCATATTTTTCTCAGTGGTACATATATGGTTTTTATGGTTATTTTCAAAATTATGTATTTCTTTAAAATTTCTTGTTATTAGATGATTATTTTCGAAATATGAAAAGGATTATGTACGGAGAAAATTCTTTTATTTTCGACAACTTATCGAAAGTCAACTAAATTCATATTTAAGGCATACAAAAGTTTGGACAGTGTAGTTCTGAGCCGGAAATGTTCTCCAAAAAGAAAATTTATATTACGAGGCCAGATTGATAAATAATACCTAATTCATACCTGTGATGCAGGTATGAATTAGGTATTTTTTACCTCTAAAATCATTTACTAGGCTGTATATAAAATTTCAAGTGGATATCTTATTTAGTTTACGTGTAAAAGTCTTTTAAACAAGTCAATCTCAGTGAATTTTTAAAAACGGATAAAAACGAATTTCGTGTCCACGTAATTATCAATCTGCCCTCGTAAGTATACTATAACTCTCAAGAATTGTTGTAACAACTTCCAAGAATATTTAAGTTTTGTATGTTTTTGGAAGAATTTGTATCAACCGACCGCTACTACACAAGACGAGAGATCTCGATAATTCGCTTTGTTAACTTCGCCAAATATTATCCCGTAAAACAAAATTTTTGTCTATTATTTGTCGAAATTCCATTCTTCTATCGAATTTGATCATCAACAGAAGTAAATCAGCGAGTGCCGATAAATCTTCGAAAACATCATTATTCATGAAGGTCATGCTGTGCTATCACATCCGTACACCGGATGTATCAGATGTAGCTTCTTTTTGTGAAGATTTCCCTTATGTGTTCAGTGCTTACTTTTTCTCAAGTGACCTATAATTGCAACAATGAATTTTGATTAACCAATTTTCAACTTATTGTAAATGTAGTTTTAACAATTCCCCTTATTTTCTGTATTTTCTCAAAATAAACAATGATTTTTATATTATAAATCGATAATTAAATATATATTGTCCTTTAAAATATTTAAAACTCTAAACAACATTAAATTACAAGCTCTATGTTCATAAAAATTCAACTTCCTAATGGAATTCATAATTTTATCAGTTCAAGCTATTTAAAAGCATAAAATAAAAATAAAAACGCGGTCTGAATATATGCATACACAAATGTATAAATACATTCGTACATTTATGAAATATTTTTAAATATAAACTTAAACACATAAAGGGAAAAAAAGGATTTTTTTTTTATATAATGTGACTGTGTAAACGAAAGAAAAGTTACAAAAACAAGTCACGCTGAATAAAATTTTATAAATAATAAATAAATTTTGTTGTTAGTTTGGAGAAAAATAAATGCACGGCAAAAATTGAAAAATGTAGGAAGAAAATTATGAAAATACATACAAATAAACAAACAACAGATTATATATTTTTTATGTACATATATAAGCAGTTATTTACTCTGAATGCATTACAGCAGTGTTTCTTGAACTTTTTTTTTTATAAAATGTTAGAAATTATTTTTTTCGTACTGTATACGCTATGCTATATATGGTATTACAAAAATGCCACGCAGCAAAATTACTATGTAGTAGTTTTATATGTACCGGATTTTTTGCATGTGGAAAACTTATGCCGATGGAAAATTAATTATAAAAGTACTTGTGGAAATTGCATTCAAAATTACAATATTAAATTTTGATATTTTACCTTTGAAACGAATTATTCATTACCTTTCAAACGAATTATTTTACCTCGTATTTTACTACATATTATGAAATCTCATTTTGAATCTCATTTTGCAATAAGGGCTCTATTAATATTTTATGTGTGCTGTGACTATCGTCATAATTTGAAAAGTTTTCACATGGATGCCCTACCAGAGAGACAACAAAGTGCTAACCAGAATTACTAAAAGCTTGAAAATTTGTGCTTTATTGCCAACCTTTGTAAGTTTTAGATTTTTACAAATATAAGTATGTACAATTTATAATACAATAATAACTTAGAACGCCTTTTTATATAAAATTTATCCTTTATTTATTTACAGTAAACGAAATAAATCTAACAATCCGCACTTTTCTAAGCAATTATACGGAAAAGTTTAAGAATATCTGTAATTTGAAAAATAAAATATACACTAACAAAAAGGGGGTGTACAAAAAGGACGAGACGACATAAATCCTTTATGTGCATAGAAAATAATTTGAATATTTTGTGTTTGCAGCGCAATGCAGACTATTTTCCAATTAGCCTAAATGTAGTTATACATATATATATATATATTTATATATATAAACAACACCAACAAGCTCTGCAGAGAAATCTATAGTAAATATTATTTTATTGCTTGTATGCATTTCCAAGTCCCTTTTCTTTTTTATTTTTATATATCCTTTTAAAAGTTTATTGTTGGTATTTTAAGTATGCGGTTAAAAAAAATGAGATAATTTAAGATGAAAGTTTTTTTCTTTCTATTCATGATTTATTATATTTTGAAACTTTGTAGCTAAAAAATTCTTTTAAAAAAGGAGAATTCAACAAACAAGAATGGATAATGTTTTAAAAAAAATGGTATATTTGGTCTACGTAAATATAATAATTTTAAAAGAATTTAAACAATGAAATCTGTACTTTGATCAACAAAAAAAAAATATTAATTTTAATCCCATAAAATATGCATTTATTATAAATGTTATATGCACCTAAAGGTATGCACAATTCTCATCTCTTTCATTAAAATGTTCATTTGTATCAATAAAAGTTCTTTACATTATTAAATCGTGTACATTTCAATTTTATAATTCGATTTTGTCAAAAAAAAATTCAACTCCAAGAAGTATGCAAATAATAGTGATTTAATATTTTGTTTGCATACTTTCAGGTTTTCATTGTTTGATATTTTCTTTTGTGTAAAATTTCCATATCCTAGAAAACAAAAAAAAAAAAATGTATTGTACATAATTTTTTTACGGAAAATTTTCGAAATTAGATTTTTCATATTTTATAAACTTTGTAAATTGTTCTGGAAATGATTTTTCTGTGCCAAATTTGTTGGCGCATTTAAAATTTTCATACAAACAATAATAACAACAAATTTCGTTAATTTTTAATTTTTTTTATTTTCTCCATTACCCCATTTGGTTTTTTTCGCAACTTTAATTTATTATATTCCAGGTCTTTTTAAATCTGTTTTGATGATATAAAAACTACAAATCTGCACCCCGACACCACTTTGTTTTAAATACTATGGTTATTTTCATTAAATTAATACGAATTGGAATTATCTTCACTGCCGGATTTTTTATATTTTAAATTCTAGAAGTTTTATTTTTAAATTTCTAATTCTTATTGCAGTGAATTTATCGAAAAAAAAACAACTGAATCCTTGAAAGGATATTTTGTAATTATATAGATATAATTTTTCCTTTTGAGTGAAAATTTTCCTTTTCTGTAAAGCCAAAAACAAATATTGTGCAAAAATTATTATTAATTCCATATAATACTTTTAATAGAAGCACACGTCGCCGTCATCTAGGATATTTCTAGATTATAGAAATGATTTTTTTAGTTTAAAATTATTTTTTAATTCCTGTCCTGATTTTGTTTACTTAATTATTTTTTTTTTATTTTTATTATAATTTCTCTTTGGTGGCGGTTGAAAAAGGACCAAACAAATTAAAACTATAATAATTGTTTTACATATTATACATATATCAATTTATAGTTGAATTAAATATAATATAATACGTACACAGATAATTATGCAAGAGATAAATTGTGAAAACTCTCCGATTATTATTGGTGATTTTGGAATACAAATTTAGATTCAAAATCAATTTTTTTCATAGTTTTTAAAAACATAAATCATGTGTCTTAAAAAAAACATTGTTAAACAGATAACAGATAAAAAATATATTTTTAAACAGATTCAAGTCAATTAAGAATTTATTTCATTTGAGGTAAACAGAAAAATTGTAATTCTCAGTAAATTTTTTTCTATCTAGTTCATATTTTAAAATATATTTATACATGAAAGGATTAAAAAATATGTAATTTAGTTTTTCATACTTTTGAAATTGCCGACTATATTAAAATAAATTTCAGCACAAATATTGATATCCGTCATTTTGTCATGAATATATTTGTTGTATTCTATAATAATATATACTAGTTCACTGTAAGTTCATTGAAAACAAATTCATCGAAAACGACTTCATAGAATCATCGAATGAAGAATTAATTGAAAATAACATTTAAAGCTTTTTGTAAATGAATATTAAAAATAATTTATTACCATATTTTAGACATTTTATTAGAATATGTTCCACTTAAACCTTCAAGGAAAGTTTTGTTATACAAGAAAGAGTAAAAAATATAGAATATTAGTCATTACAAGGACCAATTCTTACATAAGCCTGTCCGACATGGTACAATACAAGTCCAGCGTGTATGGAACTTTTAGGAAAATTTGAAAGGAAATGTATAAGGTATTTAAATTTCGAAAGACGGAAAGTCAATTTTAACCTTTTGTCTTGAATAAAACTGTTTACGAAAGTAAAATTAGTAAATTGTATTTTTCTAGAATCAATTTATTAAATGAAAATAATTTACTTGATCATGCAAAGTATCCATAAGATAATTATATCAACTTCATAAAAAAAAGTGAATATCACAGTTTAATTATGAATGAAAAAGAAAACCTCAAAACAAATAATTTTAACTAATATATTAGTGTTAATTTTCATTAAAAAATATCTTGTCTTTCAAATAGAAACTATAATATTTTTTAGAAAATAATAAAAATTACTTTTATATCAAAATAATTTTATTTCCGAAAAATTGATTATTCGAATAACAAGTTTTGAACTCCTCAGTTGCAATTGCAATGCAATATATACATATATATTTATAAACACACACCATTTTTATGTCATAAAATTTTGTTAATATTATTTAGTTAGAAATAAATGGAAATATTAACTATTTTTAGGTATTATTTCATTACCTTTTTATTGGGATACTTGTGTAGAATTTGAACAAAATTTCCAAAACTTGAGAGAGAGATTATATACGTCGTTGGCTAACATTTAGTGACCAATATTAAGAAATATACATCATAAATTGATCAATTAGTCAATTATTGTATGTATGCTCTACTGCCAAATAAAAATCAAAACATGTACAAATTTTTTAAGCTTTAAGAAACTGAACTGAATTAGAAACTAAAAACGGTTTTAACTACTCTTGTATCAGCGGCAATAAATGTGTATGCAATAGTTTTTTCCCGAAATATCAACTAAACTTTTTCAGTTTCACTTCAAGCAATGTTTATATCGCAACATTCAAAATATAAAACTATGATAAAGATGTATTTTTTACGCAAAAAATTAAAATTGTCGTGGCATTAGCCTTCGAAAAACCAAAATTTGAGGAAGCAGTTTGTTTAACTTCTGCTGGCTTTTCGGATATTGCGAAAAAAAATTCTAGACTACTTTGACAAGCTGTTTGTCGAATATACTGATGTTCGATGTAAGAAAAAGCAAGGAAAATACCCTTTATATTCGTTGAAAAGCAATAGCATCGAAGGCTGGAATCAAGCTTTTGTTGAATCGTTTAATGAATTCATTTATAAATTTGTTGCAAGTTAAGCAAAACTAAATCGAAACAATGTTTAGGAAGAAATTTTAGTATTTTAAAAATATATGTATTTAAAATAGTAAAAAACTATAAGTTTGTAAACTCTTCAAAAATAAAATCAATATTGTGCAATTCTCGCTTCTATTGCAATGAGTGTGAAATATATGTTACCTACATATATGAATCGTTCAACAAATTTTTAATTAATTTGAGATTTAAGGTGAATTTGTCATCGTACAAAAATGTCTAAACTAAAGATTTGCGCTTTTAAATGGAAACACGTATAAATATTTACTAATCAATCGAATAATATTTACAAATTTGGCAAAATATGTTAATTAATATTAAAATTAAAATTTGTGTGTATTAAATACTATTTATTAAATTAATGTGAAAAGGATTATAAATAAAAATGTCTAAAGAATATTTTTAAATATTGTCTGTGATGAATTGCACTGTTATATTGCATTGCAATAAGACAACGAAATATGTCGTTGGGTCCTTTCATTAACTTTACCAATCTTAACATATGGTTTGTCGACAATTTTACTCTTCTATGGAAAGTTTGGTCACCCATAGAGTTATTTCAGCGAATGCCGATAAGTCTTCTAAAAAATAATTATCCAAGTACTTCGATATGTTCTACCCAATTAATTTTTTGAAAGTGAAAATGTAAATTTAACACAATATGTGTCCGAATTGCAATTAATTATTTAATTACCAATCAAAATAATTTAATTATTTTGAGTGGTAATTATTTTGATTACTAACACAAGTAATTTTATTACGAAATTATTATATGTATTTAATAATTGAAATAATTTCACATATATTTTATAATTTTTAAAACTTTTGATGCAGCAAAGAAATTGTACTTTTGAATCCCCGTAATGGAATTATAATTTTATACTTTGAATATTTTGTAGACAATTTAAGCATTTTTAAAGAAAAACTACTACTTCCATCTTTTTTTATAGCTTTTTAGTTTTTCCCCCTCTTTGTTTATACTATGGATAACTTTAAATTAAAAAAGGATCAAATTACCATGCGGTAAACTAATTTCAATTTGACAATTTTATTTCAGCAATTTTACATTAGTCTTAAATAAAAAAAAAATCCTTATATAACGACAAAAAAGGAAACCAAAAGCAAAACAGATGCGAAATAACCATAACATTTTATTTCGTCCTGGTTGGGATATTCAAAAGAAGAAATGAAATCTTAAGGAAATACTTCTTACACATGTATACAACGAAAAAAAATCTCTCAAGGGAAATATAAGAATTTTTTTTATATCTTATTTCTGGGCATATGGAAGATGGAAAATTCAGTAAATTTGATTATCTTCTTACATGTTAAAAACACCTGCCTATGTCCGTTTTTTTTTTGTAGTCGGAAAATTGTTTTTTGTTTTTACCTTGTAAAATTACATACAAGAACTTCCAGTTTTATTTTGCTGGAAATGGAGATAATAAAAATGCAATCTTCACTTCAAAGAAGTTATTTTAAAATATTTTATTAAAAAGCATTGAAACGAAAGAAGCATAGCCAAAATAAGACATATATACTTTGAATTTAATACAAAAAAAACTGAAAAATAAACAATTTTTCTCAGGTCAAATGTGCAAAGGAAATAAATAAAAATAAATATTTTATTAAAATTAAATTTAAGAAAATGAATAAAGAAATATTTTAGATAAGAAAATTGTAGTAGATTGAAGATTAAAATTGTAAAATGATGAAACAGAATTAAGTTTTATTTGAAAATTCAACAAATAAAAATAAAATGAAAAGGCTTCACAACTTCAAAAATAAAATATATCTAGAACTTTTTTCCAGCACGAAGCTTCTATAATTCTTATCTTTCGGATTAGTAATAAATAGTATACTTCCACTGACAGAATACAATATACTTCCACGGACAGTCTTAATGTTTATCGTAACAGTGTTTTTATTAAGACTTAGAGATTTTTACAGAATTAGGTGCAGATATATTGTTTCTATTGTAACTCCTTGAAAACAAAATAAAAAAGCGGTAACACTACAGGGTTTTTTCAACGTCTGTATTGTATTTCTAAATTCGAGGCTAGCGTCAACGCTAAATTGATGGTGAGATGACGCACTGAATTTTATTCTAGCCTTAAAGTTTTATTGATTGTTTTTTGTTTTCATTTTCCAAAATATGGTGATTTTATAAATTTTTTATTGTTCTTATGGATAAAACAAGGATCTAATATTAATTTTTATGACTAATTAGAAATATTTTAGTGATATCTATTCACACCTTTTTTGAATAGAAATTTTTCTGTACAGAGTTTCAACGATAATAAAAAAAAATGCGCTTAAAATTTAATTTTATATTTGAGAATCATCTGAAAGTCCTCACAACAATGTAGTACCAATTTTACCTTAACTAATATTATATTTATGTATATAAAATACTAATACTTAGGCCCGAATTAATAAATCACACTTAAGTGAATACTTAAGTAAATACTTCAATAAGTTTGCGATTATTTTTCGTATTAATAAAGCACACTTATATTGTAAAATTTTTGTTCAGTTTTGTTGGTAGTACTGACATAATTTTAAATTGAAATGTTGGTAATATGATTTTTCTATTTATGTTGATAACACTAATCTAAAAAATAATCCGTCATAACCGAAAGAAATTGACAGCAGAAATGATTAAATTATTTCAGATAAAAAATATATTGTTTTAAAAATTTAATTTAGACAAATATTTTTATTTTTTTTTTATTTGACAATTATTTATAATTATTTGATAATTATTTAATTTGACAATTTAGAGGTGTCAAATTTTATTATTTAAAGCTGACAATACTGCCAATGAAATTTAAGAGGCTCTTAAGTGTGCTATGATCATTACTTAAGTGGCTCTTAAGTATTGTTTATAAATACGAAATCATACACTTAAGTCCAACTAAATTCAAGTTTGATTTATTAATTCGGCCCTTAGTTTTTGAAATGTATATGTACCTAATCATTATAATTAATATATATTGAAAATTTCAGTCACGATACTAACTAATAATTTAATAATAAATAGAATCAACTAAATATTTCGTGTTCCATTTTCTTGTGTATCGGTCAATAAAATGTAAAAGTTAAATGTATCTCAAGGGAAATATTTTTGGCACTTTACCTCAACGCCATACTAATACTTCAATATATCCGATTTTTCGCGGAAATTTTAAATAAAATAAATTATTTTACAATAGTAATTAAAATTATCAACATTTTTTTAACCTTATTTGCAATAGAAATTCTCATACACTCAATACTACTTTAGTACACAAATATTAATACTCAAATTCTAATTTTCTAAATTTTTTTTCTTTTTCAGTGACTTTTCAATTAAAGTGAAATTTTTCGTGATCAAAATTTTTTATTAATTTCTGGATTAGCAAACATAAACAGCATAAATTTTCATTTCCAGCCGATTATGAATTTTAACCGTCACGATTTTATAAAATTACATATAAATCTATATGTGGTAAGTATATAATATATATGTATACATATATGTGATAAATTATTTTAATAAATATTAACTAATAATCAAGTTAAAATAAGTTTTTTCATTATTTTTAACTAAATTAGTATAATTTTTTTATGGTTTTATTATATAATATTGTGCAAGAGGAAAATTACTGTGCAGAAATTTTAATTATAATAGCAAAAAAAAAATGTTGTTTTTCTATTAACTATGTGATTAATATGTGTGCAAGTTTACTATACCTCTTTATGAAAACATATTATTGAAGGGAATACGGGGAACACAAAAAAATAGCATGCCAACATGAAACATATTCAACTGAAAAAATTCAGACACAAAAATTCAAACAAATTATTATAATAAATTTTATAGTTAAAGAGCCAAAGAAGAATAAAACTTGATAAAAATTATCAGTAATTGAGTAAAAAATACATAGTCGAAAAATATATCAATAAATAAATATACCTGAATTTATTCAGTTCTATAAGATACGTAATTTTCAATATAAACCAACTTAAATATTGAACATTAATTTAAAAGAAAATTTAAAAATAAAATTTACAAATTTTTCTAAATTTTTTCTTATAGTAAATCTATCTTTCAATAATATTTGTTAAATTGAATTTTTGATACTTTTAACTTTAACTTTTTAAATAAAATGTAATCTAAATAATTCTATATTTTATAAAATGTTTAAAAGGATAATTAATCTTATGTCACTTTGAAAATTTAACTTATCTTAGGTGTAAACTCGATTATTATAGAACAATATTTTAAAAAAAAAAAAAGTAACCAAAAAAAACATTAATTTTATGCTGTCAAGAGAAGAAGAAATATTTCTATTATATAATAATAGCTTTAGAACTTCAAATTAAGGAATATATACAGAATATTTCAACTTTTGTAGCTATTTATTTTCAGTTTTGAATTACTATTTAATTTCATAAGAAAAGCATTAGACTTATTTTATAAAAAAATTATTATTTATTGTGTAGCAAGTTTGTTTGCTTGGTTGGTTGGTTTGCAAGGAGTGGGATATTCTGATAAAAGCCACCTTACACTAGGACAATCATAGTACAACTCCTGCGGGTGGAAAATTATCATTTCCTTCATAGCACATCGACTCATCCGACTGTCTTAATCAACGGCAATTTGTCCAACCTTAATTTATTTGCCTCGATTTTTAAGAAAATATGTATGTGTCCTAGTCCTTTCATGGACTGACGACGTATTAGACTCCTCTTTAGTTCTGATTAATTTTAAGCAAAAAAATTTCATTAAACTATAATAGAGATAATAAAAATGAGGATTAACTCGTATAAGTTCGAATTCCTATCTTATCATAAGATAAAATTCCAGAAATTGATTTGAATTTTTTTCTAATAATTACCATTATAACAGTTATATAGTTATAATTATATAATATTTTATTAATATTTCATGTTAAAAAAAATATCCAACAAATGTCAGCATTTAAAAAAGCTCAATTTTTTAAAGTAATCAATTTTTGTTTTTTATCATTAAATTTGCAATCTTGTAATGTTTATAAATCTTTACACTTTATTACCTAATAATACCCTCAAGTTATATTATCATTTCCTATACTTTTCCATAAAATATGTAAATTTTCATTATTATTACATCCTCGATTAACCAATTCTTTTTATATTCAAAACAGTTCATAAAATCTTAATGGTTATGCGTCGTCAATTGCTCTTGGCCAAATTTTCATATATACATATACATATACATATACATATACATACATAAATATAAAATATGAAAAAAAAAATTATTATTATTAAACTATAGATATTAATGTAAGCGAAAAAATAAAATGGTATATAATGTAATAATATTAAAAAAAAATTATATTATTTACCTTTGAGGTTTAGCATAATCATATCATAATCTTTTATTATTATTTGAACTCACCCGTGTATACCAAAAAAACAGAGGAAAACAAAAAATCTTAGGTCCACCCCAATGTAACTAGAACTCTTCCCACAACCTTCCAACTCCATTATTACACCGTTTCCTTTAGTTTTAAATTAAATTTCACATGACTATAAAGTACAGGTAAATTGTGTCGTTTTAGTTAGCACACAAGCAAAAAAAAATCATAACGGTCAAAACTATTTCTTCCTTCCAAAGTTTTTTCTATTCTTTCAACCTCACTTCAGCAAAATATGTTTATGAATTTTTTTTTTGCTGCGCTGCCAACAAAAAATCCTTGGAAACACCGATTACAACTTATTAAATTTATGTTCTTTTTTTTTTTGAAAAGTTTTTTATTTTTGCTGTTGTCATTGCAAATACACAAAAAAAAATTATTAGAAAAAAGGCTTCACGGAACATTTCAATGTACGTATTAATATAAATAATAATATACATATATAAATAATATAGATATATATACAAAGGATAAGGTGACACGAATTTCTGTACTAAAATAGTTCTACGATATAATTTTCGAAATTAAAAAAAAAAATGTAATTATTCTGCACCAAATCACGCATATAAGATTTAATCACGAAAATGGCTAATATTATATGTAAATGTAGGTAACATAAGTTTGGGTTATATTTACAAAAAAACAAAATATGAAATAAAAGTACTTTATTCCTTTTTATATTAGTTTTAGTTTTACCAACGAAAAAATTATATTAAATTTGACTTTATGAATTGGAAATAAGCTCATTTGGTTTAAATTTATTTAGATCGAATTCGACTGACAAAACTAAAAAAATCCTTTCAAATATTAAAGCATATTTTTTTAATTTGTTTTCGTATCAGTGCGCACTGAAATTACACTAATAAATTTTCAAATCAAGTTTTAATCTATTCATAATTGTTTTTGTTGGAAAAACTGTACCAATTTTGTTTTTTCGCATACTAAAGTATGTACTTTTTTTTTGGACACAAAAATGTCACTTAACCCCTTTATTTTGTCAAGGTCTTCAGTTGTATTTAGCATAAACATAACATAAAACCAAAATTTATTTTCACAATTTTAATCAATTAAATTGTAATTTCAAATTATTCAAGTACACCTAACTACTTCACCGTATTCCTTATTAATAATGTCACAATAAGTTTCCGTTTTCTGTCAGTTTTGCTAAGAAATCTATACTTATTTAAATAATGAATGACTAAATAAAACTTAGGTATTAATTCTATTTTGAATACAAATAACAATAACCTAAAATATATTTTTACATTTGTCCATGTTGTTCAAGTATAAACCGCAATTACAAGAAATCTACTTTTAGTCTAATAAGAGTAACGTTGTAGTTAATAAAAAATTTAAATAGGAGAAAGTTGCCTTAATCAGTATTCTCGTATTTATGTGTAGAAATACTTAGAATGACGGTTATATTTAAATTTAAATAAATTTAAATTTTGATTAATTTCATACGTAGGAAAATTATTTCTTACCGAAAGAACTAATTAGTATAAAGTTAATGCTTTGACAATGTCCCGGTATACAATATAAAAATATTAGTAACACATAGCGGTCGAATTTATGCTACTATATAGACTCAAGCTAAGATTTACTAAAATACATATTATTAATGCATTCCAATTTTATAATAATAGCTTAGAATATCGACTCGATGGTGGCTTAAGTAGTAGTGTTCTAAGCTGTGGTGCATTATGTACACGGTTCAAGTCCCGTCCGAGACATAACTATCAACGGACGAAAGATACTTATTATGTAAATTATTCAAAGTATTTGAAGGTTTTTTGTTATAAAACAAAAAACCTTACTTAAAAAAAATTACCTGACCTAAACTTAAAAACTAAAACTAAAGCTAAGATTTAGTTGAAAACTAAATTTAATTAAGTAGTTACACGCTAATTAATTCGTTGTCCAGCATAGTACATGAATTATGAAAATTTACTAATGAAATTTGAACGCTGTCGATAATTTTTAGAACACCAGAATATTCATGGAGAGTAAAGGTAGAAAAGAACCATGAAAGATAGCAACATTTTTAAAATTTTGTTTTGTTTAACCTGCAGTTTTTTTTATATGCGTTGTAGTGCAGCTACCCCATACAGGTGACCCGTACAGCAAAACACATTACTTTATAAATTAAAATCTTATTTTCGATTGAAAGTTATCACATTTATTAATCGTCAAGTCAATGTGTTCTTTAAAAATAAGTTTTCTATCAAGGTGCAATCCCAGATATTTGATCGAGTCATTCCACGGTATTGATTGTCCAAAGAGATTTATTTGAATACTAGGTAAAAATATCGTTTTCCTTCTCTTTGTAAAAAATATGGCCTGTGAAGCATTTATATTTATTTTTCATTTAAGAAAGATTATAAATTACATTATAAACAGCTAATTATTAATTTCAACGAGATACCAGCCAAATCGTGCCATGCAGAAATAAACACACAACAAAACTCGAAACTGCTATAAAAATAGACTGAATCGAGAATTTGAAAAAATTAAAGCGTAACATGTACGAAGTGTTACCAAACCAAAACATGTAAAATCGGGACAAATGAGCGTCCTGAAACCTTTTTTCAGGACGCTGCAAAATTACATAAAAACTGGGACAATCCCGGAAAAACGGGACGTCTGGCAACACTAAGTTACATCTCTGGTTAACTACATCAGTTGCACCACTGTTAGCTTGAATTCTTTCACCTCCAACCTTGACAAACAATTTTGTCCTTTTTTGGATTAAATTCTAGAAAAAAAACCAGAATAGAAAATATAGCAATCTTAGAAAAATTAGGATTCTATAAATATGAATTTATATGCATTGAGAAGTTTCGACTTTTTCGAATTATTAATCTTGGTTTTTGAAAGAAATGTGTGCAAAAATTAATATTTTATTCCAATGTTACAAGAACAATTGAGAAATTAACACAGAACACATGGCCTGATAATAAGATATACTGATTACGAGATACGGATATTTGTTGATGACTTGCTACAGAATAATCTGTGAAAAAGTTGAAGTTCGAAGAAAAGTTGCAATATCGACCAGCCAGATTTGATTTGGAAATGTCCTCCATTTTGTAAAGATGGCAAAATGTACCTGCGCTGTCAGTTTAAAAAAGAGTGTTTTCGACTGGAAGTTTTAGTGTTAATGGTATAAAACGCTTTTCTGTTTGTTGTCCTGTAATCGAAATTGGTCATTATATAATGTCTGGAAATAATTTGTTTTCAGTTCACATTAATAATATGCATAAAGTACAAAATTTCTTCAATTTTCATGAAAATATTCACTATTTTTCCACATTATTGAAATCATTGAAATATTTTCATTTATAAGTCAATTAATCATTTCTCTCCAATATCCAAATACTACAAAATAGGGAAAAAAACTATCATAAAAATACATTTTTTTTAAACATATTTAAATGTTTCCGTTTTTTTTTTTTTTTTTAAATTAAATATTAAAGTTTTGCCGCATATAATCCTTATTCTCATACACTCAATGTTATACAACTTTTGGTTTTCTGTTTTTTTACTTTTTTTTTGTGCTCTGTGGTTTAGGATATGAAAATGAAATAAACCTATGATTGGTGTCAGCCGTCAAAAATAATCCAAAAAAAACTCTGCAACATCAATCTTAAAAAAAAAATGGAAAAAATCGTCTGTTGGGATTATTATGTTATGCTTGGGTAAAGTAGAGACTAAAATTATATAATAAAAAAAATAACTTTGGACAGACAAACATTTTTTTTTGTTAGATAAACTAAGGGAAATCCCAAAAATAACAACAAAAAAAGACATATACCTAACCTAAAAAAAAAAATATTTTTAAAAAATTGTAAAATTTTTATATGATATTGGATAGAGAAGCAAATGAAACAACTCCCAGAAAGCTTTTATGTGCATCTGGTGCACGTTGATGTTGTTTTGTTCTCCCACAGAGACAACAAACGTGTTTGCTCACATATTAAAGGAAGAGGATAGAGATTGATAGATGATATACGGTATTTTATTTTTTCACATTTTAGATCTTTTATTTTTTGTCATAATGTCCTTGGATAAATATACATATTCTTGTATAACAAATATACAAATTATCCTACATAAATGAAAATTCGGTAAATTTTGGATATGAATTTAAGAGTTTGCTGATAATATATGTTTTCAGTCTAACAAAGTTTAACATTATAGAGTTAACAATGAAAATATGACAAAAATTTATGATTTTATAGGAATAAAGTGAAACATAACTCATATAAAGTGCTTTGTATCTACATATCTTTCCTAATCGTTTTTTCAAATTATTCCTTAATTAAGATTTTAATTTACCAAAATTAAATAAAAACTAATATCAAATTTAAGATATTTGTGCTGAATAGAATAAGTATATTTCAAACCACTAAATAATAAATTACAAAAAGAATATTTTCACAAAGTTTTTCAATTTATCCGCAAGTTTTTAATAATTTTTCAAAAACATGTGGTGCTCATAATATTTTCTTCCCTTTATGTTTATTTCCATTTTATTTTAATAGTCCAATCATATCAGGACTGTGTTTTTCTACACTTTTGCACTTTCTATTTTCCATATTTTGTTTTTTCTTTCTAATTTTAAATTTTGTTATTTTTTCTGTCCTCTCAGCATATTTTTTTTTTTGTTTGATATCCTTTGGTTAAAAGATTTATTATCTCAATCATTTCTGTCTAATCTAAATATGTGCACTTATTACATATTTTTTCTGTTTCACTTTTGTGTAGTTTTTTTTTTTTGTTATTTGTTCCTGGACATATAAAAAAGGAAACTTCTTCAAATAAGATCTCTTTACCTTGTTTTATTAAGTACACACATATACATAAAATATAACAAAATATAAATTCTATTTTTCTCAAGTTTTTTTCCAGCTTTGATGCAAAAGAAAATCAAATAAAAAAAAAAAAAGTGAAAAGTGAAAGAAAAAACATAATCTTAACAAGAAAAATGCACAGAAATAATTAATATGGTAATAATTATTCAGGACAATTTTGTTACATAATTTTTTTTTAAAATAATATGCAAGTTACGTGATATTTGAGAAATGTTCCCCAATGAGTTGGCAACAAGAAAATTCATGATAATAATTATCATCATTCAAAAGGATTATGTGTAGAAAATTTTTTCTGGTATTAAAAAAAGGGACACTAGCGGTGACTATAAAAAGAAAGTAAATATATATTAAAATATTTTAATACAGTTTTACTTTCTTTGCTCTAATATAGCGTTGAAAGATTATGAAAACGATAGAAAGTCTTTTAAAATACTTTAGTAAATCTAAGTAAATACATTCAGAAATTTTTTCCACACGGTAATTACTGAAGTATTATTAAATTTTGTTAATTGAAGTACTGATAAAGTGTAATAGTTTTAATTTCATGTATATATAATATATGTCATGGTACCCAATATTAAATATTCTGTAAAATTTATGATTATACCACTGGAATGCTTCATATATTTGGATGAAAAGAAATACCTAGATTCAAAATACATTTGGACTCCAACATATATACCACGTTTTTAGAAGAATTAGTAACAAACAAATACTTTTTTAAATTGATGAAGGTCAGTTCAGGCATCTACTTCTTTAAAATACTGTTTATATAAATATATTTTAAAATATTTAAATGAAATATGCTGGCTCCATGAGTAATCAATCTTCCCTAGTATTAGGTCCTATGCCAGCTATTAATAAATATTTTATATAATACAATTGTCAAAAAATTTTTAAGCAAAGCTAATAAGATTTTTTTTTTTTGCGAAATACGACTTGTTATGGTGGTTTCTGCAACTATAATTGCAAAAGGTACCAATAACTCTGAATTTGAAAGAAAAATGAAGGTTACTAAAATATCTATGCAGACTTCATTAAACACCAAGATTGCAGTTAATTGAAATTTTACAAATTTTTGTAGTCAAATTTATGCGCACAAAAAGAATTAAGGATTAATGCGCAGAAAAGGTATTAAAATGCCTACAGAATGAAAGTTATATGTATAAGGAAATTATGTTATGAAATAATCAAGTCAAAATGGCCTGGAAAATTATATTTATTTAGTTTTTCTTTACAAATATTTTTCCTTTATTGTCTATGAATATTAAAATTAAAGTATATTTTAACAAATCTGATGTTTTTCTTTTTCAATTTCACAACTAAAACCGCAAAAAAAAAAGAAAAAAAATTAGTGACACTATATAAAATATGTATATATATCCGAACTTAAAAATATTTTCCTTTAGGCTTTTAAAAATTGCACCAAAACTAGTTTTTTTCTTCCAATTTCTTTTAACAACAAGAAAAAAAAACGTCATAAAAAATTCCCATTTTAATTTTGTTTGTTTAACGTCACGTATTCGTTCATACCAAATGATAACAAGGACTCCTTTTTTTATGAGGCTGCATTTGATGTCTTCGGCAAAAAAATATATAATAGATTTTAGATAGAAACAAACATAAAAAAAAATTAAAGAAAGATATTCATATAAAATGAAAATTTAAATTCTAAATAATGTTGACAAATGTTTTAGAAATTTTACTTTATATTTATATTCAAAAAGTTTGTGGTTAAATTAATATTCTAAAATGTTAGTTCTCTTAATAAAAGAATTAATTAGTTTCTTAAATAAACTTATTGGAATTCTTTTCAAAGCGAGTTTTTAGTATAATTAAGTTTATTTTTTATGAATATAATGCCAAGTCTAGACATACTATAAATAATAAAGGACCAATAATACTGAACTCAGAAAAAAGAACATTAATCACTTACGACCTGTTTTCTTATCGATATCTCAATAGAAACCACAAATTACCGATATATGAGCCGTTGATTTTGAAAGTGGAGCAAGTCCATGTTTTCTTATTCCGAGATATTTAAAGTTTTACGTTTCAATTTCAATAGAAATTGCATTAGAGATTTCTAATAATTTTTCAAATATCAAATGTATTTCTTCAGTTTTTGCTGAAGATTTCTTCCAGATATCAAGATCAAATTATATTTGATTTATTGTTGTCATTATCTCATTTTTTTATATAAATGCACTTGCCCCACTTTCCAAATCAACGGCTCATATTTATAATACCTGTGTTCAGTGAGTCCCTGCATATGGCTGTAAAACTTGGAAGTATTTAACAGCAGACACCACAAATATCAAAACTTCAAGTATTCAGCAACACATGCCCTGAGATAAATACTGCGTAGATTTTAGCCTAGCTAATGAGGTTATTGAGCAAAGACACATCAGGAAAAAACATAAGCCTAAATAACCAGAAAGAAATATAGATGGATAGGCCATACACTATGCAAACATCCAACATATATCACTAAAATGGAATCCACAAAAGACGGAAATGCTGAAAGACCACCAACAACATAAAACTTAAGAAAAATTATTCAGTATAATAAAATTTCACAGGAGAAATAATGTTGAAAATTTAATTTCAAGTCAAAATTATATGACATTTGGTTATGTTTTTGGATGGTTTGGTTGTTTGGTTTTAAAAAGTTCATCAATGTTTTTTTCTCCATAGTACTTTTTCACAACTTTCTCACAATTTTTGCCACGATAGTCGTCTTCACTATGGCGGAAAATTTCATTTCAGGCCGGGTAATGAATTACTGAATATCGAAAAAAATTGGAAAAATCACGACAACTTGAGATACCTGGAAGATTCTTCTATGAGACGGTATATTTTCCGAATACAATTCCTAAATAAGGAGAAAAACAAGTTAAATTAACATAATCTACTATCTTGCGAAATCAAAACAACAAGGAGTCAAAGAATGTATAAAAATTAGTAATCAGGCGAATTTTCCTTACAACTAAAACAATTTAAAACACAAAACACTTTTTCTACCACGAAAAATTCTATTTTATTTTAGCTTAGCAACTAATTGTAAAATTATATTTTTTCTACCTCTGTATTGTAATTATAAAAAATAATCGTGTAAGCTTAAAAAATGTCTAAACTTAATTTGAAAGTATATCCGGAATAATTATATTTAATCAACTGTTAATGTAATAAATTACTTTATATTAAAAATTTTCTTCACGAATATAAAATAGAGCAAACAGAAATAAAAGTTATCGGTCAAAAATTTAATTGGAGGCACGTTTTAGCAATAACTAGAAATACACAAATCACAGTATTACTCCCATGAGAAATGATTTTTAATTCGTTTTTGTTTATTCATTTTTCATTTTCTTAATTCTTGTACAAAGTCCAAAAGACATCCAACAAAATACCTAAAATCTGGAAAATAACGAATATACTTTCATTAAAATGAATATTTGTCCCCAAAAAAAACGCAATTGTTATATTATAGAATTAAATAGTTTCTTGGGAATACAATTTATTCGTATTACGTAAGGATATTGCTGCAGATAAATGGCACCGTAGAATAAGACAATCTGGTTATAAGTATTTATATCTAATGACTGCTATGCGCTATATAGATCGAATTTACTTGCTTGACGAACCCAAGAATTTCGTTACTGGTACATTTGCTATATAGCGGTATAGTTTTCAAACTGCCTGCCACGAGCTGGTTGTGGCGCAAAAGCAAATACTTCTCTTTTTGATCACTTTATTCATTTTGTTTCCAATTGTACTTGGAGGTAGTATATCTTAATCGGCTAATAAAATTAGTTAATTTACAATGTGTCATAGATTTAATTTGTCCAATTCTGTTTCACCTGATTATTTAAAAATTATAAGAATTTTTCATAAATAAACACTTAGTACAATGTCTAAACAAATTGTTTCAAAAGCTCGTATAAGCGTGGATCAATTAATTTAGCTTGTAACATAGTTTTTTAAAAATTTATTAGAAATTAAGCAATTATGCTTATGTGTACTGTACTATATAAATTGTAAATTAATTTAATAATCAAATATTCACTGCTACTAAATGTAATTAGATACTATAAAATCTAGTCATTATTTTCGGTGCATTAAATTCGTAATATCTTCAGCAACAACAAAATTCATAATCCATGAAAAATTTCCATATTTTTTGTTTATAGAAATAAAAAAAAAAAATCCTGCTTTTGTCTTGCAATACGGAAGAACATAACAACAATGAAACAGAAAAAAAAATCCTCTTGCATAATTTTGTTCTTTTGAAAGGATAGGCGGTGTGGGATGAAGTCAGTATAATGTTCACATACTAACTATACAAGAAAAAAATAGAAATCATTCTACCAAGTCTACTTAACATAAAGTAGTATCACTAGAAAATGTTTTGTTGTCACAATTTTTTCACTCACTTGTTCATGTTTAAACAGCAAGAAAATTGGAGTTGGTTTTTTTTCAGTTTTTCTTTTCATTTTCATATTTTTTTTTTTTTTTATGTTACATAAATGAAGAGAGAACTAAAGATTTTGAAAAGTTTTTGGGTGTATAATGCACAAACAGTACGAAAAAATGTGAAAAAAAAACAGTATTCAATCTTAAGTTATTGTATTTTGTATAGAAGTTTTTTTTATTTTTTAAGATTTTCTATTATTTTTTTTTTTTAGTTTGAAAGATACTTATATGTAGATACAAATACAATAATAAAAGTTTTTTTCTGTGTGTTTTTATATTTTTTGTAAATTGGATTATTCACAGATCATAGAATATGAAAATCAGGATTTATTATTGTTTTGTAAATATTTAAATAAAAATTATAAGAAAAGTTAGAATTTTGTTGTGTTCGTAGTATTATATAAAGTTAAAATATATTTCTTTAATTTCATTACCTTTCCATAAAAAACTTTAAAGATATTTAAATAATATATTGTTGACTATTATAACTATTTTTTTAAAGTTTCTTATTAGAGAATTTTTTTAAATTATGCTATTCTAAGATTGTACGCACAATTATTGTGAATCGATATTCTTTTATAAATTTTTATTAATTTGCAATCTAACTTTTAAAATTTAATATATTTTTAACTTATATATCTAAGCGATAATAATTTAATTAGACTCAGGTTTGTAAAGTTAATTATGTATTAATTGTTATGATTTAAAGATTGGAAAATCTGCGATAGTTCTAATTTTCCATTAAAAGAATTTAAATCTACGGTAATTTAAAATTTTCTGTTTGCCAACACATATTTCAAACGGGAAAAACATATTTCAAACGATTATCCTTAAAAACCAGATTTAATTTTTTAATTTTTGTTGAAAAATAGTATAAGACAGAAATTTTTGAAACCAATAACAATTTTAATCTTGACACAACATATTTTATAATATTTTACTTAAGCATGTTCATTAATCTCATTGACTAAAAAACTTAGAAACAAGTACGACTGTAGTCAGTTTATTTGGTGTACCAAAATCGCCTAGAATTAATTTAACTTTATTTATTTTAATTTTTAATATTAATCAACTATTTGTTAAATAATTTTGAAAATATATCTCTAATTTATGCATATTTAATTTGTATAAGACTACATATCTGTATAAGATAAATTCAATTTTATAGGGATTCCTTCTTACTACATTTGCATTCTTTCAACGCAATGAACAATATTAACATCACTTTTTTCTCCATACCAAAATTTAGTTCAATTAGTTCACACCCAAAATTAACGAATCCTTGACATTAAAAAAATAGCAACAGAAGAAAACCAACTGAAATTTTTAAATATGGTGATTTCGTTCAATGCCTTAAAAATAAAAAAACTATTTTATCAAACTTATAACATTATTCGTAGTAACATAATTCTAATGTTCATTTTAATTGAACAAAAACAATTTATTTTATTCAAAATTTATTTGTTACAAAAATAATTTTTAAAAAAAAAATACATAAAAATGACAATTTTTTGTAATCATAAAAATGTCTTTTTTTTTTCATTTATCATTTTAGATTATTCCTTTTTGGGTAGTTAAATTTTGAATGACTGATAGATGCTTTGTGTTAAAAAAAATTTTAGTCCTTGTCATTCTCTGTCAGCGGTATTAAAGCTACGAAAAGGAAATTTTTTGTATTTTTAACCATTGTCACAAAAATAGTGCACTTAAATAATTTTTCAACTTATATTTATAGTTTTTTTTCTGTGTCCATAAATATCTATGGCTCTCTGAATCGATAAAAAAAACTGAATCAATTTGTCTGTTAATAAATTATAAAATTCCTATATCAATAAAAAAAAAGTAGAAAATTGTAGTTTTTCTGTTTTAAAATAAAAAATTCCTTCAGGTTGTCTGTCCGTCTGTCTATAAATTTTTTCAAAATAATATATAATGCTAATATATATAGATATTGTTGCTACAACAGTTAAACAATTTTATATCAAATTAACGATAGAGAATAGAGCAGAAAAATATCACTAGTGGTGCAGTGGATACAACGCCTGTCTTACAATCGAAAGATCTCGGATTCAAATCAACTCAAAATCGTAAAACTTTTCACTCTTTACAAAAGTAAAAAGACGCGGAAAATTTGGGTTTCTTCCGTGAAGATCAAAATCGTTATTAAAACAATGTATATTTTGATCTTGATCATTGAGCTATTTGCTCTAAAGCTTTATTTTAACCCAATTTGCGTATATGCATTAGGATTAGACAAAAACAACAACATTCCTCAAAATTGGTAATAGACACCACATTTTAAAGTTAACTAAGAAATAAAAACCAATAATCCGTAAGCCTATTTTATGCTAAGAGAGCACTGAGTCCAAAAATGCATTAATGTAATTTAACATTTTCAATTCTGTTTTTTTTAAAAGTAATGATAGAATCTCCGTAAAATCTAATACATTGTTAAACAAAATTGAAGTTGGTGTATTCAAGGGTTTCACCAAAATTTATACATATATAATTCATTGATTATAAAAAGCCCACGTTTGTATGAAACTACTGCACCGTAGTTCTTTTAATTTAAACTTGTACTTTTCATTATTTTACACCCTCAAAAATCTCCACAAAAGAAATAAAATGACTAAAAATTTTTTTTATAAAATATTTTTGTTCCAATAAATTCGCATCCGATCAGAAAAGGAAATGAAAATTTTCTGTCTGCTAAAAATAAAAATAAAATAATATAGAAAAATTCTAGTTTTGTCACCGGAACTGGTGATGTTTTAATTAAAAACTAAGAGAATTGTAGATTTTTGTTTTGTTTTGTAATTTATGTGGAATAAAATATATGTTGGATATTCTTTGTCAATTAATTCAGAAAAGTGTTAACAACAAAAACACAGTGTATACGAAAAATTTAGAAATAATGGATATTCTGCATTATGATGTAATTCATTGAAAAATCACCTGTTTCAATTTAACACAAATATATTAGTTATTCAAGTGATAAAAGTAATCCAATTTAAATTATTTATAGAATTTTTCATAAAAAATTGCTTTTTATTTAGTGAAAAATAACTTTTAGAATCTATTTTCAAAATACATAATATGTATATTAAATCATAAACTAACAATCCTTATTTTCACTTTTTTCTAAATTTCTTTCTTTTTAAATATACAAGAAAAGTAAATAAATTAAAATTATTGCTAAACTTTAATTGACAACTTATAAGGGAGTGTTGTTAAAATCGGACCACTTCCTAATTCATATTTTCATCGGTAACTTCTATAAGTAAATAATTTTACATATCGGTAACTAAAGAAAGTATTTTATAATTAAGTGGTATCAATATTAAAAAATTATTTGGTCAAACTTTATTATCAATTTAATTTTTCTGTCGGATAGTATTTTGAGTACTTTTAGGATTTAGTAGCAAGCACCAAAAATTGTATTGGTATTTAAGTAATTTTTTTAAAAATAAAGGACCGATTTAAATACCCAATTTTCTAAATTGTATGATTTGGAGTATTTTTGTGTTCGACTTTTGAAATACTACTATTCTCTTTCACTAAAATTAGTTTTTCCAAGTAGTAAAAACATCAAAATTTTAATTTATTAGAATATATAACACCATTTATTAAGTGTTTCTACACATAATATCTTGATTAGTATAAATTGGTATGATTTCGTTGACCTACACCTACCCTAATTTTCAAATTTGGTCTAAATGCAAACAAGCTGTTGTTATGAACGATGAAGACCATTTAAAGAAATCTACTATAAAGAGCTTCAAATCTTAACCTTTATCGAAACCGTTGAAGAAGTAAAAAAAGTTATATCTGGAAATATGGTTACCTCTGAGGTGGTATGTGGTATCCATTTCGAAAAGGCTCATTCTTTATTTGCAATAAAAATTAGTTACTGATGGAAAATTGCAGCTTTTGATATCCTTGAATATTGTGAGTAAAAATATTCTTCAAAATTAATCCTTATCTTTCTTACATAACAAAAAGGGTTTTTAATCGAAATTACTTGGATTGGATTGGCATGCCTCAGATATACCTTTTATTAAAACAACCAGAGTGACTTGATTTATTAAATCTGCCTTCTGAAGATAATTGAGAAACCCAAAAATGTATTATTAATAATACTCATTGTATATACTATTAGTCTACAGCGGGGAATAAGCGATCTGTACTATTTGTTGAAGTCTGAATTCAAACAAGAAATAACACTGCTCCTTGAATTAGATTAACAGGAATATACAAACGAAAGAAAAGTCAATTTCAAATGACAAAAAAAAAATTATACCAAATTAAATATTAATTTTTAGCGAATGTATTAATATTACAACAAATCATAAAATTAAATAACTAATCCGAGCAAACTTTGCATAGCCTAAATTCAGTCACAACTAATGTGGACACAGTAAATTTGTCTTCTTTTTTCTTTTTAACTTCTATTAATATTCATTTCAATTCTTCCCAGAGTCACTTAGAATTATAATATTCTTTTTTATACTAATTTATAAAAACATTTTAGTTGTGTAATAAATGGATCTACAAAAATATTACAGAATTTTTTACTTACCAAAAAATCTCTGATATAAATTTAAATATTTATTACTAAAAAAAACTTTGTTATATACATATTTTTTCCTTTCTTGTGCAATAATATTCAGTAGGAAAATATATTGAAAATCTTTTGAAAATTATTTTATAATTACGTGCACAGCAGCTTGGCAAGACAGCAAAGGTAAATCGAAATTCGTAGAAATTTTCCAATATAATTTCTTGTATTTTTTTGTTAATTTAATGTCCGGCCAAAAAAAATATCTGTAAATGGTTTTTAATATCATTTTCTTATCAAGAAAAATGTAGTAGACATACAATTAACTGTAGAAGTAAAATATGTATACCAGCAACTTTAATGCATTTAATTGAATATTTTACTATGAAAGTTAAAAATCTTCCTGATAACTATAAAGCAAGAGATACCAATAAATTTTTGATTAATTTAATTTCAATTAATGTCAGGTAATAGAAAATTAACAATGCAGAATCTTTTTTTTCGTGTTTTTTTTTTTATTTTAATAAAGAAAATTATTGGAAATTAATTGAAATAAAATTTTAAATTATTTTACAATAAAAAGGGTTGGAAAAGACCTTTTAATGGAAATTAATTTTATTGAGGTATTTCAGTGCACTTTAGAATTGCAAAAGTGTTAAAAAAACATAAGAATACTTAAAATGTAATTAAATATTCTTAAAGAAATTATAATGTTTTTTTTGGGAAATTGGATAATTATTAGGCCATCCCATAAATAAAGCGAAATTTTCAATTCAATATTACTTATTTTTTAACCATCTACATTTCTCTAGCCGTCTGCAATTCACTATTTTTAAAAGCTTGCGGCTTTGAACAAAAAAACAAAAATTAAGGGTCCGAAGTCAACCACTTTGTGAAGTTTTTCCTTAAATAAACCTTTAGACTTCGGAACATACGGAACGGAGGATAGCTCCTTCTTTCCCAGCCGGGAAATTGATGCAGCATTGGTCTTGCATTATAAAGTGTTTCGTCAGTCTAACAAAAAAGAACGGGTTTCGGGTTGATGAGATTTGGTCGTTATCCAAGAATTTCTCATGAACGGTACGCGAATGTTGGGATAGGCTTGGAATAATTAAACGTGGAATTAGTTAAGGTGGTTGCGTTGATCTTCAATTATTGACTGGACACGACTAATCGAAAAGATCTCTGCTTCAAATTTAATATGTCTAAGTAATCTCGGTTGTTCAAAAGGGACCACTACTGATTTAAACTTATTAAAATGAAAAAATCGGTATTTATTTACGACAACTTTCATTTACGTCTTCACACTTGTTAAAGAAATGTAAATAGGCCGTATGTTGTTTTAAGACATCCACAGTTACAACCGCAAATAACCACTATACAATCGAGATAACATTAACCACATCTATGTCGACTTTCCTCAAGTCAAATCACATGTATATGTATCGTTTAACAAATTCCCGTTCCATGACATGCCAAGAATTAAACGTAAAAATCATATTTGAAAAGCAGAATTTATTTTCTTATTGTAGTAAACCTAATTTTATTATATGCAATTCTTAAAAGGCCTTAAAAACTATATTATAGAATGTGAATAGTTAATTTAGTTTACTATCGTTTCCATAAAAATATGTCCAATAAAATATCATAAAAGTATTATTCATACGGCATGAAACTTTTCCACTTATTAAAATTTGTAAAATAAAATATTGTTTTGTTTTTCCTAACCAAACCTAAATATATGTACATGTAGAAAATTACATATAGGTATATATTCCAAATCTTGATTACATGACTCTGATAATTTTTTAAACTCATCCTTCTTTTTATTATTGTTAAATCTTCAATCCCTGTAAAATAGTCCTAATGTGTAATCTTATATAGGCTTTTTATTACCTTACAAAAGAAAATCTTTTTTTGTGTAATAAATAATCGATTTAGGATTAGAAAAGGATATAATTTTAAGTTATCCCCAATAGGTGATATAAATAATTATAGTTTTTCTATTGTTATTGCGACTGAAAAGAACAAAAATTAGTAGAAGAAAATACTTTCAAACATAAAGGTTGTATGGCTTTAAGTGTTCCCAGTAGAG
>OZ010646.1:28224941-28332441 GCA_963932195.1 Empis livida | reverse complement strand
AAAATCAAATTTGCCCTTAGAGCTAACCAGGGCAGGCGCTGATCTTTTTTGTGCTCCTTGTACATGCCGCCCTAAAAATAAAGTCATTTGCCTTATTAAATAATCCGTTTCTACATCACCCATGAAGTAGGATATATAATTCGTTTTTCCACTGTGTCTCGTGTAGGAAGAGTCTCAAAAATATATATTTAAAAAATACGGTAAACCGAATAAATATTGCTATAATAAATATGTCAACATCTATTCAACAAAAACATTTGTATAAAATTGTAAGTGCTACAACTAGATTTGGTAATATCTGTCTAATTTCTTTTTGAATATAAAATTTAAAGATTCTATAGAGCTTAAAAAAGTTTCTGAAACTGTACTTTGAAATATTTGAGTTTCGTCTAATAGTTGTAATCCTACTATATCCGAATTTGAAAATATTGTTTTCCGAAATTTAGTAAAATGCTTCGCTAACACATTGAACAGTAAGGATTTGGAAATAAAATTCAAATTTAAACCATTTCAAATTCAGGATTTAAGTTTTTCGGAAAAATTTAGTTGTTTGTATAGATTTAGACTTAACTTTCTAATTACAATTTTTTAACTTTGTAATTAGAAGATTATTAAATCCAAAAACTTAACTTCCAAACTTAATTTACAAATTGCATCGAAAATGCAATTTAAAAAAAAACAAAAAAGAATTCTTAAAAAAACTTTAAAAAATCTAAGAACCCTAAAAAGAGGACCCACGTCCACGTTGTTTGTTCTAGATCTCGGTTAGAGTGCGGTAAAATTATAAGAAGAGTTTATATTTACACTGTAATTTAATTAATTTGTTTGATTTTAAACATATTATTTTCATATTATAAACCCTTTAAACGGTGGCCCTCTTAAAAGAAAATCCATAAATTTACTTGGTTACTATATTTATTTCACATTTCCTAAATTTCACAAATCCAAAAAAAGCCCTAGTACACAGAAAAAGGATAAAAAATATTTCTGTGAATGATAAACAAGATAGTACACAGAAAATCTAGTTTATCCTGCATTTGAATTTATTTATTCCGAATACATAGGCGAACAATGCGGAGCATATAAAATATGCGAACAAAAAATACGCGAAGGAATTTATTAAATTTTAAGAACAGAACACGAAGAGAAATATACAACACAAGCTGTATGTATATAAATTGGGATTTTCCACTTGTATATTTTATTCTACTGCATGGCTGAAAATTTGGTCGTTCACAATTTTGTGATTGCACAGAATAAAAAGACTCTGCATGCGAGGGGTTTTTTTCATATAAGAAACCGAAGGGGTTTTTTATTGATAGTTCTTCTTTGATTATGAACTGTGACCTATGTTGAAATTCTGTGACAAAAATATTATTGTGTATATGGTAATGACTATATATGAAAATTATATGAGAATTTTGTGGTTGAACTGTTGCACAGAATAAAAATACTTTGATGCGGGAGTTTTTTTATATAAGAAACGGGAGGGGATTTTTATTGAAAGATCCTCTGCAAAACTTTAATAGTTATACAGTATAATATTATGCAATTGGAAAATTTAGAAAAAAATTTTACGTGCAAATAATTAATTTTTTTTGATTTTACCGCCCGGCAAACTGTTCATACTGTTTTAGGGAAACCCGGCCCTGGAGGTAATATTATTGCAATGTTACAATGTGGTTTTTGTTTTTAAGCAGGAAGAAAAAACATGATTCAAATCTAACAAAAGTATCTACAGAAATATTTCAGGATGTTACCAAAATATAGCTATTAAATAATTTTAAAAAAATTAATGGAGAAAACCAAATTTAGAATGGCAATCTATTGTAGTTACAAGTTCAATTATAAAGTAATTAAAAAAAATAAAAGTAAATAGATTCTTTTTCAGAACACAATCAAATATTTTTCGCAATCTAGTTTCAAATGATATTCTAGAGTAATAATATGTTATGTAATAATTAATAATATGTTATGTAATAATGGTGGTCTTAGAAATTAACTAAGACCTCCAACTAAAGAACTATACAGTTAATTATTTTTGAATAAAATTTTATCATCAAATTTATTTTCTCCTTCAAAAGTTTAGGCTTAGCGAAGCTCCATTTTTAGTGTTGGTATTTTTTATTTCAAATGAATGTTTTTTAAAGAGAATTCTGAAACTGTAAAGTCTGTAGAGAGAAAAAACAAAAGTCAGTATAAATTTTATCTGTTTTTTTCCCTCTTATTCAAAAGTAGAATAGAAAATATTTTTCATATTTTATATAGATTTTCCTTAGTATCAGCAAAACAGTTTATTAGAGTCTTCATTAATTTAGATCAACCCTGCCAATAGTTAATCCAGAATAGCGTGATTATTCTGCACATATATTTTCTTAAAATTAAAAATGCCAAAATTTATCAAATTATACGTAGCAAAGTCCAATGAAAACCGACTTAACGTATATGTAATATCAGCTATACAAATAAACTCTATTATTTTTCAATATATTTCAATAGGTTTTTCCCATCTTTATATTGTGCAATTAAAACAGTAGATTGCACTGCGTCCAATTAAAATAGTATATGACTACGTGGATATAGAGAGAGGTGTAAGGCAGGGGTGTATCCTTTTACCGATGCTATTTAATACATATGCTAAAACTGGAAGTCAATGAAAAGTTATAAGTACAATTAAATTCGCCGACGATGCAGTGTTACTAACAGCGAGTGCAGGAGACTTGAATATTATGCTGAAAAAATTAAACGATAGCTAGTAAAAGTATGGTTTAAAAATAAACTTAAGCAAAACAAAATACATGGTAATTGATAAAAATCCTGACAACCGATACTTTTTAAACTTAAACGGCGAAGTAATTGAGATACTTAGTACAATGAAATATTTAGGCTCCATAGTGGTTTGTAATGCGTCAAATAACATAGAAATAACTCCCAGAGAACAAGCAGATCTACTTTCAGACAAATGGAACACTTATTCTGCAGAAGGGAAATTGAATTCAAAATTAGAATGCTAAAATGTTATATATGGCCCATCTTACTCTATGGTGTTGAATCGTGGACAGTGAGTGAAGCTGATATCAAGAAAATTGAAGCCTTCGAACTCTGGTTAGGGGAATTTTAAAAGTTTCATGGAGAGACCACATCTGTAATGATGAAATTATGCGCAGAATAAATACAGAAAAATATCTAATAGTTGCAATAAAATGTCGCAAAATTAGTTTATTGGGTCACATAATGCGAAACGACACGTATAAAATCATGCAATTCGCGTTTCATGGTTAAGGAACCTAGAAGACTGGTTTGGTTTATCCACTATTGAGCTAATTAATGAGATTGGTGAAAAACAAAAACCAGCTACATACAATGATGACCAACCTTCGCAACGAAGTGGCACATTAAGAAGAATATATTTTTAAAAAATTTCATTCAATATCTTTTTTAGATTTTTCGAAAATAAGAAAAGTTTATTATAAAAGTTTGTAATAAAATACCATCAAATCCTTATTTTAGATATTGTCATATACTTGTGCTACTAATGCTATCCCTCCGGGATCCTTGCCTTGTCGTGGCGAAGGGGCTTAAGTCGGAAATCTACGAGCTCTCGGGATTGTAGATGGACGGTAAAGAAAAGAGATCCAGCACTCAAGCCAAGATGTGTTATACACCTTTGCTTAAAAGTGATATCCCTAACACTCTCCTCGGGGTACCAGGCGCCATTGTAACCAGCCTTCCGCCCGTAAGGGAGCTCTGCCGATATGTACTTTTCTTTCTCGCTAATACTCGTAGGAGCAACAATGAACATAAAAAACAACAACAATAACAATGAATTTAATTTAAACAAAACAGCAATGACAACGGACATGATTAAAAACGAAAAAATTACAGCTGATGACGTGGACATATTAACAACAGATGTCGAGGAAGACTTATTGTTAACACCTCCACGAATCGGCACAGAAATGAAGGTCCTTCCATCTTTAGAATTCGTAAAGCAGAAGAGAAACTTCCATGCGACATTGACAACCACGACAAAGCGAACATGTTATTGATAAAGATGAATAACATGTTCTCCGAAAGCTTCAGCTAAGGAAGAATTTTGAACACTTCTCTGGTGCATCTAAAAGGCGCATTAAAGGTCTAGTAAATCAGAAACGTATGACTAGTGAATCAGAAAGGTATGACTAGTGAATCAGAAAGGTATGACTACCTTCCTGATTCACAATGAAGAGGCCAGAAAAGATGAACGTGCCAGGCTTTCTTAGCTTACATGTGCAGTTATTGCTGTTACATCAGGTAAGGATGTGGTAAACAAAAGGCAACGATCTAATGGTATACACCGGAACTGCCCACCAAACCAATCAAAGTTTCAGCCGCTATCAGAAAGCCGATCAAGGATCAGAGCACTTCTAATACAGAGTGGCCCAACAAAGACTGAAGGATTAAAAATATTCACAATTTTTTTTTTTTTTTAGGTTATTTAGTTTTTTTTTTTAGATATATGATGGCTACATATGATATACAGCAACGCGTCAAAATTATTGAATTTTTTTATTCTTCTGGAAGGTCTATTATCTCAACTCAACGAAATTACCGTCGTCATTTTAATGTCAGAACATCACCCAGTAACAACATGATTAGGAACCTAGTCTCCCATTTTGAGGAACAGCGATGAGTGTCAGATCTTACACGAAGAGGTGCTCGGTCTGTGCGCATTGAAGCAGTTGTGGAGGCTGTACGGCAGAGTGTAAACGAAGTTCCATCTGTCTCTACTCGTCGGCGTTCTAGCCAATTGGGAGTCCCCAGAACATCCTTACAAAGAATATCGAAACTGGATCTTAGAATGTTTCCGTATAAAATTGAAATGGTACAGCAACTGGTACCATTTGAATTTTATACGGAAACATTCATCAGGCACGCCTGCAATATACTATTCGTCAGGCACGCCTGCTATATGCTATTCGTTTTGCACAAATAGCCAGAGAAAATAAAATAGCTAGAGAAAATTGACTTTTTAATCAACCTTATAATGAGCGATGAAAGTCATTTTCACTTAAATGGCTATGTAAACAAACAGAATTGTAGATTTTGGGGCACTCAGAATCCCAGGGCATAACATATGCGTCAATTACACCCTTCCAGATGTACTGTTTGGTGTGGTGTTATGGTTGATAAAGTTATCGGGTTAACGGTTTTATCAGAAACCGTTAACGGGGTCTGTATAGGACAATGATTGAAATTTTTTTGCGTTCGGAAGTTGAAAATAATCCGAGCATATGATTCCAGCAAGATGGAGCCACTGCGCATACAGCAAGAGCGACAATGGAACTTCTTCGTAACATTTTTGGTGAACGAATAATTTCAATGAATTCAAATTTTACTTGCCATCCTCGTTCATCGGATTTTGGCTGCTCCTGACTATTTTTTTATGGGGCTATTTAAAAGGGCTGGTGTATGTCAATAAACTTCAAACAATTCAACAGCTTAAGCAGAATATTCATGCTGAAATAAGAAACTTGGAGCCAAAACCTTTACGGTCAGTAATGGAAAATTATTCCGTTTCTAAACTTTGCTTCAATCCACATTAGATCGATCAGTGACAAAACAAATATTCCACCAGCAGTTACTGATAAGAGTCAAAATGCACAATCTGGAACTGCCGCACCGGCTGCCACACGCAGGAAGCTGACTCGCAGACCAACCGTTAAAAAGCAGTCGGCTACAACTACCACAAAACAGGACTCTAGGGAGTCCAAACCAGAACGTAAGGTTAAAACTAGTGCCTCGGTTGGGGGCAGTAGCAACAAGTAAGTGCTATGTGTATCTGCAGGTGCATCCAGATTAACCTTCATCATGCCAAGGCTGTTACGGCAGTTCTAGATTCAACAAGGAGCACCTGGAGATCGCTCTTATTCAGTAGTCTTATGTTGTTAAGGACCAAATAAGAGGTCTACCCAAAGGTGAGTTCCTTTATAATTCTTCGGATTCTGGTGTCTCCAGGACCGGAATATTTTTTAAAAAAGGTCTTAATTACTTTCCAATTTCACGTTTTTGTAGGAAGGACCTACAGATTCAGTAGAGCTAGCAATCGAGGGGGTGGGGGGTAAGATAGAGGTCGTTATCTGCTCAGTTTACCCCCGGATGATGTATTAGAGCCCATTTCGAATGTCTTGAAAGACCTAGTAAACTTGTGTAAATCCAACAACAAGCAACTCCTAATTGGAGTTGCTTGCTGTTGGACTTACGCGCACCACACTATTTGGGATAGCTCGAACATAAACTACTGAGGTGAGTGCCTAGTTGATTTTATAATTAATTAGCAATAGACTAGGATTAATAAATAGGGGCAACAAGCCGACATTTATAAATAAGATTAGGAAGGAAGCCCTAACCATTACCCTTTGTACTTCCTTTATTAGTGGGCTGACATTGTGGTTTCTTTATTCTTCGAAAGAAACCACCATGTCAGACCACCAAGACATTAGATTTAACATTCAATCTAATATATCCATATCAGACACATTCAGGCGGCCGAACTAAATGATCTGCCTAGAAATGTCAAATTACACAAGATACTCTCCAAACAGCACCCTAATAAGATTGGCCTGGTGGAACACCAATACGGCTCAATTACTAAGAACTGTAGAGACGCTCAAAATCTTAGCAGATACTCACTTTCCAGGTTCAACATTCTGAGATCAAACTGATTCCACTCAGGTTGTATCTAACCTTATTAGACTGAAGACTGGAGACTTGCCACCAACATCTTCGCTGCTAATAAGTTAAATGGGCAATTGATTCTTTCAAGCCCTACAAATCCCCTGGAGATGATGGGATTTTTCCTGCTATTATCCAAAGGGGTTTAATATAGTTCTCCCCACTATCCTCAAGATCTTTAAAGCTAATTATTCGTGGGGATATATTCCTAACGCATGAAGAACGGTTAAAGTGACGTATATATCTTTTCTTCAAAAAACTATGGAGAAAAGAGACAAACATATCAGAGAGAAAGTAATTTCCACCAATCCACTTCATAATAATCAATATGCTTATCTACCGGGTAAATCTACCCGGAATCTAGTCAGAAAGAATGAAAAAGCGCTTTCTCTGACTCAGTGTGCTTTCGAGATATCGAAGAGACCTTTGACAATATTTCTTTTGATTGTATTTTAGGATCTATAATCTGAAAGGGTGTAGATCCTAACACCTAGGATCCATGCTAAAAAGCAGAATTATTAAGCCCACACTAGCAGAAGAAACATTAACGGTCTCGGTTGCTAAGGACTGTCCATAAGGAGGGGTACTTTCACTTATCCTGTGGTCCATTGTAGTCGACGAACTTCTAGTTAAATTGGATAACGCCGGTATTAACACCCAAGGCAATAATTGTCAGGGGCAAATTCAAAATTACAATATCAGAAATCATGCAACATGATTTCAATATAGTCGAAGCGTATAAATAAATAAATAGCCACTTCTTACATGGGAAAATATATGGCACTCAACCCCAGGCTGCGTCCATTACAGAGATTTTATCCCGTTCCCTTAAAGGACAAGAACTACTGAGCTACTGTCTCTCTCTCAAGAGAAATTACGTCCGCCTCCTTACAAACTTCCTCAGCAGACACTGTCATCTGAATTTCCATCTCAGTAAATTCGACAAGTCCCTGGCATACACGTGCAGAATTTGTAATGATGACGAGGAAACCACCTCTCACGTCCTATGTGTATGTGCAGGACTGAAAGAGATTCCAATCTGTTGGTAACTGGTTTCCCACACCTTCGGATATCTCATCCAGCCCACTAAAGAAAATATTAAAATTCATCAGCAATTTGAGCTTCTCTACCGTGCTAAAAGAACTAAGGGTACCACAATAGGCCAAACACTTGCCGCAGTATTTTCTGGGTCCCGTTGCCCAACCCTTACATGTTTCTAATTCTAATTCAATAATACAAAAATAGATGTTTGAGTTCCACCTACGGAAATTATTAATTAAGTTAGAAAATTAATTATAAATGAAGTAGTTTTGAGTTTGATCTATAAAGAATTGCATAACCAAAACTATTCAATTAGTTTCTAGCTTATAAAAATACTTTTGACAGTGGAGCTAGTAATAACGAATTGAAAACCTAATGAAATTTAATGCAAACCATGTAAACTTAAAAAAATAGAAAAAAAAATTATATTAAAAAAACATTCTAATTATTATTATTTTTTACTTGACAACATTTACAATTTTTTTTTCTTAAATTTAACAAGATTTGTTAATGTGTAACTAAAACTGGCCAAGACAGCTATTAATGTGTAACTAAAACTGGCCAAGAAGACAGATTTGTTAATGTGTAACTAAAACTGGCCAAGAAACCATCAGTTTAATTGTAATCTTAATATCCAGTTTTTTTAATTGTTTATGCGTTAATTCACCCATTGGATCTTTAAAACTTTTCTAGCTTTAAAATGTATCGAGCATGTACTCGTGGGTTTATATTAGTTTTATTAGATCTGTTGGTTTTTTGCGCTTTAAGCTTGACTTGATTTTCAGTATCTTGTAGAGCTAGTACTTCATTGCTGATATGGTTTGAAATTCTATTTTGGTGTTTTATTGCAAATCGTTTAATTTCAACTTGTTCAACATGTAAATCTCTATGATGTACCATGTTTCGAAGGACTTTAGTTTGAAGTCTTTGCACTTTTGATATGTGGCACTTGCTGGCCACATATCGTTGAACACCACACATCCAGATTGGTTTCAGTATCTGATTGTATATTAGAACCTTGTTCGTTAACGAAAGTTTTGATTTTCTTCCAATTAGCCAATATAGTTTGCTATATTTTAATTTTAATTCAGTAAGTTTGATTTTTATATGTTCGCTCCATTTTAACTTTGTGTCCACTGTCATAAGAGAGCTAATAGATAATTAATTGATCAAAAATCGTGAGACAACATCAAAGCAAGTTCTGGACTTTTTGGCGTCGATTCATAACCGTTGATGAAACATGGATACACTTCTACACACCAGAGACAAAAAAATAATAAAAACAGTGGATTTCTACAGGTGAAAAGGCTCCAAAGAAACACGAAATTCGTTTTAAAATGCACTGAGATTGACTTGTTTAAAAGACTGTTACATGTAAACTAAATACTGTTACATGTAAACTAGATATCGACTTGAAAAGACTGTTACATGTAAACTAAATATCGACTTGAAATTATATATATTATAGCCTAGTAAATGATTTTAAAGGTAAAAAAATACCTACTTCCTCTGTGCGTTACCTGCATCGCAGGTAGTCCACCTAATTATCAATCAGCCCTCGTACTTAAATATTTCACTGATGTTGCTTGTGGTTTAATTTTATTGTTTAATGTTATCGGCATATTGTTTGTGTTTTTATTGGTGAAGGTGATATGCGTTGACTTTAAATCATTTATCCTCAATGACCGATTATTTGACAATTATTGTATGGTGTTGTTTGCGTTTTGAAGTTTTCTAATATATGTTGCTTCTTCAGCATCTGTACCCAGTAATACAGTATCATCTACGAATGTTGCAACTTGTACTTCTTCTGGTGTTGGAAAATCACTCGTATACATTAGGTATAATATGGGTGCTAATATACTGCCTTGTGGGACTCCCGCTTTGCCCTTCAAGTATGATGTTAGAAACTCCGCGTATTGAATTGGTAATATTTTTTTAAGTTTGTTGAGAAGGCCATCATGCCCCACCTTACCGAATGCCTGGGCAATATCGATGAAGACTGCTGAACATATTTGGTTGCCTTCTAATGCCTGCTCAATAATGTTTGTTGCGAATCTGGTCGATCATTGAGTGGCGTTCTCTGAAACCAAATTGAAAATCTGGGATGATGTTCTTACTTTTCAGGATAGGCTTACGGTTTTTTAGAAACAGCTTTTCCGCAACTTTGGAAAAGCTGTTTCTGGTGAAATTGGTCGATACGAGCTTACGTCATTTGCTGGTTTACCTGGTTTTCGGAGCATTATGACTTCTGCTTCTTTCCAGATATTTTTTTTTTGTTTTTTTTTATTTGCGCAGAGGTGAAAATTTGGAAAGACACTAAGTGCTCCCGAGCGTTGCACTTAGTAATGTGGGACGCACACCAACTAGAAACTCCTCCCTATTATTAAAACTAGTATAACACTAACCATTACTTTATCCCTGAATTCTTAAAGCTACATTTTGTACATCGATTGATCATGCTGTTCTATAGTTGTTCCCTAGCATGTAATCCTAAGTCTACAAGTAAACCAAATCGTGAGGTTTAGTTCTTTTTAACCTTCTTATTTGGTTTTGGCAATCCAGAAATTTAACTGCCTCGACATTGCCGTGCTGCTGAAAACGATTTTCGTGTTTAACAGCAACTTTTTTTATTTCGCTGGCTACATTCTTAATTCCTAAATCTCGCATTGCGTATATACCATGGAGAATTTAGTATGTTTCTTAGTACTTTGTTCTGAAATATTTGAATTATCTTGATATTACTCTGTTTGGCACATCCCCACAGTTGACTGCCATATTTTGTTATGAGTTGACAGTTTCGACTTACGTCCCAAAAGCCAGTTCATTTGCCTATATTTGATTTCTTATTCGGTTTTCTTTTTTTTGATATGTTCCTTCCAGCGTAATTTTGCGTCTAGCGTTATTCCGAGATATTTCGCTGTATTTTCATGTTCCGTTTAAGGTAATATTTGGAGTTCTTCTTAGGATTTGATTTGTAAACTTTACATGTATGCATTTTGTTTCGTTTAGTTTAATTTTCCATTTCTTCGTTCAATTGTATTGTTTGTTGCTTGTTGAAGTTTGTCTGTAGCTTCGTTAATATTTTGGCCGTTTACTAATAGCGCTGTATCGTTTGCAAACGTAGCGGCAGAAACATTTTCTGCTTCCGGAATGTCGCTAGTGAAGAGCACGTACAGCATAGGTCGTCTTTCTGCTTTATTCTAAATAATCTATCTGCTAAGTATGATGTTATTACTGAAACATATTGCTTATTTTTTTCAACTTGTAAATTAGACATTCGCCAAACCTTATCAAAGGCCTGAGCTACATCCAGAAATATTGTTGAACATATTTGTTTTTCCTCAAATACCTTTTCTATTACATCCGTTATACGATGTACTTGATCCAACGTGGAATGCTTTGTCTAAATCCAAATTGATGCAATGGAATTAACTTCTTACTTTCTATGATAGGCTTTAGTCTTGTTAAAAGCAGCTTTTCGAACAATTTTTAAATTGTCGGCAGTAGTGATATAGGCCTGTACGATTTGACTTCATTTGCTGGCTTTCCTGGTTTCTGTAGCATGATTACTTCCGCCATATTTCATGCACTAGGAACATGCCTTAATCTTAAAGCAGCGTTTATTAGAAATGTTAACATTGTCAATGCTTTCTTCGGTAGCTGCTTCAGTACCTCTGCTGTCATAAGATCAAAACCGGGTTTTTATTAAGCTTAAGTCCTTTACTTATTACATTTGTAACTTCATGTAACGTAACGCTCTCCACATCGACTTCTTCTTGCTGTTCTGTTTCTCCCATCAATGTGTCAGAGTGGATTTCATTTGGTTTGGTATTTGCTCTATTGGCCTTTTGAATTTCCTTGTAACTTTACATAAAGAGTAATTTCCTTGTAGCTTTACATAAAGAGTAATCTTTCTCTGCTGTAAGTTTTTCTAGGTAACTATTTATTTACTCTTGTTTAAACTTTAGAATTTCTGTTTTGAGCTTTGCTGTATTGTTATTTAATAACGCTTTATCACGTAGATGCTTGCCATCTTCTTCTTGCTCGTCGTTTTTGAAGAAGTAATTCCATTATTTTCATTGAATAACTGTTCGCCACTGATCTGTGAGTAAATCTCTTCCAGCGATGAATCTGTCTCCAAAATGTTGTTAGATCTTTTTATACTCTGGACTCTTCCGGTTATGCTGAGGTGGACAGTATAATGCTCCTATTATCAATTTCTGTTTGACACACTTAATACAAATCATTGTAAGTTGCATTTCCTCGAGCTGTCGTTCTTCGTAATGATTCAAGCTTTCTTTTATAATAATAGCACTTCCACCTTTTGCTTGGTTATCAGGATGATTCGTCTGGTACGTTTTGTAGCCTCTTAATTTTATGCTATTATTATTATTTAGATGCGTTTCCGTGAGAAGACACACATCTATGTTTTCAGTGTTTAGTAATATTTCTAGTGTTGTTTTTTATTTTTTATCCCGTTCGCATTCCATGTGACTATACGCAACTTACTTTGATTCATTATTGTTTCTTTGACCTACTGCTCTCTAGTCTTAGTGACATATCGTTCATTTAATTTAGCATAGACTGCATCATCTGTGTCATGTTCTGTAGATTACCTTCTTTTACCACTATGCTAGGTAGATTTGTTTGTACACCCTGTGCATAGGATTGTTTATTGTTAGCTTTCCTGGATGGTAATATCTTTGTGCATGCTCAGTTTCATTTGCCTTCGCTAAGTTGTTTCTTCTATTATGTAACTCCTTGGCAACTAAGCAACCACTGTAGTTAGCAGGATGTTCTTCACCGCAGTTTGTACACTCCGCTGGTATATTTCTTGGTTTGGCACATTCTGCACTTACATGTTTACCAGCGTATTTGACACTTGACTCTCTCTGACAGTACTTTTGAGTATGTCCATGTCGTTGACACTTTTTAAACTGCGGGGTCAGTTTATTGCTTCTGATTGCTTCTATTCTAATTTTCATGTGTTGAATGTATGTATGTCTGTATTTCGAAAAAATTTTTAATATCTTCATCCTTTTGAAAAGTTAGCACAAAGAGTGGCAATTTGGTTACAATTTCTTTGTCATCCTTCCTATTTTTCTTTATTTTGTTTGTTATTTCTATAATCTTGTAATTTCTGTTTAATAGTTCGTTTTTGATGTCTTCCGTATTGCAGGATTGGTGCAAGTTCCTAGCCATGACTCTTATGTGTCTAGTTTGCGTATTTTCGTATGTATGCCATTCAAGTTTAGTATCGTTCATAAATTTCGTCAGGTTTCTATATTCTATATCTGTGTCTACATTTATTTTTAGTTGTTTGTTGCTCATCATGTTGACTTTAAAGTTAAGATCTCTGGTTTGTAGAGCCTGGTTTGTTTTACTGTAATCTTCTGTGTTGCTTAATATTACAGGTGGGGGTTTGTATTTCTTCGTATATCTGGGAAATATTTCAACCTAAAAGAAGCATTGATTATGCATTATGATACATTTTTTTGGTAGTTGATTCAAGATTTTTGCTGTAATTAAATCGAACTTGGTGCGTACACCTTATTAAAACTTAGTTTTATTTCTTCTTTAAATATGCGTGGAGTAACTGGCGTGATCTTTCTGCAGGTTACATTTTGTGGTGTTGAAACATTTCCGTGATTTGGGTTTGGTGTGAACACTTTCGCAAGGTGTTCTGCGAATGCATCAGTTTCTCCTTGTTATTTTTCGCCCTTGATCCATCATTCTTCTTTACTGGTGGTTTGTGGTTTACATGTTTATTGATGTTTTTAAATTTTGTGGTATCGTCCTTAAAGCAGATTTGAAGATTGGTGGACTTCATTCTGATTTACAAACTACGTAAAAAAATCATGAGTTAATTGCTGATAATTTGAATTTTTGTGAAAATTTTTGTAACTGTATTCACGAAATAAAAGGAAAAGAAAGCTCTTTTGCGACATTTTTAAATAATTATATACCACAAATAATTTTATTAATAAAACATAATCCAGATACATCCAATATTTGAGATAAAAATGATGAAGAACTTATAAGTCGTAGTGAATTCTTTTTCGTATGACGGAAATTTATGCAATGCTGTTTAACGTTAGTGGAAGTTAGACTCAAATGGTATTCAAATTGGGTCCTTTACTTATGAGATAAATGCTCCAATAAAATCGATCGTAGTAGTCAAAAATGACAAATATTTTATTTTAAAATTTTAAATTATATTTATGTGAATGATATCTTTTTTTTTTCATAGTTAAATAAACTGCTTAGGCGCTTTGTTTTATTAGGCGATCAATTCGAAAAAAACATAGTTTTAAAACAAAGAAAAAAAACTTTTCTGAATATAATGTCTAAGCATGTTCGGGGGAAAAGTGTCTACAATCAAAAGGTCAAGTAATGTAAACAGTTATGAAAAGCTAATACTATCATACAACATTTCTTCATCAATTACTTCATGTAAATTTAATTACACGCAAGAATTTTAAGAAACTAAATTAACCCAATAACTAAATTAACACTATATCACACAAAAAAAAAATATTTTATGTCACACATAAAAAAAGTTTTGTTGATTTTCTCTTCCTTATTAATTCGCAACTTTTTTATTTATTCATAGCTAAGATATTTTATATTTATCGTGGCTTATACTACTAATTCATATCCGCTGATTTAAAGACCGCGTATATTGTGTTTTTTGTTTAAAAAGGATATAAAATCCTATTTTGCATAAAAGCGGTAAAGAGAAACATCGTCCTTTAATTTTTTTCTATTTCTTCTGAACGTCAAGCTTCCGAATTCGGATGTAAAGAATATGTCGCCAACATTTCATAATTCCAAAATATTTTTTTTTATTGTTAAAGTTTTCTTTTACATTTTGTTTTTATTTTATTAAAACAAAATTAGTTTTAAAACAAAATAAGTTTACAGAATATAATAGAATACAATTTATTTATTGAGGACTTTAAATTTTCTTTAAATATTTTTTGTTAAATCTAACCTTTTATAATTATATATACAAGCTACTAGTATATATTTATTCTGAGTTTGAATTGTTCTGAGATTTCAACTTTGTGATACATTGTAATAAAAAAAAATTAAATTTGAAATGTGAGTTGCAAAATAGGAATAACATTTTATTTAATTTTAATTTTATTTATTTTGCCACTAATAGGCAATAGAACATCGTCCTTTAATTTATTTCTATTTCTTCTGAACGTCAAGCTTCCGTTTGACGTATATGCTTTGACTGAAACTAATCTGAATGACAGTTTTCATGACAATGAACTTTTTACGGCGGTTCATTCTAAATATGATGCTTCTCTCATCAATATTCCTGGTACTGTTAATATTGAAGTTTTATGTGTTAGGTTATCTTGTGAGCGCCGGAATATTTATGTTCTGAACTGTTATATACACCCCGTTAGCTCCAATGAATCTTACCAGCTCTTCTTAAGCGCCGTCGATTTCATACATTGCGCTATGGATACGTGTGATGATTTATTGGTTGTCGGTGATTTTAATTTACCAAGGCTGGTTTGGGTCGGATCAGATGACGAATCATATTTTGTTGCATCTAATGTGTGTTCTTCAACTGAGACATTAGGTTGTTTATCGGAAAGCGAATTAAAGTAGTACTAGCAGAAAAATTTATAATTAAAGTATTGGTAAACATTTAAAACGGATAATTATAAATATATAAAATAATTTAAAGTGATACTGTTAAATATAATAACACACGTTTGCCTCTCAGTCAGTTAGGTTTTGACAATGTCATCTACTCAGTTATGTCAATAATAATCACAATATAGTAATATCTGTCGATTCTATTGCCTCCCAGAAGTTAACCATAAACCACAGTATGAGCGTGAAACGAACGCCACCATCGTCGGCCATCAACAATAATACACCAATTACAACAGGGCTGGCGTCAGCGTCTAGTTCCTGCGTACCGCAGCTTACATTACCAGCCTTCGGGATTTCCCGGGAAAGACTCTCTACCATCTGTATTGGGTCTGGTACGAAGGCTGGTAATGTAAGCTGCGGTACGCAGGAACTAGACGCTGACGCCATCAACAATAATACACCAATTACAACAGGGCTGGCGTCAGCGTCTAGTTCCTGCGTACCGCAGCTTACATTACCAGCCTTCGGGATTTCCCGGGAAAGACTCTCTACCATCTGTATTGGGTCTGGTACAAAGGCTGGTAATGTAAGCTGCGGTACGCAGGAACTAGACGCTGACGCCAGCCCTGTTGTAATTGGTGTATTATTGTTGATGGCCGACGATGGTGGCGTTCGTTTCACGCTCATACTGTGGTTTATGGTTAACTTCTGGGAGGCAATAGAATCGACAGATATTACTATATTGTGATTATTATTGACATAACTGAGTAGATGACATTGTCAAAACCTAACTGACTGATAGGCAAACGTGTGTTATTATATTTAACAGTATCACTTTAAATTATTTTATATATTTATAATTATCCGTTTTAAATGTTTACCAATACTTTAATTATAAATTTTTCTGCTAGTACTACTTTAATTCGCTTTCCGATAAACAACCTAATGTCTCAGTTGAAGACACACATTAGATGCAACAAAATATGATTCGTCATCTGATCCGACCCAAACCAGCCTTGGTAAATTAAAATCACCGACAACCAATAAATCATCACACGTATCCATAGCGCAATGTATGAAATCGACGGCGCTTAAGAAGAGCTGGTAAGATTCATTGGAGCTAACGGGGTGTATATAACAGTTCAGAACATAAATATTCCGGCGCTCACAAGATAACCTAACACATAAAACTTCAATATTAACAGTACCAGGAATATTGATGAGAGAAGCATCATATTTAGAATGAACCGCCGTAAAAAGTTCATTGTCATGAAAACTGTCATTCAGATTAGTTTCAGTCAAAGCATATACGTCAAACGGAAGCTTGACGTTCAGAAGAAATAGAAAAAAATTAAAGGACGATGTTCTATTGCCTATTAGTGGCAAAATAAATAAAATTAAAATTAAATAAAATGTTATTCCTATTTTGCAACTCACATTTCAAATTTAATTTTTTTTTATTACAATGTATCACAAAGTTGAAATCTCAGAACAATTCAAACTCAGAATAAATATATACTAGTAGCTTGTATATATAATTATAAAAGGTTAGATTTAACAAAAAATATTTAAAGAAAATTTAAAGTCCTCAATAAATAAATTGTATTCTATTATATTCTGTAAACTTATTTTGTTTTAAAACTAATTTTGTTTTAATAAAATAAAAACAAAATGTAAAAGAAAACTTTAACAATAAAAAAAAATATTTTGGAATTATGAAATGTTGGCGACATATTCTTTACATCCGAATTCGGAAGCTTGACGTTCAGAAGAAATAGAAAAAAATTAAAGGACGATGTTTCTCTTTACCGCTTTTATGCAAAATAGGATTTTATATCCTTTTTAAACATAAAACACAATATACGCGGTCTTTAAATCAGCGGATATGAATTAGTAGTATAAGCCACGATAAATATAAAATATCTTAGCTATGAATAAATAAAAAAGTTGCGAATTAATAAGGAAGAGAAAATCAACAAAACTTTTTTTATGTGACATAAAATATTTTTTTTTTGTGTGATATAGAGTTAATTTAGTTATTGGGTTAATTTAGTTTCTTAAAATTCTTGCGTGTAATTAAATTTACATGAAGTAATTGATGAAGAAATGTTGTATGATAGTATTAGCTTTTCATAACTTTTTACATTACTTGATCTTTTGATTGTAGACACTTTTCCCCCGAACATGCTTAGGCATTATATTCAGAAAAGTTTTTTTTCTTTGTTTTAAAACTATGTTTTTTTCGAATTGATCGCCTAATAAAACAAAGCGCCTAGGCAGTTTATTTAACTATGAAAAAAAAAAAAGATATCATTCACATAAATATAATTTAAAATTTTAAAATAAAATATTTGTCATTTTTGACTACTACGATCGATTTTATTGAAGCATTTATCTCATAAGTAAAGGACCCAATTTGAATACCATTTGAGTCTAACTTCCACTAACGTTATACAGCATTGCATAAATTTCCGTCATACGAAAAAGAATTCACGACGACTTATAAGTTCTTCATCATTTTTATCTCAAATATTGGATGTATCTGGATTATGTTTTATTAATAAAATTATTTGTGGTATATAATTATTTAAAAATGTCGCAAAAGAGCTTTCTTTTTCTTTTATTTCGTGAATACAGTTAAAAAAAACTTGTGGACATATCCTGGAGCAAACACCAATTATCTTCTTCATTTTCACAAAAATTCCCGCTCGGGATTTCCCGGGAAATTTTTAAAAATTTATTTCCCGTTTCCCGGGAAATAAAAACAAAATTTCTCGGGAAAAAAATAATTGTTTGAAAAGGCTAATTTTGCGTTCATTCTCATGCTATTCTGTTTTGAAACAAAAATAAACGAAACGAAACGAAAATATTATCAAACGAAATTTTTGTTCCAGATTTCGTTTCATTTTACTATTATTTTCTTATAGTGTGCTGTGAAATTCTTGCTGTGCGGTAAAAAAAAGTATTTTTTATTAATTTTACTACATAGATTATTAAAAACATATGAAAAAAAACTTTATTTTCAATATTTTGTGTTTGAATGAGTATATTATTATTTGCAAAATATTGTATTAAAAAAATTAGGTAGAAATAAATTTATACCCATGGCAGATGGGTATAAATTTATGTCCATATTGTGAAATATGGACATATTTCATAATATGGACATATTTTGTGAAATATGTCCATATTGTGAAATATGGACATATTTCACAAAAGAAAAAGGAGCTGATAAAGCGAAATGTTTAAAATGTCAAGATAAATTTTTAAGTTGCAAGGGAACGTCAACTAGTGGTTTGATAAGGCATTTACAGCATTTTCATAAAATCAAGTCATTCTCGGCGTCGTCCAATTTGTGCACCAAAAAGAGATCAAATTTGAGCAACTATTCACTGAACTGCCTTTCCTTTTTAAAAACTTATTTTTTAAATAAGAATTAAATTTAAGAATTTTATAATGAAATATTTTTTTTATGTTATGTTTGTTTTTTAAGATTTGAATTTATTTTTCTTATTATTTATTATTTTATGAATTAAATTTTTTTTTTTTTTGAAAAAATTGTGTTTTTTGCATTTATAAATTTTATTTTTCACTCTTTTATAAATTTTTCACTCTTTTATTTAATTTTCCCGAGTTTCCCGAGATTCCCGGGAAAATTTAACTAAAATTTCCCGTTTCCCGGGAACAAATATAATCCGGGAAACGTGACTCACTAACAGATGGTAAATAATAATACTAAAAAAATAAATATAAATAGTCCGATAACATCGCCAAGAATTCAAACAGGGATGGATCGATATATCTTAGTATCAAAACGAAAGAGAAGTCCAAAGTCTGAAAAAATTGCCAGTTTAGCTAAAATATCTAGTTCAACCAAAGCGCTCAAAAGCAAAACAGACCTAAACTTTTCTCAAAATCGATTCAAACTACTGGATTCGGAAATTGAAAACGATGAAGATAATAAAAAAATAGTAAAAACCTCAAACCACCTCCAATCTACTTAAGGGAAAAAATCAACTCAGTTTTAATTAATAATTTGTCTGAACTAATTCAGACAACTTCCATGTAAACTCTATCCTCAAAGGTAAAATTAATGAATCAAAAATACAAATTTACAGCGAAAAGAACTATCGTACAGTTATTAATGAATTTAATAATAAGAAAAAAAGTTATTACACCTACCAATTAAAAAGCGGAAAAGGACTAACAGTCATATTAAAAGGCATAGAACATAATGTTGAGCCTACTGAGATTAAACAATCCTTGGAGGATGAAGGATTTTTAGTTAAGTCAATCTATAATATTATAAATAGAGATAAAATACCCCAACCATTATTTCGAGTTGAACTTGAACCTGATATGAAAAAGTTAAATAAAGGAGAGATTCACCCGATCTATAATTTGAAATATATACTACATCGAAAAATAACAGTCGAAGAACCACATAAAAGACGTGGTCCAGTACAATGCTTAAATTGTCAGAGATATGGACATACCAAAACCTACTACACCCTACCAGCTGTTTGCGTAATATGTGGTGATTTACACCCTGCATCCAAATGTCAGAGAATAAAAGATGATGGTAATGCAAAGAAATGTAGTAACTGCAGAGGAAACCACACAGCTAACTACAGAGGCTGCCCGTCTACACAGCAATTAAAAATAGAATTCCTCAGCAACGAGTTTTTAACAGGAATAACGAAAATATGAACCAAATCAATAACTATGGACCAAGTCACCAGCAACAATACTTATGCAAATATACTAAAAAATGAGGTACCAATACAACTTAATAACGACACAAATTCAAATAACTTAGGAATCCTAATGCAAAATCTTATAAATAACATGAAACCAGTTCGTATCTTCGATGCAAAACATGATGTAAGAAATATTAAAAAACCAAACTGCTACTTCAAACAATATTATCAAAACCATGACAACAATTAAATTATGTCACTGGAATGCCAACGGCTTAAGCCAACATAAATTAGAATTAGAAAGCTTCCTAAAAAATAACCAGATTGATATTATGTTGATATCCGAAACTCATCTAACTCAGAAAAATTATTTCAAAATACATAATTATAAATTTTATGACACAAAACATCCTGATAACAAAGCATGCGGAGGAACAGCAATATTAATAAAAGATAGAATTAAACATTATGTTTTAGAAGATTATTGTAAAGATTTTTTGCAAGCTACATCGATTATATTAGATGAATTTGTCAAAAAACTAACCATATCTGCAATATACTGCCTTCCAAAGTTTAACATTAACAACAATATCGAGACTTTTTTACCACGCTCGGACCTAAATTCTTAGCTGCAGGAGATTATAATGCTAAGCATTTACACTGGGGCTCCAGACTTATTACCCCAAAAGGAAGAAAACAGTGGTCGGTAATAGCAGATACTGGGTTAGATATAATCTCATCTGGAAAACCTACTTATTGGCCTTCTGACCGTCGGAAAATACCAGATTTAATTGACTTCGGTGTGACCAAAAACCTCAAAAGGAATCAGTTAACTGCAGAATCTTCTATGGACCTATCATCAGATCATACGCCAACCATAATTACAATTAAAAGCCTGTACACCTGCAACGATGAATCACCTAAAAACCTCACCAATAAAAACACCAACTGGCTTAGATATAGAAAATATATAAGTGCTCATATTGCAAATAATTTATCTATTATAAGTAATCATGATATTGAGATTGCAACACAAAAATTCACTGAACTCTTAATAAAAGCAGCAAAAACTGCAACAACTTTATCTATAAAAAAAAATAATAAGACCGAAAATTGTCCAAGCTACATTGATGCATTAATTAAACATAAAAGGAAATTAAGAAGATTATGGATGTAGCACAGATCTCCAAATATCAAAAATCAACTCACACATTGCAGTAGAAAACTCCACAATATATTGAAGGAAAAAAAAGTAACTGAATTCAAAAGTTACTTAAAAAATTTATCGCTTCTGATTATTCGTTATGGAGAGCAACAAAAAAAATTTAAAAGACCCACCTTGCAAGAAGCGTCTATCCGAAAGCCATGTGGAAACTGGGCAAGAAGTGATGGTGAAAAAGGTATAGTATTTCTTGATCATTTAAAAAAAGTATTTACCCCAAATGATCCAGGAATAGCAACAGTACTACCCGTACTTGAGCCAAACAGCTGGTCACAGCCACTAAAACTTAAATTAAAAGAAATAAATTCAGCTGTAAAGAATCTAAAATTTAAAAAAGCACCAGGGCATGACCAAATCACAGCTAAAATGATTAATTACCACAAATTGCCACCAAACAATTATTATACATATTCAATGCTATCATACGCGCCGGATATTATCCCAAAAGTTGGAAATTATATCAAATAATAATGATTCCTAAATCAGGTAAAGATAATACTAAAGTTTCATCTTATAGACCAATTAGTCTTCTATCCTCATTATCTAAATTATTTGAGAAACTACTAATTAACAGACTGTTACCAGCATTAAATCAAAGAGGTACCATTCCTGTACATCAATTCGGTTTTAGAGAAAACCACCGTACCTCCGAACAAGTTCATCATATTGTTAACTTAATTAGGAAAACATTTGAAGATAAACAATATTGCTCTATTGTGTTTTTCGATATCGCCCAAGCGTTCGACAAAGTATGGCACGAAGGACTCATATATAAAATTAAGAAATTCTTGCCCTCTAATGTTCATTTACTACTTCAAAATTACATCTTAGACAGAAAATTCATCGTAAAGCATAAAACTTATATATCCGAACCGCATCCAATTCAAGCTGGAGTACCCCAAGGAAGTATACTGGGTCCTTTTCTATATCTAATATATACAGCTGATATGCCGACAGATAATAAAACATTAATATCAACATTTGCCGATGACACAGCCATACTCAGTAGTCATGAATGCCCCAATATAGCGACGAAACAATTATCTAACCATATAAATGCTCTGGAAAAATGGCTCTCATTGTGGAGAATTAAAGTCAACGAAAACAAATGTAACCATATAACATTTACTCTGCGAAAACACACGTGTCCATCACTTAAAATTAATGAGCAAACTATACCACATAGTACTAGTGTGAAATATCTAGGTATTCACCTGGACCGAAGACTAACATGGAAAGATCACATAAATGCTAAAACAACTCAAATAAAAGTAAAAAAGATGTACTGGTTATTAAACAGAAAATCCAAATTGGATTTATCAATTAAATTATTACTTTACAAAACGATCCTAAAACCGATTTGGACTTACGGTATCCAACTGTGGGGAACAGCTACTCCCTCAAATGTGGAAAAACTGCAAAGAAGTCAATCTAAAATTCTTCGAATAATCACAGGTGCACCGTGGTACATAAAAAATGACAATATCCATAGGGACTTAAAAATACCCAAAGTACAAGAAGAAGTAATAAATTTTATCAAAAAATATCTGAGGAAATTAGGATCTCATTACTTTTTTTTAGTAAGATTCAATAACAAATAAATGTGAAAAATAAATAAATGTGAAAAAAAAAAAAAAAAAAGATTTATCGGAATGTTAAACTACTATCATCGATTTTTACCAAATCTTGCTGAACTTTTAGCTCCTATTCACTCTCAGCTCACGCTGTTACTTCAAAAGCCAAAATATCCAAAAAAAAAAAACTATTTCTGGCCCTCAGAGCTAGACCAACATTTCGATAAGGTCAAGGAGGCTCTGGAAAAAGCTACAATTTTGGTACACCCTCTACTCGACGGGCAATAAGCATAGCGACTGATGCATCCGACACCGCTGTAGGAGCAGTCCTACAACAGCTCAACAAGGAACAATGGGAGCCTATCTCATTCTTTTCAAAGAAAAAACTCTCTCCTGCAGAACGCAAATATTCTGCATTCGACCGCAAACTTCTTGCTATTTATTTAGCCATTAAACACTTCAGATATTTCGTTGAAGGTAGACAATTCAGGATCTTCACGGATCACAAACCTCTCACTTTTGCAATTAAATCAAAAACAGAACGAAGCCCACGTCAGACACGACACTTAGACTTCATTACACAATTTTCCACAGACATCGTTCACGTCAAAGGCAAAGACAACTCAGTTGCGGACAGCCTTTCACGAATTTCAGAGATTTCCTCTAAAGACAACTTCACTTTAGACAAAATTGCAAAAGATCAAAGTATCGACCCAGAATTACGAATACTACTTACCAAGGCCGGTATATATGCATATATATGCTTGCATTCATACACATAATCCAATATGAAATAATTTATTTCCCCGCCGGCATATACAAAACAAATACATATATATAATTGTTCAATAGAACAATATATGACGGCTAAATAATTATTTCTATATGAAAATTCTATATGATGGCGCAAACTTAAAAAAGTGCACCAAACAATTGGAATTTTATATGAAACCAAAATATTTAGCTGACGTCACTTTTGTTAAATCGTATGAAAAATTATTTTGGCCTGGAGCACTTTTGTCGGATTGCCCCGTGCATATTCGTTTATTTGTTTGACTTCGTTTATTATATGAAATAATTTATTTCCCCGCCAGCTCTTTAAATTTTTTCTCATTTTACTTTATCCATATTTTCTTGTTCTTATTATTTTTGTGTTTTGTGTATGGAAAGTGGAAATCCATATAAATCTCTCTTTTTTTCTGTTTATTCAAATTTCTCCTCATTTTCATGTACAGTATTCAGTATACAATATTTTTTTGTATGAATATTTTTAGGTTTGGGTTTTATAATTTCTATTCTATATGGTGCAAATATTTTGGAATGCACCAATATATTCGTTTGAAAATTTCTTTGATTTTCTTTTCGTTTATTAAATAAATAAAATAATGAGAAAAATGTATTTTCTCCGTCGACTCTTTAATTTTTTTTCTATATTTTCATACTTCTTCTTATTTGTGTTACAAGTTACAAGAACAGTATAGAGAAAAATCTTTTTGTGCGGGATTTAGGTATTGGGTATGGAGGAGAACTTTTTTTTAATATAATTTTTTGTTTGAACAATATTGTACTTAAATTAACACGAAGGGATCCTTATAACAGTTTCGCAAACTTGTTTATTTTTTCTGAAAGTGCATAAAATAAAAGCAAAATATTTTATTTGTTAAAATATAAATATAATTTAATAAATTAAATGAATATTTTGTGTTCTTTTAGTGGGTCTTCCATGTAATAGCAACTTACATAATGGAGATTTTGAATTTGCTTTGTGCAAATATTTACAAAAACATTGCATTTTTACTAATGTGAAAAGCTAACATTCAATGTTTTTAATTTGTATTATAAAAATTTATACCAAATACAAATTAATATTCTTAGATGTGTTTGTACTGTTCCTAGATTTATTTGACCATAAGGTTTTTCTTTTAAAAAGACTTTTCTTTTAAATTTTTTATTGTGTATATAAAATAGTTTATCAAATCAATTCAAGTGGTGATGTTTTATGTGCTTTTGGTGATATTAATTAATTTATTTGGATATTATTTAATCATTTAATTTTAATGTATAAACGTTTTTTCAATTTCTTAATTGTTTTCTGAACTGTTTGTTACTTTTTTTGTGTTTTTTTGCATCTATTATAATATTTGCTGTAGTAAGTAATCATTTTGAATTTCGTCATTTTATTATATATACATTTTTTATTTCTATTTTTATATATACATGTAAAGAAAATATATTTCTTTAATGTAAATATTTGGCGCCTTACATTTTTAATTGACACACTCTGGCGGTGAAGAAATAGACATGACAGATGGCATGTGGAATAATTAAAGATCATATCATATAGAAGACTAATTGAAAATTAAATAAAATTTAAAATTATAATTTTTATAAATTATTGAAAAAAGGAATTAGAAAATTGAAGAATAGACTTTAATTGTCGTTTCTTTATTTATAGGTAAATTTTTGTAAATAGTTCTTTAGTTATTAAAATTATAAACTTTATTTATAGAGCAACACTTTGGCGTTTATTTCATTTATCTAATTCCTAATTAGAATAATATAAAAGATTGTTCTTATAAAACGACAATCTTAGTCAACAAAATGGAAAAACTAAATTTCAGATTTACAGTAAAGGCATCAGATGATGGAAAAACAAATGTGACGTGTATAACCTCAATCACCACGGAAGATGGTAAAAGCTATAAATTACCAAAAGAATTACAACCAGCAGCGCTTCATACCACTATTACAGGATCTGCAGTTTATGCAAACATAAAAAATACGTTAAAAAAAAGACACCAAACAAGGAATGTTTGGATTAAAGTAACTAAGGAAATGGAAAAAGCATACTGGGACACCGATGGAAATGTGGTACTTGGAGATACATACCCAGAAGAGATAATTTTGGAAAACCAAAATGAAAATAATACAAGTATGCTAGAAAATTCAATAGCAGACCAAATGGCAAAGGCTTTTGAAATGATAATGAAAAACCAAAAAAGTAATGAACGACCAAGTCTAAGGAAATTATCAGAAAAATTTGTGATTGAAAAATACAATGGAAAAGGTAATGCTCATGAGTGGTTGAAAATTTTTGAAAAAGAATGTGAAAGATTAGAGATTTCAAGAAATGAAGAAAAAATTGAAATTTTAAAAGTTTTTCTGGAAAGATCATGCTTAGACTGGTACAGTGCTATGATGATAAAAAATACTGTCAACTCTGAATGGGACATATGGAAAGAAAATTTTTGCACTACATATGCTAACAAAGGGTGGTCAAGTACTAAATACGCTTTAACTTTCAAATACCAAACAGGTTCTCTATTGGAATATGCACTAAAAAAAGAAAAACTTATGCTTGAACTGAGAAGTTCTATAGATCAAGGAACATTGATTGACATAATTGCAACTGGTTTACCAGATTATATTTCTGACAGAATAGACAGAGAAGAAATACTGGAAACTAAAGATTTATTCAATGACATTGGAAGATTGGAGCACTTAGCGAATAATAAAAGTTTTGGTAATAAAAAAAATTGGAGATCTGACTATAAAGCAAAAATTGAAGATAAGAAACCATGTGGAATTTGTGAGGGATTAAACAAGAAAAATCGCTATCATTCGGAATCAAATTGTTGGTATAAAACACATGGAAATGAAAAAGCCAACAAAAATCAAATTAAATATGTGAATAATTCAGTAATTGAAACTGAATTAAATAATACCGATCAAAAAAACTGTTGATTACACCATTAATAAAAGTCAAACTGTTATTAGAAAATAATCTAGAAGTATTTGGAATATATGATTCAGGTTCTAATGTTTCCTTAATAAACTCAAAACTATTGAAATTGAGCAACAATAAAGCAAATATTTCAAATCAGGACAATCTAATAACAATTAATGGTGTGAAAAAAACAAGTGGTTTGACAACTTTAAAAGTAAAAATTTTTGATATGGAAAAGAATGTTGATGTTTATATTATAAATGATAAAGAGTTTAAATATGATTTTTTAATTGGATTAAATATGATAAAAATGTTCAGTTTAACTCAAGATGAAAACCTAAGAATATCTCAGAAAGATATTTTATATTCACAAGAGGAAAATAAAATTGAAAAACTTTCTGAATATAATCAAAATAAAAAAAAAATAGAAGAGACTTCTAACAATATGAAAAAAAATAATAATAACACATTAAAAGAATATGAAATAAATTTTAATGAACATGTAAAAGAAGAGAATTTTGAAATAAAAATAAATCACCTAAATCATAAGCAGAAATCAGAGATAAATAAACTAATTGATAAATATAAATCAATTTTTGCACAAGATAAATATGATATTGGTACTGTTAAAGAATATGAAGCCAGAATAGACCTATTAATAGACAAATATTGCAGCAAGAGACCTTACAGATGCACAATAGATGATAAAAAAGAGATAGAAGAACAAATAGCAAAATTATTAGATAAAAACCTTATAGAAGAATCATACAGTCCATTTGCTGCACCAGTGACTTTAGCATTTAAAAAGGAAGAAAATAAAAAATCTAGACTGTGTATAGATTTCAGAGATCTAAATAAAATTGTAATACCTCAAGCTCAGCCATTTCCACTGATCGAGGACCTAATGATAAAAACAAGAAATTGTAAATTTTATTCAACATTGGATATAAACTCTGCTTTTTGGTCAATCCCTCTACGAATTGAAGACAGAAAGAAAACAGGCTTCGTAACACAAGAGGGACATTTTCAATGGACTGTCCTCCCTTTTGGACTAAAAACGTCGCCAGCAATATTTCAGCGAATACTAAGTAACATACTAAGGAAATATAAACTTACAAATTTTGCAGTGAATTATATAGATGACATTCTCATATTTTCAAAATCTTTTTCTGAACACATGGACCATTTAACAAGGTTGCTGGCAGCAATAAAGAAAGAAGGCTTCAGGTTAAAATTCAAGAAGTGCACGTTCGCATCAGACATGGTAAAATACCTTGGTCACATAATTCAGAATAATTCGATAAGACCAGTAAAAGACACCTTGATCTCTATAAGACATTTTCCTACTCCAAAAACCCAGAAAAATGTAAGACAATTTCTAGGAAAAATAAATTTTTATCATGAATACATACAAAAGAGAGCAATAATTTTAGACCCGCTCCACAATCTACTAAGAAAAAATCAAAAATTTATTTGGTCTAAAGATTGCCAAAATTCTTTTGAAAAGATAAAAGAATTATTATGTTCACAACCGGTACTGAAAATTTATGATCCGGATTTACCAATTAATATTTTCACAGACGCATCGTTGGAAGGAGTGGGTGCGATTTTGAAACAAACACAACCTAACGGCGAAAATAAGCCAGTGGCATATTTCTCAAAAAAACTTAATGACGTACAAAAAAAGAAGAAAGCAATATATTTAGAATGCTTGGCCATAAAAGAAGCAATAAGATATTGGCAATATTGGCTCATAGGTAAATCATTTACAGTTTATTCAGACCACAAACCACTTGAAAACATGAACTTAAAATCAAGAACGGATGAAGAACTGGGTGATTTAACATATTATATATCACAATATGATTTCACAATAATATATGCTCCAGGAAAAAATAATTTGGAAGCAGACTGCCTAAGCAGAAACCCAGTATTAAACCCAGATGAAAATAAGGAAGAACAACTTAAGATTGTAAATTTAATAAAACTGAAAGAAATCTGGACAGACCAAGAAAAAAATGAAGAAGTACAAAACAAAAAAGACAAGTTAATTCAAAGACATAAGGTATATTTTAAAAAAATTAATAAAAAAGAAAAAATTATTCTTTCAGAAGAATTTAGTATTAAACTAATAAAGAACATACACGAACATTTGTGCCACATTGGGACCAAACAGTTACAAAAAAAGATTAGTCCACTATACACAGCGAAAAATCTGATAAAAAACATTAGGGACATCTGTAAGGACTGTGATATTTGCAAAAAAAATAAATCTAGAGGACACGAAAAAATTGGGCTTATGTCTCATTTAGGTCCAGCCACAAGACCTTTTGAAATAGTTTCCATAGATACCATTGGAGGTTTTGGAGGTAAAAGATCAACAAAAAAATATTTGCATCTACTAGTAGACCATTTCACGAGATACGCATATATTTTAACATCAAAAACCCAGAGTTCGAATGATTTTATAAAACTAGTTACTAATATATCAGAAACAGAGGATATTGGTATGTTACTCACGGACCAATACCCTGGAATAAACTCAAAAGAATTCAAAATGTTTTTAAATAAAAAATTAATAACAATGGTCTTTACTGCGGTTAATGCACCTTTTTCAAATGGATTAAACGAAAGACTGAATCAAACTCTAGTAAATAAAATCAGATGTAAAATAAATGAGAAAAATAAAAAAATAGCCTGGACCACAATAGCAAAAGAATGTGTTAATAAATACAACGATACCGAACACTCAGTTACTGGTTTTGCACCAAGATATCTATTATATGGTACAGATGTAACGATTTTACCAAGTGAACTTAAACAAAAAACAACAGATGATAATTGGATAAAAGATAAGGAGATAGCATTAAAAAATACGATAAAATCTCATAATTACAACAAAAAACTATTTGATAAAAACCGAAAATATTTCGAGTTCAACATTGGGGATAAGGTATATGTAGAAAATGGAAACAAACTAAACCGAAAAAAAATTGGACGAACTAAAAACGGGACCGTATGAAATTGTGGAAAAAATATCAAGATCAATATATAAAATAAACACAGGCCTCAAAAAGTTAGAATCTAACCTTTTCCATATCACAAAACTCATCCCAGCTCTTACACCAGGGGGGGAGATGTAAAGAAAATATATTTCTTTAATGTAAATATTTGGCGCCTTACATTTTTAATTGACACACTCTGGCGGTGAAGAAATAGACATGACAGATGGCATGTGGAATAATTAAAGATCATATCATATAGAAGACTAATTGAAAATTAAATAAAATTTAAAATTATAATTTTTATAAATTATTGAAAAAAGGAATTAGAAAATTGAAGAATAGACTTTAATTGTCGTTTCTTTATTTATAGGTAAATTTTTGTAAATAGTTCTTTAGTTATTAAAATTATAAACTTTATTTATAGAGCAACACTTTGGCGTTTATTTCATTTATCTAATTCCTAATTAGAATATAAAAGATTGTTCTTATATACATATACAGTAATCCCTCGAGATGAGCGGTTTCGGTCTGCGCGGTTTCGGACTTGCGCGGTTTGGTTTTTACCACTAAAATTCCGAATTGCGCGGTAAAAGTTCCGCAGCAGCGCGTTTTTTTTCGAACAACATACGTATATTTCGTGCAATATTGATTTAGAATTTGGTGAATCCCGTTAAATTATCATGAAATATATATGATGTAGGTATGTATAACTTGTAATTTATATTTACGCAATTTGGTTTTCTAAACTCTTTATGTAAATTTAATACAAAATAGGGTTCACAGTGCGCGATTTCTTATTGCGCGCAGTTTTTTCAGAACGTAACTACCGCGCAGTCGGAGGGATTACTGTATATATAATAATTATAACATTAATATGTCGTCAAAACGGAAATTATCTGGTCACGAATATAGACAAAAAAGGAAGCAAGTATTAATTTCAGAAAGCAAGCCAAGAAATGCATTGGATTCATTTTTTACTGTAAATAACCAAAATACCGAGCCAAACACTGACAATAACAATGTTATTGTTGAGATACCACAAAATAGTTCAAATTTTCAAGAAATAATTCCTGTGGTAGGTAATCCTCCGTGTTCGGACAATAGTTTAGTTACTTTAGATTTTGAGGATCCGGGTATGTGGCCTGAGTTAAATGATAGAATTATAACTCACTTGGTAGAGAAAGGTCCCAAACAAATCGACAATATTTGTTTTCCAATTAGTTCTGGTAGCAAATTTAATCCCAAATATTATACAAGGGTTTTATCGAATGGGGATAAAGTTCGAAGATCTTGGTTAGTTTATTCAGTTTCAAAAAACTCAATTTTCTTGTAAGTTATTTGTAAGTTATTTACAAAAAATTCTTCTATCGCAATTTCTAGCTCTGGCTTTAAAGGATGGGCTCATTTAACTAAATTACTTCCAGAACATGAACAAAGTCCAGTTCATGTAGAAAATTTTAAAAAGTGGATGGAATTCGAGCAAAGACTTTCTAAAAATTCCACAATTGATTCTTGTTTTTAAAAAAACATGTCTAAAGAAATACAACATTGGAGGGATGTATTGAAAAGACTTGTAATTCTTCTGGAATTCCTTGCGGTTCAATCTTTGGCATTTAGGGGTGGGTCAGATAGATTATATGAAAAAAATAATGGTAATTTTCTTCAATTAGTTGAAGCCATAGCAAAATTTGACCCTGTACTTTCCGAACATTTACGTCGTATTAGTAATAATGAGACTCAAAATAAATATTTAAGCAAAGACATCCAAAATGAGCTTATTCTAATAATCTCTAATGTAATAAAAAAAAAAATTATTGAAATGATAAAAGGGGCAAAATATTATTCAATAATTGTTGACTGTACTCCAGATCAGAGCCGCAAGGAACAGTTATCATTTATTATTAGAATTGTAAATAGAAATAAAGATAAATTCGAAATTAAGGAATTGTTTTTGGGTTTTCTAATAGCCTCAGACACAACAGGTAAATGATTAACTGATTTAGTTTTAGACAGGCTTGCATTTTTGGGAATTTTAATCAGTGATTGCAGGCGGCAAGGGTACGATAATGGTTCAAATATGAAAGGAAAAAATATAGGAATGCAAGCTCAAATAAAAAACTTAGAACCAAGAGCATTTTTTGTGCCATGTGCATCTCATTCTGCTAATTTAGTTCTTTCAGATTCTGTTCAATGTTCAGCTCAAGCTGTGAAATTTTTTGATACTGTCCAAAACTTGTACGTTTTCTTTTCTAGTTCTGTATCAAGATGGGAAATTTTCAAAAAGAACGTAAAGACCCTGACTCTCAAGCCACTCTGTACGACAAGATGGGAAACTCGTATAGATGCTTTAAAACCATTAATGTATAATTTAGAATATATATATGAGGCTTTAGTAGAATTGACTAACGACAAGGACTCGGTAACGAGACATACTGCAGAAGTTTTAGGAAACAAAATTTTGAAATTTGATTTTATTTGTTCTCTCCTAATTTGGTATAAGGTTTTAGATAAAATAAATATATTTAGTAAATATTTACAAAGTCCTGCAATCTGCTTAACAACCGCTATAAATATTTTACAGGGAACCAAACAATTTTTAATAGACTTACGAACTGATGAAAAATTCAAAAATTTTATCTTACAGGCTAAAGAAATTGTATTAAAATTAGATGTTCCAATATCTTTCCCTCATCCTTCAATACTACGGTCTCGTCGAAAAACTCCACTTTTTTCGTACCAAGGTAGAGATGAAGTTATCTTAGACCCAGAACATAGGTTTAAAGTAGAATTTTATTTTAAAGTTCTTGATCAAGCTGTTCAATCTGTTACAGAACGTTTTGACCAAATTTCTGAACACAATAATATTTTTAAATTTTTGCATGAAATTTCTTTGGTTTCATCACCTGTACTTGATCAAGAACTTCTTTTAAACAGTTGTAAGTCTTTAGAAAAATATCTGACCTATAATACCAATTCTGATATAAGTGGATTAGAATTATTTGAGGAAATTAAAATCTTTCTTACATTAATTTCAGGGAATTTACCTTCAACTCCTATTGAGTCATTGGATTTCATTTTTCAAAAAAAACTAGAATCAATGTTACCAAATCTTGCAATTGCTTTGAGAATTTTATTGACAATACCTGTAACAGTAGCTTCCGGGGAACGTAGCTTTTCTAAATTAAAAATTATTAAAAATTATTTAAGGACTACAATGGCTCAAGACAGACTAGTAGATTTAGCGACGTTATCCATCGAAAGTGAATTTCTTGAAAACTTGGATTATAGCGATTTGATAGATGATTTTGCCAAAATTAAGGCACGTAGAGTAAATTTTATACAATAAATGAACTAATACCTTAAGAAGCACGCCTGAATTTTAGTGCATTTTAAATATTTTTTAATTTAAAATTTTTTATTTATTTTTATTAATACTTTAAAATGCACGCCTGAACTTTAGTGCATTTTAAATAATTTTTAATTTAATTTTTTTTATTTATTAATTTGTTAATTTTTTGTTTTTTGAGGATTATATCTACGTGAGACACCTCGTTAAAAAAAAATGAATTGGAAATCCTACCTCTTGAGTGATGTGGAAACGGATTTTTTTAGGGCGGAGTTTTTTAAAAGTGCACCAGGCGCCAAAAAGGTTAGCGCCGGCGCTGCTACTTACACAAAAACAATAGGGTTTCTGGACTCGACTCGGACTCGTCGAGTATTTGGGTAGTTCCGCGGACTCGGGACTCGACTCTAATACTCGACAAGTCCCGAGTCCAAATTTTTAAAATTTAAAAAAAAAAAACGTCAATCGATTTATTAAATTTCATTGTCGCTTACGCCTACCTCCAGCATAATTAATTCAGAAGAATTTTTTTTAAATTATATTTTTGTGTTGTAAATAATTTTAATTGTTAATTTAAAAAAAACAAAACAAAAATAAATAAAATCTCATTAGTATACCTCACCAAAGGAGAAACTCAGGCCTATATTAATATTCATTCTACAATGTTGGTTTAGCGAGAAATTTCTTTCTACGAATTCGCAGAACAACGGCACTTTCATTTTGCAACCTAAAAAAAACACTGTAAAACTCAATAATGAATGAAATTAAAAATCAAAACATATTAGTATACCTAACCAAGGGAAAAACCCTTGGTGAGGTATATTAATGTGTTTTGATTTTGAAATGAAAGAACGTTTTCAATTAGTGGCAACTTCTGCACTAAAATCAGATCAAAACTTGCTGACAAATCTCTCAATTCATTAGTTTTTTTGAAATATTTGTACGTTAAACCAAAAAATGAAAAATGTAATTAAAAACAATTATATAGTTTGAAAGCTTATTGAGTTTTGAAAATAAATGAATTAATTGATAAATTTGAGTACATTATCTTTTTAATTTTTTGGCACGACCATTAAAACACAAATTTCAGTTGAATTGAAAATCATATAATATTATTTTATCAGATTCTTGTAATATTTTTTGTTAAAGACACCGGATTCGACGAGTTTTTTTTAATTTTGGACTCGGACTCGTCGAGTCTATAAAACCCGAGTTTTCAGAAACCCTAAAAAACAAGATCCATCAACGAAATTCAAATTACAACTCTTCGATTTTCCTGACGCAAAACTCTACTGTGACGTTTCCACTGGACAAAATCGTCCATACGTACCAGAAAAATTGCGCCGTTCTATTTTCAATGTGCTGCACTACCTGTCACATCCTGGCACACGAACCTCTCGTAAATTAATTGCTTCACGGTACTTCTGGCCCGGCCTAAATAAAGATATCACCCGCTTGACCAAAAGTTGGGTTGAGTACCAGAAGTGCAAAATACACCGACATACACACAGCCAGTAGGGTCCCTCCCCAATGCGCGGTTCGAACAAATACATATGGACATTGTAGGCCCCTTACCAACTTCCGACGATTTCACATACCTGTTAACCATCGTCGAGCGTTTCACCAGGTGACCCGAAGCCTTCCCAATTAAAGACATGACAGCGGTGACGGTGGCAAAAACTTTTGTACAGAATTACATTTCCCGTTTCGGAGTGCCTGCAGTCATCACCACCGACCAAAGCAGGCAATTCGAATCCGAATTATTTAATGAATTAACTAAATTATTAGGTTGTCACCGAATCCGTACGTCACCTTATCACCCTCAATCAAACGGCATGGTGGAACGGTTCCATAGACAGTTAAAGTCGTCTTTAAAGGCACGCTGCAACAACTCAAACTGGAGAATCGAACTTCCTATTATTTTACTATCGATCCGCGCATCAGTTAAGGAAGATCTAAAAGTCTCACCAGCCGAATTAGTCTACTGTCAATGCCTTAAATTACCAGGTGAACTATTCGTCAACGACAATAAACTTACAGCGATAGACCACGAAATACTTATCAAACAACCAAAACAAACCATGAACAAACTAACACCAACACCTCCTCGAACTTCGGCACGTAAAGTACACTTCCCACAGGACCTAAAAACTTGTAACTTCGTCTTCTTACGAACAGATAAAATTAAATCGGGATTAACGAAACCATACACCGGACGACACAAAGTAATACGAAGATTGCGAAACACCTACGTCATCAACGTTAACAACAAGGACATAGCAATTTCAGTTGACCGACTCAAGCCGGCCTTCGTCGATCAGACTTGCTGGGGGGCTGATGTAGCGATCACGCCACCAACTATTTTTCTCTCTTCGATTATTCTATTGTCCATCTCCTATTTTTCTCTCTCTATTATTTACAATTTAAAATATTAATTGCCTGATCAAAATTAATATTTTAGATTAAAAAAAAAAACACTTATCAATTATCAGTAAGAGAAGTCGGTTGGTCTTCAATTTTAGAAGGTGATACTAAGAAAGTTAAAAAGTACAGTCGCGTGTGAAATCATTAAATTAAAACTAATTTACAAGACAATTAAAAATAATAGTTTAAATAAAATAAATAAATAAATATAGTAAGATAAAATAGTAATAAATAATTGAGGATTAAGTAATAAATAGTTTTTGTAAGTGAATAAATTAAAATGTGGACTGTAGATGAAAGTGTTTCATTCTAATAAGATTAACAAATTACATTACAGCACCCACAGTACTCATAGGGAGGAATCCTCTCTTCCCTGTTGTGGCGCACGAACTCTTGCAAGATTTAACGAAAGCTGGGTACTTTATCATGTATTATGCAGATGATCTTTCTATCTTGATTACCGGTACATTTGAGTCAAATCTCGCCGAGCTTATGAAAAGTGGGCTAACCTTGTATGCAGCTGGACAGAAACGGATATCATCCGGAAAAAATTGACTCTACCCTCTTTACGAATAAACGTACTAAACCCAGCTTTGTACTACCAAAAGTTAGAACTAAAGCGATCACTTTACTAGATAGAGTTAAATTCCTAGATAGGATTGTAAATTTAACTGGAGATACCACCTCGAAAGCAAGGCTGAGAAGGCACTATAGCATATTGGTATAAAATGGGAACACTCACCAAAAATTATTCACTGGCTTTATACCGGTGTAGTGAGATGGGTTCGTTGCCTGGTGAAAATCTGTAGAAATAGGATCTAACTTGAAGATCCTGGAAAAAAAACGGCAATGCTGATGGGTATCACTGATGGTACTACCAGTCACCTCCGCGTACCCTAGAAACTATCGTGGGTATACAGAAGATAGACTTATTTATTATACTACCAAAAATTAGAAGACTTACTTATTATGAACACGGCCGCAAATGCTGCTTTGAGGCTAAATTTGAATAATCTCTTCTTAACTTCAGGTTCACACACCACCCATGCTACTATTACCCGCGTCAGTGAAGCTGTTGGCTATAACCTGAATATGTCCAATGTTTACCTTCCTCATACAAGGATTTAAGAATACCATCCTCAGAAACAATATAGTATTTTACATGAATGAGTCCAAAATGGAATCATGTGGCGCGGGAATTTATAACGAACAAGTATACCTGAAGATCAGCTTCAGATTAAATGAAACTGTGGCTGGAAGAACAAAATAGGTTAGAATGGGGAGGGCTAGACAGCTATCTTCACAGAAAGGTGTTCTGGAATAGCGCAAATGCTAAACAATCTAGAGATTCTGAACATGACTAAACTTATGCTCAGACTATACTCGGGAATTTTTACATGTCATTTATTACTACGTAAACACGCCCCTAGACTAAGACTAGAATCTGAACCCTTTTCAGAGAGGCTGTGCACAAGATGATGATACAATAGAACATCTATTTTGTCACTGTCGCATTCTGTGTAGTAAAAGATTAAAACATTTTGGTTTTTATATTGCAGATAATTTATTAGAAGTAGGGAAAAACCCGCTAAACTAATTAATTTCGTAAAAGTGGGATGACACGATTCTTGAACAAAGTTGATTAAACGTACTACGGACCTTATGATATAGGTACGGAGAATGGCCGCCCTATGCACCCACCCCCTTCGTTTCAAACAGCAATCAACCTACCCAAGAGATTTAATATGGCCCCCAACAGTTGTATCAGGAACACTGAACTCTTATGGTCTAGTTGTTATTGTCCAACGTGGACCGCAAATATCATTATCGAACTTGCACGGTCGTCCAGATTGATTACCTTTTTTTATGCTCAGATCTCCGCAACGAATTGTTTAAATCATCTTTGACAGGGATGAACATTTACAATATCTCATCCTACTACTTGCACACAAAGTTTTCAAACCCAACCGTTACTTTTTTCTCGAACTCATACAAAATACAATGTCGTAAATGTACTTTATCCACTGCCATCTCTGAATAAAACTATTAGTTATGTTAACAATGTCGCGTAACCCTACGAATAAGCTAGTTTCAGTTGGTCGGCTTAGGTTGACGAAAGATTTCCAATCAATGCAATTGGAAAGATATAAAGTCAATATTGAATGTGTTTTGCTTTACGGGTCACCTATATGGGGTAACTTGGCTATAACGCATATAAAAACTGCAGGTAAAACAAAACAAAATTTAAAAAATGATATATTCTGTGATTCTTTTCTACCTATACTATCCATGAATACTCTGGTGTACAAAAAATTCACTCCAAATTCAATCTTCAGCATTTCAAATTCACATTTTCGCAATTCAAATTCACACTTGCGCAAATAAAATTAAACCTTTGCAAATCAAATTAAACCTTTTACAGATCACATTACACCTTTGACAAATCAAATTAAACCTTTTGCAAATGAAATTAAAAGTTTTGCAAATCAAATTCACCAGTTTTGCAAATCTAATTCAAATTTTTTTTTTAATGTTTATAATTATTATAATTAAAAAAATAAACTTTTCAAAACATTACTTATTATTTGTTGAATTTATTTGCAAAAGTTTGAATTGCAAAAGTGTGAATTTGAATTGGAGAAGGTTGCATTTTAAGTGTAACCTTGTATAGATAGAGTTCAAATTTCATACGTAAAATTTCATAATTCATATATATATGTGTACTATGGTGGATAATAAATTAATTAGCTTGCACTAGACTTAGTTTTTTATTTTGAATCTTTGCTTTATTTTTAAGTTTAAGTTAGGTAATTTTTGATAAGTAAGGTTTTTTATAAATATATTGCTTTCATTTACATAATAAGTTTTTCTCCTCTGTTGATAATTATAGTATACTTTCTTTTAGTTGTAAAGAAAATTTTCAAATCTCTAGCACTAAGTTTATTTTTTATTTTAATTAATTATGAGAAGATGAAAAAAAAATTAAGTTTTAATATGATTATTGTATCGTTATGTTATGTTTGCGAGCTACAAAAGAAAAGTCAATGTCAGGCTAAAATTTTCTTATCTTAAGTTTTATTATTAAAAATACGAATAAATGATTATAGATAATAAAGGAATTTATAACTTTTATCGGCGGTGCCTTAGTGATAGTGCAATATGCTGTGGAGCATTAAGTATTTAGTCTGATTTCGGCCGACGCACCTATATTGGTCAAAGTTTACTCAGTTTTAAAAGTACCAATAATAAGATTACAATTAACAGCAATAGTTAAGCCAACATTTTATCGCAATTTTGAATTGGAGGTTTTTTTACTATAAGAAAACATCATTATATGCATGGTGAATGTTTAGTGTTTGGTTTTTCATAATAAAAAAAATATTCGGAATACATATAAAACTGTTGGTTCTCATTGCAGCAGAATGTTACGAAAGCGTAAACGAAGCTTCTTCTTATTTAGATCTCGTCAGACATGCTGCCAGTATAATCTTCTATTATTACTAAATATTGGTATAAAAAGTATATGAAGAGTGAGGTAAGGCAAAGAGACTAATGAATTACCAACAAAATTGCTTCAAGAACCAAAAACGAGACAGATCGCCTAAGCAGAATGCTGTAGCTTTTCTCATAGAGTCGCTAACGAATAGGCTCATCTTGTCCTATCCATACTAAGCTGCATTGCTTTATACTCAGCCTTACTTATCTTTATTCAAAGACACTAATTTATCTACATTTATCTTTATTGGTATTAATATAATTAAGTGCTGGCGTATGTCATAGTATATCACTGGTTTTAATAAATTTGGAAACTCCATGAGGTTATATTTATAGCGGATAAAATTAGATTATAAGAATTAATGAAAACTTAAATTTTATAATACCTTTTGCAGATATAAAGTCAGTAATTTTTCTAATTGCTTTTTTTCAGTATTTTTTTAGCCTTAAGTTAAGATAAAAAAATATAGACTTACCTCAAATATTTTAAGAAGCAATGCTACATAAGCTCTTCTAACACCAATAGACTTATTGATTGTAGCTAAAAATATTATGCATGCTAGAAATATACCGAATGGAGTCCCAAATATTGTACCTAGCAGCAGTGCCATTTTCCTGATGAAGCCGATTATATATAGAAATGCATGCACCTTCACTTAAATAAAATTAATCTAGTAGGCTAAATTTGACTAACAATAATAGTTCTTCAAAATAAAAATTTATAAATTTTGCCTACAAAATACAATCTTCACTCTTTCTTAAAAAAATCCCATTCCAAATGTTAAAAAAAGAATTTATATACCCGACTAACTTAGAAGTAATTTATTTCTAAATATGACATAGCCCTTTAGACCCACTAGCTCGGCTCTCTAAGTCTAATTCTTATAATACCGCAGCGAGCGAAATTACATTTCGAAAACGCTTCATTTATTTTTCGTTAAAATAATAGCCCTGTACCTTTATACTAAACCAAATCTCAGAATTTGTAATTCTTAAACGATGTAAAATTGAAACAACTTTTTATTCGATTGTGTGTTTATGCACATATTTACGGAATACAAAAATTAGAATGGGTTAAGAACATCAAAAAACTATCAAAATAAAGTTGTATTGCTAATGCTGGCCAAAACTGAAAGCCTAAAACAAGGATGAACATATAGAAAACAGTATACAAATCTCAAATGCTGGCTGGAACGGCAAACTCCGACTTTGCCGTTGACTGGAACGGCAAACTCCAACTAACACAAAAAGATCAAGAATCTGTTTAAGTAAAGCGTATCTTAAAGGTACCGTCAACGAAGACATTTGCTCATTACAAGAGTAAGTTAAAGGAAACGCTTTAGCAAACCGTAAATGACCCGTAATCGTAATGTTATTCTCATATATTGTATACCCTAGTTTTCAATGTGCTGACAACTTGGTTAAGTATTATCATTTGCGGCCAAGTTTACAACAAGTTGACCAACCATTTTGTCAACAAGTTCCTAGATTTATTTGACCATAAGGTTTTTCTTTTAAAAAGACTTTTCTTTTAAATTTTTTATTGTGTATATAAAATAGTTTATCAAATCAATTCAAGTGGTGATGTTTTATGTGCTTTTGGTGATATTAATTAATTTATTTGGATATTATTTAATCATTTAATTTTAATGTATAAACGTTTTTTCAATTTCTTAATTGTTTTCTGAACTGTTTGTTACTTTTTTTGTGTTTTTTTGCATCTATTATAATATTTGCTGTAGTAAGTAATCATTTTGAATTTCGTCATTTTATTATATATACATTTTTCTATTTCTATTACATATATATATAATAATATATACATATATATATAATAATTATAACATTAATATGTCGTCAAAACGGAAATTATCTGATCACGAATATAGACAAAAAAGGAAGCAAGTATTAATTTCAGAAAGCAAGCCAAGAAATGCATTGGATTCATTTTTTACAGTAAATAACCAAAATACCGAGCCAAACACTGACAATAACAATGTTATTGTTGAGATACCACAAAATAGTTCAAATTTTCAAGAAATCATTCCTGTGGTAGGTAATCCTCCGTGTTCGGACAATAGTTTAGTTACTTTAGATTTTGAGGATCCGGCTATGTGGCCTGAGTTAAATGATAGAATTATAACTCACTTGGTAGAGAAAGGTCCCAAACAAATCGACAATATTTGTTTTCCAATTAGTTCTGGTAGAAAATTTAATCCCAAATATTATACAAGGGTTTTATCGAATGGGGATAAAGTTCGAAGATCTTGGTTAGCTTATTCAGTTTCAAAAAACTCAATTTTCTTGTAAGTTATTTGTAAGTTATTTACAAAAAATTCTTCTATCGCAATTTCTAGCTCTGGCTTTAAAGGATGGGCTCATTTAACTAGATTACTTCCAGAACATGAACAAAGTCCAGTTCATGTAGAAAATTTTAAAAAGTGGATGGAATTCGAGCAAAGACTTTCTAAAAATTCCACAATTGATTCTTGTTTTCAAAAAAACATGTCTAAAGAAATACAACATTGGAGGGATGTATTGAAAAGACTTGTAATTCTTCTGGAATTCCTTGCGGTTCAATCTTTGGCATTTAGGGGTGGGTCAGATAGATTATATGAAAAAAATAATGGTAATTTTCTTCAATTAGTTGAAGCCATAGCAAAATTTGACCCTGTACTTTCCGAACATTTACGTCGTATTAGTAATAATGAGACTCAAAATAAATATTTAAGCAAAGACATCCAAAATGAGCTTATTCTAATAATCTCTAATGTAATAAAAAAAAAAATTATTGAAATGATAAAAGGGGCAAAATATTATTCAATAATTGTTGACTGTACTCCAGATCAGAGCCGCAAGGAACAGTTATCACTTATTATTAGAATTGTAAATAGAAATAAAGATAAATTCGAAATTAAGGAATTGTTTTTGGGTTTTCTAATAGCCTCAGACACAACAGGTAAATGATTAACTGATTTAGTTTTAGACAGGCTTGCATTTTTGGGAATTTTAATCAGTGATTGCAGGCGGCAAGGGTACGATAATGGTTCAAATATGAAAGGAAAAAATATAGGAATGCAAGCTCAAATAAAAAACTTAGAACCAAGAGCATTTTTTGTGCCATGTGCATCTCATTCTGCTAATTTAGTTCTTTCAGATTCTGTTCAATGTTCAGCTCAAGCTGTGAAATTTTTTGATACTGTCCAAAACTTGTACGTTTTCTTTTCTAATTCTGTATCAAGATGGGAAATTTTCAAAAAGAACGTAAAGACCCTGACTCTCAAGCCACTCTGTACGACAAGATGGGAAACTCGTATAGATGCTTTAAAACCATTAATGTATAATTTAGAATATATATATGAGGCTTTAGTAGAATTGACTAACGACAAGGACTCGGTAACGAGACATACTGCAGAAGTTTTAAGAAACAAAATTTTGAAATTTGTTTTTATTTGTTCTCTCCTAATTTGGTATAAGATAAAATAAATATATTTAGTAAATATTTACAAAGTCCTGCAATCTGCTTAACAACCGCTATAAATATTTTACAGGGAACCAAACAATTTTTAATAGACTTACGAACTGATGAAAAATTCAAAAATTTTATCTTACAGGCTAAAGAAATTGTATTAAAATTAGATGTTCCAATATCTTTCCCTCATCCTTCAATACTACGGTCTCGTCGAAAAACTCCACTTTTTTCGTACCAAGGTAGAGATGAAGTTATCTTAGACCCAGAACATAGGTTTAAAGTAGAATTTTATTTTAAAGTTCTTGATCAAGCTGTTACAGAACGTTTTGACCAAATTTCTGAACACAATAATATTTTTAAATTTTTGCATGAAATTTCTTTGGTTTCATCACCTGTACTTGATCAAGAACTTCTTTTAAACAGTTGTAAGTCTTTAGAAAAATATCTGACCTATAATACCAATTCTGATATAAGTGGATTAGAATTATTTGAGGAAATTAAAATCTTTCCTACATTAATTTCAGGGAATTTACCTTCAACTCCTATTGAGTCATTGGATTTCATTTTTCAAAAAAAACTAGAATCAATGTTACCAAATCTTGCAATTGCTTTGAGAATTTTATTGACAATACCTGTAACAGTAGCTTCCGGGGAACGTAGCTTTTCTAAATTAAAAATTATTAAAAATTATTTAAGGACTACAATGGCTCAAGACAGACTAGTAGATTTAGCGACGTTATCCATCGAAAGTGAATTTCTTGAAAACTTGGATTATAGCGATTTGATAGATGATTTTGCCAAAATTAAGGCACGTAGAGTAAATTTTATACAATAAATGAACTAATACCTTAAGAAGCACGCCTGAATTTTAGTGCATTTTAAATATTTTTTAATTTAAAATTTTTTATTTATTTTTATTAATACTTTAAAATGCACGCCTGAACTTTAGTGCATTTTAAATAATTTTTAATTTAATTTTTTTTATTTATTAATTTGTTAATTTTTTGTTTTTTGAGGATTATATCTACGTGAGACACCTCGTTAAAAAAAAATGCATTGGAAATCCTACGTCTTGAGTGATGTGGAAACGGATTTTTTTAGGGCGGAGTTTTTTAAAAGTGCACCAGGCGCCAAAAAGGTTAGCGCCGGCGCTGCTACTTACACAAAAACAATAGGGTTTCTGGACTCGACTCGGACTCGTCGAGTATTTGGGTAGTTCCGCGGACTCGGGACTCGACTCTAATACTCGACGAGTCCCGAGTCCAAATTTTTAAAATTTAAAAAAAAAAAAATGTCAATCGATTTATTAAATTTCATTGTCGCTTACGCCTACCTCCAGCATAATTAATTCAGAAGAATTTTTTTTAAATTATATTTTTGTGTTGTAAATAATTTTAATTGTTAATTTAAAAAAAACAAAACAAAAATAAATAAAATCTCATTAGTATACCTCACCAAAGGAGAAACTCAGGCCTATATTAATATTCATTCTACAATGTTGGTTTAGCGAGAAAGTTCTTTGTACGAATTCGCAGAACAACGGCACTTTCATTTTGCAACCTAAAAAAAACACTGTAAAACTCAATAATGAATGAAATTAAAAATCAAAACACATTAGTATACCTCACCAAGGGAAAAACCCTTGGTGAGGTATATTAATGTGTTTTGATTTTGAAATGAAAGAACGTTTTCAATTAGTGGCAACTTCTGCATTAAAATCAGATCAAAACTTGCTGACAAATCTCTCAATTCATTAGTTTTTTTGAAATATTTGTACGTTAAACCAAAAAATGAAAAATGTAATTAAAAACAATTATATAGTTTGAAAGCTTATTGAGTTTTGAAAATAAATGAATTAATTGATAAATTTGAGTACATTTTCTTTTTAATTTTTTGGCACGACCATTAAAGCACAAATTTCAGTTGAATTGAAAATCATATAATATTATTTTATCAGATACTTGTAATATTTTTTGTTAAAGACACCGGATTCGACGAGTTTTTTTTAATTTTGGACTCGGACTCGTCGAGTCTATAAAACCCGAGTTTTCAGAAACCCTAAAAAACAAGATCCATCAACGAAATTCAAATTACAACTCTTCGATTTTGCTGACGCAAAACTCTACTGTGACGTTTCCACTGGACAAAATCGTCCATACGTACCAGAACAATTGCGCCGTTCTATTTTCAATGTGCTGCACTACCTGTCACATCCTGGCACACGAACCTCTCGTAAATTAATTGCTTCACGGTACTTCTGGCCCGGCCTAAATAAAGATATCACCCGCTTGACCAAAAGTTGTGTTGAGTACCAGAAGTGCAAAATACACCGACACACACACAGCCAGTAGGGTCCCTCCCCAATGCGCGGTTCGAACAAATACATATGGACATTGTAGGCCCCTTACCAACTTCCGACGATTTCACATACCTGTTAACCATCGTCGAGCGTTTCACCAGGTGACCCGAAGCCTTCCCAATTAAAGACATGACAGCGGTGACGGTGGCAAAAACTTTTGTACAGAATTACATTTCCCGTTTCGGAGTGCCTGCAGTCATCACCACCGACCAAAGCAGGCAATTCGAATCCGAATTATTTAATGAATTAACTAAATTATTAGGTTGTCACCGAATCCGTACGTCACCTTATCACCCTCAATCAAACGGCATGGTGGAACGGTTCCATAGACAGTTAAAGTCGTCTTTAAAGGCACGCTGCAACAACTCAAACTGGAGAATCGAACTTCCTATTATTTTACTATCGATCCGCGCATCAGTTAAGGAAGATCTAAAAGTCTCACCAGCCGAATTAGTCTACTGTCAATGCCTTAAATTACCAGGTGAACTATTCGTCAACGACAATAAACTTACAGCGATAGACCACGAAATACTTATCAAACAACCAAAACAAACCATGAACAAACTAACACCAACACCTCCTCGAACTTCGGCACGTAAAGTACACTTCCCACAGGACCTAAAAACTTGTAACTTCGTCTTCTTACGAACAGATAAAATAAAATCGGGATTAACGAAACCATACACCGGACGACACAAAGTAATACGAAGATTGCGAAACACTTACGTCATCAACGTTAACAACAAGGACATAGCAATTTCAGTTGACCGACTCAAGCCGGCCTTCGTCGATCAGACTTGCTGGGGGGCTGATGTAGCGATCACGCCACCAACTATTTTTCTCTCTTCGATTATTCTATTGTCCATCTCCTATTTTTCTCTCTCTATTATTTACAATTTAAAATATTATTTGCCTGATCAAAATTAATATTTTAGATTAAAAAAAAAACACTTATCAGTTATCAGTAAGAGAAGTCGGTTGGTCTTCAATTTTAGAAGGTCATACTAAGAAAGTTAAAAAGTACAGTCGCGTGCGAAATCATTAAATTAAAACTAATTTACAAGACAATTAAAAATAATAGTTTAAATAAAATAAATAAATAAATATAGTAAAATAAAATAGTAATAAATAATTGAGGATTAAGTAATAAATAGTTTTTGTAAGTGAATAAATTAAAATGTGGACTGTAGATGAAAGTGTTTCATTCTAATAAGATTAACAAATTACATTACAGCACCCACAGTACTCATAGGGAGGAATCCTCTCTTCCCTGTTGTGGCGCACGAACTCTTGCAAGATTTGACGAAAGCTGGGTACTTTATCATGTATTATGCAGATGATCTTGCTATCTTGATTACCGGTACATTTGAGTCAAATCTCGCCGAGCTTATGAAAAGTGGGCTAACCTTGTATGCAGCTGGACAGAAACGGATATCATCTGGAAAAAATTGACTCTACCCTCTTTACGAATAAACGTACTAAATCCAGCTTTGTACTACCAAAAGTTAGAACTAAAGCGATCACTTTACTAGATAGAGTTAAATTCCTAGATAGGATTGTAAATTTAACTGGAGATACCACCTCGAAAGCAAGGCTGAGAAGGCACTATAGCATATTGGTATAAAATGGGAACACTCACCAAAAATTATTCACTGGCTTTATACCGGTGTAGTGAGATGGGTTCGTTGCCTGGTGAAAATCTGTAGAAATAGGATCTAACTTGAAGATCCTGGAAAAAAAAACGGCAATGCTGATGGGTATCACTGATGGTACTACCAGTCACCTCCGCGTACCCTAGAAACTATCGTGGGTATACAGGACATAGACTTATTTATTATACTACCAAAAATTAGAAGACTTACTTATTATGAACATGGCCGCAAATGCTGCTTTGAGGCTAAAGTTGAATAATCTCTTCTTAACTTCAGGTTCACACACCACCCATGCTACTATTACCCGCGTGAGTGAAGCTGTTGGCTATAACCTGAATATGTCCAATGTTTACCTTCCTCATACACAAGGATTTAAGAATACCATCCTCAGAAACAATATAGTATTTTACATGAATGAGTCCAAAATGGAATCATGTGGCGCGGGAATTTATAACGAACAAGTATACCTGAAGATCAGCTTCAGATTAAATGAAACTGTGGCTGGAAGAACAAAATAGGTTAGAATGGGGAGGGCTAGACAGCTATCTTCACAGAAAGGTGTTCTGGAATAGCGCAAATGCTAAACAATCTAGAGATTCTGAACATGACTAAACTTATGCTCAGACTATACTCGGGAATTTTTACATGTCATTTATTACTACGTAAACACGCCCCTAGACTAAGACTAGAATCTGAACCCTTTTCAGAGAGGCTGTGCACAAGATGATGATACAATAGAACATCTATTTTGTCACTGTCGCATTCTGTGTAGTAAAAGATTAAAACATTTTGGTTTTTATATTGCAGATAATTTATTAGAAGTAGGGAAAAACCCGCTAAACTAATTAATTTCGTAAAAGTGGGATGACACGATTCTTGAACAAAGTTGATTAAACGTACTACGGACCTTATGATATAGGTACGGAGAATGGCCGCCCTATGCACCCCCCCCCCCCCCTCGTTTCAAACAGCAATCAACCTACCCAAGAGATTTAATATGGCCCCCAACAGTTGTATCAGGAACACCGAACTCTTATAGTCTAGTTGTTATTGTCCAACGTGGACCGCAAATATCATTATCGAACTTGCACGGTCGTCCAGATTGATTACCTTTTTTTATGCTCAGATCTCCGCAACGAATTGTTTAAATCATCTTTGACAGGGATGAACATTTACAATATCTCATCCTACTACTTGCACACAAAGTTTTCAAACCCAACCGTTACTTTTTTCTCGAACTCATACAAAATACAATGTCGTAAATGTACTTTATCCACTGCCATCTCTGAATAAAGCTATTAGTTATGTTAACAATGTCGCGTAACCCTACGAATAAGCTAGTTTCAGTTGGTCGGCTTAGGTTGACGAAAGATTTCCAATCAATGCAATTGGAAAGATATAAAGTCAATATTGAATGTGTTTTGCAAAACAAAATTTAAAAAATGATATATTCTGTGATTCTTTTGATATATTCTGTGACTATCCATGAATACTCTGGTGTACAAAAAATTCACTCCAAATTCAATCTTCAGCAATTCAAATTCACATTTTCGCAATTCAAATTCAAACTTGCGCAAATAAAATTAAACCTTTGCAAATCAAATTAAACCTTTTGCAGATCACATTACACCTTTGACAAATCAAATTAAACCTTTTGCAAATGAAATTAAAAGTTTTGCAAATCAAATTCACCAGTTTTGCAAATCTAATTCAAATTTTTTTTTTAATGTTTATGATTATTATAATTAAAAAAATTAACTTTTCAAAACATTACTTATTATTTGTTGAATTTGATTTGCAAAAGTTTGAATTGCAAAAGTGTGAATTTGAATTGGAGAAGGTTGCATTTTAAGTGTAACCTTGTATAGATAGAGTTCAAATTTCATACGTAAAATTTCATAATTCATATATATATGTGTACTATGGTGGATAATAAATTAATTAGCTTGTACTAGACTTAGTTTTTTATTTTGAATCTTTGCTTTATTTTTAAGTTTAAGTTAGGTAATTTTTGATAAGTAAGGTTTTTTATAAATATATTGCTTTCATTTACATAATAAGTTTTTCTCCTCTGTTGATAATTATAGTATACTTTCTTTTAGTTGTAAAGAAAATTTTCAAATCTCTAGCACTAGGTTTATTTTTTATTTTAATTAATTATGAGAAGATGAAAAAAAAATTAAGTTTTAATATGATTATTGTATCGTTATGTTATGTTTGCGAGCTACAAAAGAAAAGTCAATGTCAGGCTAAAATTTTCTTATCTTAAGTTTTATTATTAAAAATACGAATAAATGATTATAGATAATAAAGGAATTTATAACTTTTATCGGCGGTGCCTTAGTGATAGTGCAATATGTTGTGGAGCATTAAGTATTTAGTCCGATTTCGGCCGACGCACCTATATTGGTCAAAGTTTACACAGTTTTAAAAGTACCAATAATAAGATTACAATTAACAGCAATAGTTAAGCCAACATTTTATCGCAATTTTGAATTGGAGGTTTTTTTACTATAAGAAAACATCATTATATGCATGGTGAATGTTTAGTGTTTGGTTTTTCATAATAAAAAAAATATTTATATACATATAAAACTGTTGGTTCTCATTGCAGCAGAATGTTACGAAAGCGTAAACGAAGCTTCTTCTTATTTAGATCTCGTCAGACATGCTGCCAGTATAATCTTCTATTATTACTAAATATTGGTATAAAAAGTATATGAAGAGTGAGGTAAGGCAAAGAGACTAATGAATTACCAACAAAATTGCTTTAAGACCCAAAAACGAGACAGATCGCCTAAGCAGAATGCTGTAGCTTTTCTCATAGAGTCGCTAACGAATAGGCTCATCTTGTCCTATCCATACTAAGCTGCATTGCTTTATACTCAGCCTTACTTATCTTTATTCAAAGACACTAATTTATCTACATTTATCTTTATTGGTATTAATATAATTAAGTGCTGGCGTATGTCATAGTATATCACTGGTTTTAATAAATTTGCAAACTCCATGAGGTTATATTTATAGCGGATAAAATTAGATTATAAGAATTAATGAAAACTTAAATTTTATAATACCTTTTGCAGATATAAAGTCAGTAATTTTTCTAATTGCTTTTTTTCAGTATTTTTTTAGCTTTAAGTTAAGATAAAAAAATATAGACTTACCTCAAATATTTTAAGAAGCAATGCTACATAAGCTCTTCTAACACCAATAGACTTATTGATTGTAGCTAAAAATATTATGCATGCTAGAAATATACCGAATGGAGTCCCAAATATTGTACCTAGCAGCAGTGCCATTTTCCTGATGAAGCCGATTATATATCGAAATGCATGCACCTTCACTTAAATAAAATTAATCTAGTAGGCTAAATTTGACTAACAATAATAGTTCTTCAAAATAAAAATTTATAAATTTTGCCTACAAAATACAATCTTCACTCTTTCTTAAAAAAATCCCATTCCAAATGTTAAAAAAAGAATTTATATACCCGACTAACTTAGAAGTAATTTATTTCTAAATATGACATAGCCCTTTAGACCCACTAGCTCGGCTCTCTAAGTCTATTCTTATAATACCGCAGCGAGCGAAATTACATTTCGAAAACGCTTCATTTATTTTTCGTTAAAATAATAGCCCTGTACCTTTATACTAAACCAAATCTCAGAATTTGTAATTCTTAAACGATGTAAAATTGAAACAACTTTTTATTCGATTGTGTGTTTATGCACATATTTACGGAATACAAAAATTAGAATGGGTTAAGAACATCAAAAAACTATCAAAATAAAATTGTATTGCTAATGCTGGCCAAAACTGAAAGCCTAAAACAAGGATGAACATATAGAAAACAGTATACAAATCTCAAATGCTGGCTGGAACGGCAAACTCCGACTTTGCCGTTGACTGGAACGGCAAACTCCAACTAACACAAAAAGATCAAGAATCTGTTTAAGTAAAGCGTATCTTAAAGGTACCGTCAACGAAGACATTTGCTCATTACAAGAGTAAGGCCCGAATTAATAAATCACACTTAAGTGAATACTTAAGTAAATACTTGAATAAGTTTGCGATTATTTTTCGTATTAATAAAGCACACTTATATTGTAGAATTTTTGTTCAGTTTTGTTGGCAGTATTGACATAATTTTAAATTGAAATGTTGGTAATATGATTTTTCTATTTATGTTGACAACACTAATCTAAAAAATAATCCGTCATAACCGAAACAAATTGACAGCAGAAGTGATTAAATTATTTCAGATAAAAAATATATTTTTTTAAAAATTTAATTTAGCCAAATATTTTTATTTTTTTTGTTATTTGACAATTATTTATAATTATTTGATAATTATTTAATTTGACAATTTACATGTGTCAAATTTTATTATTTAAAGCTGACAATACTGCCAATGAAATTTAAGAGGCTCTTAAGTGTGCTATGATCATTACTTAAGTGGCTCTTAAGTATTGTTTATAAATACGAAATCATACACTTAAGTCCAACTAAATTCAAGTTTGATTTATTAATTCGGCCCTAAGTTAAAGGAAACGCTTTAGCAAACCGTAAATGACCCGTAATCGTAATGTTATTCTCATATATTGTATACCCTAGTTTTCAATGTGCTGACAACTTGGTTAAGTATTATCATTTGCGGCCAAGTTTACAACAAGTTGACCAACCATTTTGTCAACAAGTTGACCAACCATATTCTCAGTTTCAAAAATATCAAAATATTTTGCTGTATGGGGACGTGTCTTCGGTTGCTGGTTTTTAGTTATACGTACTTTGTATGGGGCTTTTTACAACTTGTTGTTGACAATCTAAATGACATTTTATAAGAAAAATATATGCTGAAGAAGATTTTATAAGAAAATCTATCACATTGTTGATGGTTACAAATTGATTGACAACCAAGTTATAATGTGTATAGTGATATTTTACGACCTTTTTTTAATAAGAACAATTAAAAAAGCATGATAAAAACGGTTCGTTTACGAAAACTAATCCAAGTACATGGTGCTGGATTACAATTATTTTAGTGATATTAATTTTTTTAAAAAAATTAAATTATAACGATATAAAAAATATCTTGATATTAAATAAATTCAAAGATATAAAATACAATTTTTTTTCAATAAAAATTTCCAAATATATTGTATTTCGATCAATAAAATGAGTAGCGGGATTCTCTAACGATTTAGAGTTATAGTTTAGGGTCTAAATTCTAAATTAAGAGCATTTCGGAATTCTGTAATGAAAAATTCTCTAAGTTAGTTGATCTGACATCTCAAAGTTAGAGTTAATATTAGTGAAAGCGCGATCTGTCGCATTTTGTAAAGAGTTTTATTCCGTACTAGATTCGCTCTAACTTAGCGTGAATAAGCTATTCGCTAAGGATTTTTGACTCTAAGTTAGAGTGGCAGATTTAGAGATTTTACTCACGATTATTGTTATGTGAGACGCGTATTTGAAAAAATGTAAGTTGCGTAAATTAATTTTGCATAAATTAATAAAATTAAATGGCATATATTGCATAAATTAATAAAATTAAATGGCATTTTTTTCATATTTTAAATCAGGGATATTAAAACAACACAAAAACAATTTGGAATAATGGTTGATTATATGGAGGAATTCCCTTGGCAAAAAATAAATTGCAGACGGAGCAAGGCCGGCAAAGGGCGAAATTGTTAAGGGGTGAACTTGTAGCAAAATAAAATTGCGAAGGTCCACCTCAACAAAATTTAGAATCATGGAAAAGAGTAAGGAAAAGAAATTAAAAAAAATGCAGATGTTACGAAGAGCGCAACATGCATTGATTATGTTAGATACTTTTTTCGGTTCATATCTTAACATTCGTTCTCCTAGCAAACACCTAAATCTATTTTTCAAAACGCCATTGCATCGTTCAATAAAATTACGGGCAGAGCAATGTCGGTTGTTGAATCGTGACTCCATACTATTTTCTGCAACAGAACGAAATGGTGTTATCAGCCATGGTTGTAAGGGGATACCCTGAGTCTGAGTCACGAATTAAATGGAATTTTCACTACTACTTTTTTTTCATAAATACTTTTTCTGGTGAAATTTTCCAAATAGCTGAATCGTGAGTCATGTCACAAATGAGTTGGGTGTTTATTGAATGCGTGCCTTTGTTATTTAGATATCAATGCTCATTTTCAATTGGTTTCAAAATAGATACATGTGTGCAATCTATAGCGCCTATAATTCCAGAAAATTACAATAATCATAAAATTTGCGCCTGATCTCTGCAAATTCTTCATCAGTTTCCGGAAGTTTAATCCAATCTTTACACAAACAATTTTGAATTGCAATTGTAACTTCTCCAACGACACGACTTATTGATGATTGACTCATAGCAACAAAAAAATCGTGTCCAACACTTAGTTGATAACACCCAGTTGCATAAAATCTTAGTGCAGCAATAATTTTCAAATGCACTGGCAATTTTGTAGCACGTCGTTGTATTGATAAGTAAGATTCTAGCTTTTCTTTCAGAAAATTGAAAACTTCTTTTGAAACCCGATATAATTCTCTAAATCTATTAATGAAATAAAATATTATATACAATTTATATTTTGTTCAAAAAATTACAATATATGTTTACCTTTCAGCTGGTATAGTAAGTAGGTCACTAGCATCTCGGAGAGATTTTCTTCGAATTATTAATAACCTTGAATGCCTTGTTCTTTCATCTCGAATACTAATTTCTTCATTTTCCGCAAGAAAGGCGTATATAAATGCCATTTTAAAATTATTTTAATATTGATGATCGTTTTTAACGCGTGTTTAATAATAATAATAATATTATGCTGTCAGTCAGAATGACAACTGTCAGTTCGTGAAATTAGAACAAATCTAGTACTTTTCTCTAAGTTTATTACTTTAAATTACAGAATACCAAATATCTCTAAGTTAGAGAACCCCTAGATAGTTAGAATATCTCTAAACTCTAAATTATGGGACGAATAGTTTCTAAGAAATTTTTATCATTTGCTTCTGAAACTTCAAATTGTGCTGAAGATAGTGATGATTTCATTACCTTACGTATAGTATGCTACTGAAGATTAGCTAAATTTTAACGCGATCTCCAAACTCTCAATATTGTGTAGAGATAAAATATTGTGTAGAGATAAATTTTGACGTCTATGTCAATTGTCAAATTAATTTCAAACATTTTTCTAAATAATAATCATAGATAATATTATTATTTATTTCAAATATTTCATTTCAAATAATGTTCTAAATAAATAATAATAAAATTATTATAACAAATAATAATTTTTTTTTAGAAATTTGAGAGGTTCCAGGCGTTTCAGAATCGATATATTCCAAATCAAAATACATTTCTTCACTCATTTTTTTTTATATTTTAAATTTTGCAAATTTGAATATTCAAAATTAGTTTTTTTTTTCTTGTTCAGAACATTATTTCGCGTGAAATATTTAGTGGAGACTTTTGACAAGGCGCCGATTTTTCTTGCTTTTAGTAATCTTGAGTAGCGTACTACTTCAGCGGAATTTTGACATAAATCGTAATCTTATATTTAGCTAAGCTAAATTTTGTATGGTAATCGCGAGTAGCATACTGCCTTTTAGTAAAAAATGATTGCGATACACACGGATATGAAAACAAAAATGTTAATATTACATTAAATGAAACATCGAAAATAATAAAGAAATAGTATCGTCCGTTTTTAAGATGTAAGTTATACAAAACTGGCAATTATTATTTTTTTTTTTAAAAAACTTAATAATGTAGCGTTCAAAATATAGAAGATAGGGGGCTGGTATTCTAGATGTATTGTCATTTAAATTTTCAGTTTGGAAATTATTTATTATCTGATCATTGAATACATTTGATCATTGGAATAGTAAATTATATGAAATATTATAATTGGTAAAATTTCGGTATTGACGTCAATCGCTTTTTAGTTCAAACACTTTCAATGAAAGTAATAAAAGGAAAAACAAATTAACTAACCAACATTAATTAACTTCAAATTAACGTACTTCCATAAAGAAATAACAATAAAATCTACTTAAAAACAGATTCACATTTAAAAGTAAAAATTGATTCAACTAGAAAGGGAATTCCTAAATTAAAAATTACACTATTATATTGTAAATAATAAAAAAAAACACAAAAAAAACTACCAAAATTAATTAACATCAAATTAATGTACCTTAAAAATATGAATAAAATCTACTCAAAGAACAATTTCAAATTTAAAAATCAGCTGATTTTTATCGTCTATAATAAAGAGTATTAGGAATACATTTAAAATGACCGTATATATTCCGCCTTATGCAGAACCTAAACATAGCCTTCATTAAGAGGCTTTGCAAGTTATATATTAGTTGTTGAGCCATTAATTGGGCCATTAAGAGGCTTTGCAAGTTATATATTAATCTAGGTTATATGCCAGAGTTGTGGCAGGAATGAAAATTAGTAAACAAGGCGTCTTTTATGGCGCTAATATATATATTCTTTTTGTCTAAATATCTATAATAAAGTAAACTTAAAAATATATTTATTTATATATCAAACTACTTATTTTTTTAATGGAATAAATATATATCAAACTACTTATTTTTTTAATGGAATAACCGAAACTACGATGTAACATTTTTAATAGCTTATTCGGTGGCTATGAACTTGCCTAGAGTTGCAGCCAAGGCCTTTCTCAATCGCACGTAGGGTAGGTTCAAAGTCACCTGCAGAAGGCATTTCCTTAGCTTGGCCATGGGTAAGTAAGCTTTTGCAGTAAGCTTGTTGGGATGGTACGAAATCTGCGGGGGTAATAACCTTTTTGTTCATACTCAATTACTCTCTCTAGCGCCATCAGTAAAAAGCAAGTTAAACTGAATGGCCTATTTCTCTTAAAAGACGCGTAGTTACCTTTGTCTCGTTAACTAATTTTCATTCCTGCCACAACTCTGGCATATAACCTAGATTCAGACAACCAATATATAACTCTTAATGAAGACTCTGTTTATGTTCTGCAGAAGGGCCGTATATATACGGTAAAGTACAGTAAGTAGTTGGAATTATTGATTGGCCCAAAATCGTTCATATATACCTCTATACAGCTGTATACAGCCTCCTCTATTTCATGATCATTCTTTACCTGATTGAAAAGTGAACTTACTTTTTTCCGTCCGTCTTGAAGTTTTTCCGTCATCTCAGACTGCCTAAGCTTTGCAGTGAAGCTTCCTAAGAGAACATGTAGTTATAAACGGATATTACAGCAACAGCACATTTGTAAAGGGTGGACCCTCCACGAGAGGGTGGCGTTCTAACTGTCTTATTCTTCTGCCTAATTCTACTTTATAAGCCTCCAATTTGTTTTAAGACGATTCCTAAAGGAACTAATCTGCCCTTCGTGAATGCTAAAGAAAAACATAACCGTGCTTGGTCTGAAAAAGTAGTTTTATTAGAGACCCTAATTTGAGACGAGATCCTGGATTTTTTTTACATATCGTAATGCCTGTATCTTGCAGGTAGTTTTATTGCCTTTATTGAAATCAAATAAGTCACTGGTTGCTAGAAAATCAAAAAGTGACTTTCCCCTGTTATTTGTGTCCGTACTCTCCTCCATATTGAGTTATGTGAATTTATTTCTCAACCCATGAGGATTTTCTTCTTAACTACTATCGCATTGCTTTTAAAATGTAGGTGGTGAGTCAGGTGAATTATAGGAGAGATAGCATACCCATAAAAAGTGATAACATGGTTTATTTCCCTCAGATTAGTGACACATTATTTTTGTCACTAATCTACACATATCACGTATATATACACATCTGTATATATATATATCTGTATACACATATCTATATACACACACACATATATATATATATATATATATATATATATACACATATATATGTAAACATATAACGGTGGGAACCGCTATGGCCGACGGCTGAACTAGCGGTTGTGGGTATTCTGGAGGTGCCGAGAGTAGACTGGGTTACCATCCGTCTGACTTATTAACGATAAAAGGAAACCTAAGCACATTCTTAAATTGATTGAGGTTCTTAACCGAAGTATAAATTTAAGAACGTCCTGCTGGGCAGTCTATCACGATCAAACACAGGAAGGTGGTTCTGGTCTCTGATGACTACCAGTAATGAATTTATGAACGATTTTTACCTCTCAAGAAGAGTCACGAATAATCTCTCAAGGACAGTGATTTAGAATCCATGCTTGGGGGGTTGGTGAGTTTAATATAGAATCATCCAAACTTGATACCGACTTCACCAGCTTATCTGATGAAGATACGCTGGCGGAAGATGATAATTTATTAAATAATACTTGTATCTTCACAGATAGTTTAGTACCTTCCGATACTGTTGTCGACCAGCCAGGAGTCTCAGGTGGTAGATGAAGGTTGTTCAAGCCAACTGTTGTCGACCATGATATACTGATTAATAAGATATGATTAGCTGTCAAATCAAATTCGTTCAGTTCTGCGCATGTCGTCGACTGGTGACAAAAGTATGTAAATTTCGTTTTTACATAGGAGTGAAGTATATGAATTATGTAGAAGTGAACTTATATAATTAAAATAAATAATAACTAAACTGCCAACAATAATAATTTAAATAAAAAATAATAATTTCATTGCTTGTAATTTATGAGAAAAAATAAAGTAACGGATATAATAGATTTTATGTAATTGTTTTATTTACCTTTCTTTGCTTACTTCTTTTTTGTTCATAAATATTACTATTTAACATTCTTATTCTAAAATACATTTTGCATTTAAAAAATAACATTTTTACATATTTACTTAAATCTATATGGTCAGAATTACTAATTAGAAATGTTAAATAATTAATGCTAGTCTTTAAACTATCGCCATTATAAATTCTAAAAATATGCTCTTATTTTTTTATTTCACTTAAAAATAAATCTGTTGGTTTGTAAAAACCGCCTTCCGACACATGATTTGCCCAACTATAAGTGGATCCGCTCTGTTCAGCTGTTGGAAAACCAAGATTTTTTTCTGTTTTTCCAAGCTTAAAGGAAATAAATCCAGCTATATTTTCCAATCCATCATTTTCTAATTCGCTTAAGTCCTCAGCAATTTCATTTTCAAGTTCTTTCGATGTAAATGGATCATTCTCAATATTAAAATTCCCTAAAATGGTGGATGTAATAGGGGTACAAGTCTCTTAATCTGTGATCCCGATTTCGAAGACTGGCTCAGTAGGTTCTGAATACTGTTGAACGTTAGCTGACTGCGATTGCGAATCTATAACTTTGTTTCTGCTTAATAAAAAGTTTCCCAGCCGATTTTTAAATTCCAACGCATTTGGATGATCATGTAGTCCTCCAATTGATCGAATGATCCCAAAAAATAATTCCAGCACGTCCTGGTTCAGGCGATATGTTAAGAGGTACTTAATATCGTACTTTTTTTAAGGTAATCGAAAAGCAAACTAAGCGCATTCGTACTTAAAAGAATTCCTTTTTGAAATGGAAGCTTACTATAATTAGTACCAACTCGAATACCATTTATTAAAATCGTCATGTCTTCTAAAATTTGATTTTGAACAATTCTAGAAAGACCATACGCCTTCATTCGATCGCGGGAATCAGTTGCGGGAACTCACGCATTGAAAACGTCAAACCAATCGTTCACCTAAAATACAAAATACAATAGTTATTTTCGTTATAATAATAATATAAATTAATAACAAATATTACTTTTTTCAATATTTCAGCACATTCCTTCCAATGTCCGCTTTGGGAAATTTCTAAAATTCCTAATCTGGTAACTGCACAGGATGTATTTGAAAAAAGTTGAGTAGCCAAACTAACCTTTTGTCGACGAGCTTTTTGCACCAAAAGATGTTGGCTACTTAACTTATGAGCTATGTTGACATCACTCACAGACGTTTTTTGGAGAAGCTCAACTAGCGGCTGCTTTGTAATATGCTTTCCATTAATTACAAAACCGGAATCCAGGAAATGATTTTTAACCAATTTGAGTAAATGTGGAGCATCTGCAAACTTAAATACTTTTTTTATTGTTATATGGATTTAAAAAAAAAAAGCTTCTCTTCCGTAATCTCCAGCTGTTTCCACAATCCTCTATTTCCAACACCCATGTCAGTTGTTAGAGCAACTACGTGGTATCCAATTTCCTCCAACTTTCTGATTACAGAGATTGGCTGTTTCCAATTTCTAAATAATCTTCGTGCCATTATTACCTGAAAAAAATATAAGTACATAAACGGAAATATAGTAAACGGATAATACTTTTACCTGGACGTAGTTGGAGGGAGCTAAAAGTGTATCATTTTTTTTGCCGTATTCATATTGACTTTTAATTTTTATTTCATCAGCAAGTAATACACAAACTTTATCGAAATCAGGAAAATCAGCATTTCCCAACAACTTTAATGCAACATTTATAATCCCTGGTTCAATCTTAATTCTGCCAGCCCATCTTCGTAGTGTGGATTCAGCTGGAAATGTTAATTAAAAAAATATTTATTTTGGTGAAAAATTAAATTTGATTTCTAACCAATTATAAAACAAAATAAATGGTATTATCTTACCAGGCAATGGGTAATTATTTTTTAATATGTAAGGATATAGCTTTAGTTATTTTTTAGCATGTAAGGATATAGCTTTAGCTATATCATTTCCACTCCACTTAGAAATCATTTTCGAAGGATTTTTAATCTTTCTAATTTGCCCAGCTGTAAATATTTTTTGAATTTCTCATTGTTCTGTCGAAAAAAGAGCATTTTCCTTTTTTAAATTATTTATTTCTATATTCATTTTTTTATTCTGGTGTTTCAAAATTTTATGGGATATTTTAAAACTTTTATTTGATAATTTTAAAATATTATTCTCCCTTTTTAACTTCATGATCTTCATTTTCATTTTCATCAACTTTGCTTTATTTTTACATATTTCATCAGGAACATTTCTGAAACATATAATTGAGTATAAACATATTTTAAAAAATTTACAAAGAAATATTACAAAGTTTTCGACTGAGCCTCAGTATCACAGACAGCAGAGTCTTGAAAATGAAAATTCGTTTTCTTTATTTAGATCACTATTATCCTCTTCAAATTGTGCTTCTTTACTACAAATAACAAATTTAAATAATAGTAATTAAGTAAAAAAATATTCTTATTTATAGAAATTTGTATTTACATTAAATCAGTGACGATATTTTTTTTATTTCTTCCAGCAATTCTACTTTCACGTTCCTTTGATGTTTCACTTTCAACATTTTTATTTGGCAAATTCTGATTTGGAAAAGCTTCTTTTTTAATTTTCGCACTGTTGTCGGATGATAATTTAAAAGTTCATGCCTTAGATTACGCACAAAGTCGTTTGATTGAAAATGTTCTTGACAAATTCGAGCATTTTCCACTTTAAATTTATCTTTTCGATAACACTTTGTCACCCACAATTGACACATACTTTCCTCTTTAGGAAATCTATAAAAATGGTGTGCTTCACCATTTATATTATTTTCACTTTTTTTTAGTTTTTTATTATTGTGTTTATTGCACCCAAACACAGCACATTGAACCATTTTAATAAAAAATTTTTTTATATAAATATTTTTTCTAACCAAAACAATTATTGTCACCAGTCCACGTATTTGTGAATGACAGTGAATGACGTTTAATTTAATATGCGCGTGATCATATCTTTATGTTAGTATATCATGGTTGTCGACCACTCAGGAGTCTCAGGTGGTAGATCATGGTTGTCCAAGCCAATGGTAACTTGTCTAAAAAAATGCCTGTATTCATGCCCTTGTTTGTGTCTATTGTTTGTTGTGTATGCTACTAGTGACCTATCCCTTAAGAGGAGTATCTACTGTAATGTCATTACGTTTTTCTATAAGTAATATGTATTGAAATAATGACAAAGTCTATTTCAATTTTTATTCACAACGAATGTTTTAAAACTGTAAATTGCTTATTATTTTTGGTAATTCGTTTTTTAATAATTAATTTATATGTGATCGACTCAAATTAATTTAAAATAAATTCTAACTTTCTGTCGTTAATATGTAAAACTTCAAAAATTCTTCAACTCTTTTTAGTTACTGCCAAGTACAAAAAAATAAATAAAATTAATTTTCGGGCAATTTGCTTCTCTGCAAGTAATGTTAACCAATTTTTTTGTAAATTTCATATGAAATCAGGTTTTTCAAATTAATTTTTTACATTTTAGTGCGCTTAATCAAAAGCAAAAACTTTTTTTTACTATTTTTTTTCTTTATAATGTTTACGTTACCTCTTGTACATTTTTAAACATAAACTTTGATTAGTGGGATTTATTTAGTACATATGTTATCACTGGATCTGTTTAAGGCTCAACCTGGAACTCTAATTTTCACACAGTTTTCGCAGCATTTGCGGCCGTAGGTAAAATTCCATGTCATTACAAAAAAATGTGAAGACTGGCAAGTAGGAGTTCTGTTAACAGAACCCGTGACGTTGAGGAACGTGTGGGGCATATTCAAGGGTGTGGTGTATTAAGGATTACCTCTTCAAATGTAGAAACGGCTTTTTTATAAACATGTGGGAACCGCTATGCCCGCCCACTGAACTAGCCGGCGGGCATAGCGGTTAATAGGAATATTACGTGAAATTATTCGTTCCTCAAAAGAGTAAATCAATTATTCGTTCCTCAAAAGAGTAAGTCTCTGGTTTATCGGGGTAGAGAAGTGACTTTCCATAACACCAAAGATAATAATCCAATGGAGTTAAATCACACGATCTTGGTGGCCAATTAATAGGAACATTACGTGAAATTATTCGTTCATCAAAAGTTTCTTTGAGTAAATTAATTGTAGAGCGTGCTGTCTGGCATGTGGCTTCTTTGGAACCATATGTCAGCAAGATTAATGCCAGGTAATTGAGGTACGAAAAAACTTCTAATCGTGCCTCTACACCGTTCACCAGTGACAGTAACATTATGCCCACCATCATCATTTTTGAAGACATGGACAAATGACTCCGCTGTCGAAACATCATTACATCCACAGAAAATTCCTGTTTGGTGCGCTTTTTGGACACAAACAGTAATTTTCTGTGGATGTAATGATGTTTCGACAAAAGCTTGTGGATTATCTTTTCTCCCAATGCGACAATTTTGCTTATTTACATACTCATTCAACCAAAAATGAGCTTCATCGCTAAACAAAACTTTGTACGGAAAATCAAGATCCATATCAATTTGTGCTTCAGCCCATTCTCCGAATTGGCGGCGCATACGATGGTCGTTTGACTTTACTTCCTGCACAAGTTGAATCTGCAAAGTTTTTAAGCCAAAATCTTCCATAAAGTGGATGGATACAACCCCATTTGCTGAGAACGTCGACGAATTGATTGGAATCTTCTTCAATGCTTTGCTGTACATTTGCTATAGCTTGTTCGGTGCGCACTGTTTGGCATCTTACAAGATGCACATTATCATTAAGATTTCAAAATACGATCAATAGTTATTCGAGTTAGCCGCTCTGATGGACCATAAAATGGACGAAGTGCAGGATAAGTTTGACGAACAGAACCATTATTTTGATAAAAAAAATTCAAGAATTTGCAAGCGTTGCTCTAGTGTAAGTCTATCCATAATGAAATGCCAAACCAAACTAAACAAAAAGAAACTATCACCTGTTAAATCGGTTGTCAAATAAAGCAGTGTTGCTAACTGAAAGTTGTGAACATCTGAAAAAAACCCTTTATTAATACGCAGTCATAATTAACACTACAATATTGTACATATATGTACTACTCTAAAATATCAATTTTTTACGAAAACCTCAACAACAAAAAATGAAAAGTGATACAATCTAAATTCCCGTTATTTGTGCAAATATTTGTTATTTGTTGTATGTTTATTTCCATCAAATTTGTTTGGCTTACTCAATAATTATTTATTTCTATGATATGATTGTAGTATAAGTAGATCCCCTATTTGATAATATTAATTTCATATAACTGCGATTATACTCCCCTATTTGATAATATTAATTTCATATAACTGCGATTATATATATATATATACAGTGCCTGTTAGAGCCACTTGGAGGCCCAGGTCTGACCTCATATGGGCCCGCCAATATATAATGAAAAATATAAAAAAATTGTACTTATAAAAAATGATAAAAAATTTATTATTTCAAAAGTAAAAAAAATCTAATTCGAAATATCAAAGTATAAAAACGAAACGTAATATTAATACAAATTTAAAAATACGCTTTTCGGGCCTTTAGAGCTGCAAACGAACTTATTAATTCGGAATAGTCCACATTTCTCGCAATATCCCAATTGATATTTAGCGTCGCCAGATCATTTACACGATTAAATATTGCAGGTCTTTCTGCTTGATTTGATGAATCCTTATTTAAAAAATGTGAGATCGGTTTTAAACTTTTAATAGCTGACTCCTGAAGTTTTTTCTTTTGCTTTTTGCTGGCACCACTTTCATAGGTCCTCTTCATGTTTTAATTACCGCCCTAGTTTTTTTATTTATTATCAATAATCAAAGCCAAACAAAAAAAATTACCCGTTTTTCCAATTTTATGTAATTAAAAAATCCAATTATATTGAAAAATTTTTATGTAGTTTAAAAAACTCAATTATAGAGAAAAAAAACTAAAACACTTTAACAACACTTTTAACTTTAAACTTTTAACAACGTCAAAAACAAACTAGTATTAACTACTAATAAACTTTTATATAATAATTTGAACTCATGTAACAACTAAAAGCCTACTATTCTTTAATAATTTTTTCTCTAAGATTTTGAAATCATATCGGCAGGTAGTTGTTGTACACGTGCAGTGAAAAATATGAAAATCTGAGGAAAAGCGAAAATAGGATTACACCAAAAATAAGGCCTTCTATTCTATATTAAATTAGTGCGAAATAAAAAGTGCGAAATAAACTTCGTTTGGTGTAATATCAATAGTGTTGTTTGGGGGCCCCCTAAAATAAGAGGCCCATGTCAAAAGACCGTCATGACCCCACTCTTCTGGGGCCTGTATATAAATATATATATATTTATATATAAAATTATATATATATATATATATATATATATATATATATATATATATATATATATATATATATATATATATATATATATATATATATATATATATATATATATATATATATATGAAGCTCCTAATATGACTGGACCAGAGCTAGGTTTTGTTAATTTATTTCAAAACCTAGTTGGTCATCCAATAATAGGCTTTCCATTAGATGGAGAGTGCATATTCACCAGCAAGTTCTTTGTACAAAATTTGAAACTAGCCATTTGAAAGAAATATCAGAAAAATTTAATAAAATCATAAATTTTATAGTTGCACGCGACACAGTACATTTAAAAGTTCTTAATAAATAGTTGCTAGGACGAGGAAAAACAATTGAAGTTATGTTTGGATTGATAAAGGGGTTTGAAATAAAATTAAATATTTTTGCTAGAGATATCGCATGTGGAAAACATAATAATTTTCCAAAACTTAAAACTATTTTGGATGAATCAACAATATTCAAAAAAAGTAATTGGAATTTTAATTACGAATTTTTAAAAGTTCTTGAATCTATTAAAGAACAATTTTCAAACAGATTTAAAGATTTAAAAAAAATTGATAGGTTATTGAAAATTGTAAATTATGCAGACTTATTCGATATACAGGATTTCGATAACAACCTCATTAATTGGATGAAATTAGAAAATTTAGAAATGCAAAAACTGGTGATTTCGCTCTGAAATACAAAATAAATTAATTAGCAATTTTAATAATTTAGTAAATTCTTAAAAATTTTATTTAATTACTTTTTATTGCTGCGGTAATTACTGTTAAAAGTATTGAAAACAAGTTACTTTAATTCTGTAAATAAGCACCACTAATAAATATCCGTTATTGTCGTCGCAAATATTATTGTGGAATGTAAATATACTTAAAAAAAACTATACATTAGTAAATATATCACTTTTCCAAAGTGACATTAAAACGGCACGGCTGTAAAACGATTTTTTGAACGGTTAAACAATAAAAAATTGCAGGACAAAATGTGAATCCTATAGATAAGCGGTCTATCATCTTCACCCAAAGGATGGGATCATGCTTTCTAGACCTCCCGATAACGGGATCGTTTCGTTTCATTCATATTGTTTCTACCTACTTATTTATGATTTGGTTTGATTGTTAGTAAACCATTTGTTTTAATTTAACCTGTAACCTAAATTTGAACAATATACAGAATAATCAAAATAAAATTAATATCAATCAATATAATGTTAATATTAATCAATATATAGGTACTGAATGATAATTATTTAAACATTATTAGTTATAATGTATCATAGAACCTAAAATATCTGATTCAGATTTGGAAGAAAATAAACAAAATAAGAACAAAAAATTTAAGAGTAAGTATTAGATAGAGAGTGCATAAGTCTTTTATCTCTTTCTAACTCAATAAAAATTTCATTTACCCAAAGTTTTTCTAAAGCCACGTTTTGAAGTAGTTCTCTTTCTAAGAAAACCATGTCGTCAAAATCAGATTGTCATTTGATGTCAAATAATTCAAATATAAGGTTATGTTTTGTCAGAAGATTTTTTAAAGCGATTAAATGTAATTGACTGAAAATAATTTGGAGATAAATAATAAATAATATATAAGACTGACGGTGGCTTAAGTGGTAGTGTGTTTAGTTGTGGTGCATTAGGTACTGGCTTCAAGTTCCGTCCGAGACATCGATGTTGGTCTAAGTTTACTCAGCTTTAAATGAGTACCAGTAATAAAAAATTACAATAAAATGTCATTTAAGACTGGGATAAATGCTAACGGTCGAGTACATTTGCTAACAACAAATGTCTCACTAATAAAGCCATTAGCTTATTCCAATTAAAAGTTTCTTCACTATAAAGAAAGTTATGGTTCGGAATCCATATAAAATTAGTAGGTCCAAGTTGCAATACAAAATGTTAAGAAAACTCAAGTGGAGATAACTCGGTACTTGGAACTTCCAAGAACTTGGAACCCTGTGCTCCAAAATGGGGTGAACAAGGGGGAAAACAATATTTTATATGAATAAGATTAAGGAACCTAATTATGGACAATGAAGGTAATTTACGTGTAAGGAAAAAGCAGTGTATCATTCCAAACTGTGAATTTCATGTTGATTCAGAAAGCAAGATTTTTTTTCACAGGTGTGTTATTTTTTCTATTTAATTTTACTATAAAATTATCGTATATCTATGTAAAAATGAATGCTTGATCTGCTTCGTTTAATTATTTAGCTCAGAAATTTTTGGCTGTGTAAATATTTTGTTTAGCTTTTTTTCACAGGTATGTTACTTAACCTTTTGTTTTAAGGGTTTTCTTAAAATATTTTACTACGCAAATGAAAAACATCGACATAATTAACAGAATTTAAGTTTTTATAAATAACATTATTTTTGCCAGAAAATTAACCAAATTTAATTATTTTACTTTATTTTTTCAATTAATTATTTAAAATAATTTTTTTCACTTAAGTTTTTCCCATTAATTTTATTATGCCTACATTTTAATGTTACCTATATTTACTATTTTACTTAAATTAAATCATTTTTAACAAAAGTTTTATAGTATCTAAAACATCAATAAAAAAAACAATGCTCGGATTAAAATTAAACCTAGTCCGTCACAAATTGCAATTTGGAACGTTTGTTTGTTAAGAGAAGTCTATATCCGACCAGGCTTCAATATTTTAATTTTTTATATCCTCTCTATATAGTACTGACTCCTTGCAACATATTAAATTATAAAAAATTTCGTTCAGTAGCGAATTCGAACCGATTCGACGATGACAAAATCCACTAAAACTTAACATAAAAAATGAAGTACATCTGCTACAATAGTAGTGCCAAATTTCATTATAATTTATTACTTTATAGTTTATACAGTGTACTATAACAGATGATCATACTATGTAAAAATACTACAATCTTCTTAAAAACGCGAAAATCATTGAAAAGTGAATATTGTAGTTTAGACTGTTGACTTTTCCTCTATTTAATTTTTCTATTAAATTATCGTCTAGGTTAAAATTAACGTTTGATCCGCTTCGTTTTATTATTTAGCTCAGAAATTTTTGGCTGTGTAAATATTTTGTTGAACCTTCATAAATATATTTCTGGGTAAATGAATGGCAACTGCCATACCGGCTTTTGTCATTTTTTTATAATTTTTATGTGAAATTAATGTATAATATTTGTTGTTTTTTTTAATATAATACATAAAATACTACACAATGAAAAAAATATAAAGTATTTGTGATAAAAAATCAAACAGAAAAAATTAAAATCATATATTTTGAATAATTATTTTCTGTATTTAGTATTTACTTGTTTACTTCGAACAATTGAATTATGTTTATCATATTTGAATATATTTAGTACTATTTTAAAATAGTAGTATATTTTCTTATATTTTTCTCTTAAATACTATAATTTGTTAAATACTACTGCTTTGTAGTTTGTACTTAAATTTTGTCACCTGAAGGTGGCAATGCTGCCCCCACGGCAATCTGTATGGTATAAGCAATGAAAGGCTTGTCTATAGGGTAATCTTTTCTAGGCTGAACGACTCTGAACGACTGATATAGTTCTCTGTAAATTTTCGTTTATAGATTTGTATATTTAGCTATTGTATTAATTTTAGTTAGTAAATGGTTGTGAGTGAAATCTACGTATGAAGTTTATTTTTCGATTATTATGAGTTTAATTTTTATACAACATATTTTTTTGCTTGTACGGAAGGGTACTTAACAGTTTTGAAAATGGCTTCTTCTTCAAATGGAAATGGTAATTTAATGGATGAATTTGAGGAAGCTTTTCAAGTAAGTTTATTTAGTTGAGCGTATATATAATAATTACATGCCCATATATCCAAAATTAGCATGTATATATCCCTAAACAAAATTATATATGGGTGGATATGTGTATATATAATATATATAACTTAATAAATATTCTTATATTTTATAATATACATATTTATTGAATCATACAAACATATTAAATAAACACATCGTTAATGTTTTTCAGGCATGCCTGCATGCATTAACCAAGCAGGAGTCGAATACTGGTGTGGCAAAAGATGAAATTGAGCTGGAAGTGCAGCATACAGCAAATAAATTCATTGATGTAGCCAGACAAATGGAAGCGTTTTTCTTACAAAAAAGGTTCCTTATTTCTACATTAAAGCCTGAAATGCTTTTAAAAGATGAAAATCAAGAACTAAAATTAGAAATACAGCGGAAGGATATATTAATTAACAAACATTACACCCGTTTAGAAGAATGGAAAACTCTGCTTTCAGAAACTCAACTACAAGTAAATTTAATAATTATTAAAGGACTTAACAATCAGTTTGTTAAGTTATATAATATATATAATAATAATTATTATTATATATAATAATAATAATTAATATGTATAATAATATTATTAATAATAATTGCTATATATAATAATTATTATTATCTATAATAATTTTTTAGAGCTACAGTAAACCAATGTCCAACCAAACTGATTCAAGATCTGTTCCAAATTGTAGCAATATGGCTGGAACAATAGCAAATTCTGGTTGTTCAATAGGATTTTTAGGACAAGGAGTCACCCCGCAAATACAAACACATCCCCAATTGCAAGTTCAGCAGCAACAAATGCTTCAACAGCAACAACAAATGAACCAAATTCAACAAATGCAGGTATTATTTTAACTTGTATATTTTTTACAGTTTAATTTAGGGCTTCTTTATTACAATTTTAATGACTTAAGAATTGTTTGTCGTTTCATTCCCATAGAAAACTTTGGACTTATATAAAAAATAATTGAGGTACTATAAATTGCAAACTTGCACCACATATTTTTTCCGTGTTAATTATTAACATATCGTCACCTCAGTATTTAACTGATATAAAAGACAAAAACCAAAATCTGCGTAAATGGCAATTTAAGTTCAGGGAATTGCAAATCAAAAGTTTAATAAAATTTTAGTAAATATTTTTATATAATTATGAAAATGATTTATATAATTTACTGAAAAACTAAAGTTCTTCCCGATTTATTAGTTCGGATTTGTATGATATGTGGCACTTAAATATTGAATTCATATAATGCAGATAAGCCATATCTGACTGAATTGTATGTATGTGACACTTAAATATTGAATTCATATAATGCAGATAAGCCATATTGGACTACGAATTGTATGCATGTGGCATTTAAAAATATTGCTTTTTTAGTCAAATTTTCATATAAAATATGCCATTTCAATACAATTTGCGTTATGTATCAATTAAATACTGCAGATTTTTGAAATTTTGGCAAATATATCATTCGGCATACTAGATATCTTCGGAACGGAATAAGATAGCTTAATTTGGCCAAAGGAAATGGAAAGATCTCGATTTTTTAAGTAAAACTGCATACCTAACTCGAAAATGAGAAAAATGCAAATATATCATTTAAATACTGGGGTACGATATCTTCTTAGGGTCCTTATTCATTTCGGATGTGGCCAACATTGATTAGATTGTGGTTTTATAGCGTCTGCTCTTAGAAGATTATGAGTCGATATGTTGAATCACTCTTCCAGGACAAACGTTTCTGACCTCTGATTCTTCTACCTATGATTTTACCTTGAATCGTTAATATTAGGTTCTTATTTTTCTCGTTTTTAATTATGTGACCAAGATAACAAAGTTTTCTTTCTTTTATTGGCTTGATTAATAACAGTTTAGTGTTCATCCTTCCCAGCAGTTCTACATTCCAAACTCGTTGGTATTTAAAATTCCCTGCTTATTTCTGCTACAGATAATAAAACAGATCAGATATAATATTTTGTTCTTATGGTGCTAATCCGTTTGGGATGCTGGTCATCATTTCTATTTGAGTTTTAGATTTTACCGCTGAGAATAAGTTAGCTGTGCTCAAGTTTTCTAACCATGCTGTTTTCCTTCTCCCGCGCTTTCTAGCAATCTTCTGCCTTGTAACGTAACACTAATTGCTGCATTCTATACTTGTTCCACGTGTGCTAAGTAGATTAATTTACGAATTTTGATGCTTTTAAAAGATTTGCAGTTCATTTTAAACATTCTGCGATACAAATGCATTCCAACCGCCCCTATGCTTTTAGGTTGAACGTTGTCTCTTGTCCATGATTGGCATCCGTACTTAGGGAAACAATAGAATAGCAATCGCACCCATAAACCAATACTTCTATATTGGTCATATATAGCATTTTCATAATTTTTTCTTTGCTTTTAAGTTGAACTCACTTGAACAGAAGAGGTTGTACATATTTGTAAGCGCAGCTCTGGATTATTTGATTCCACAATTTATTTCTGTTTTACAGTTAGCATTGTTAGTAATTCTAGTCCCTAAATATTTTATGGATGCAATTGTTTCTATTCTGTCCTTACCTAGTGATACGTTACTATTATTATGTATCATTTTGCTCAAAATCATAAGTTTAGTATTTTTTGCAGTGAACCTTTAAACCAAATAAATCACATTTCTCGTTGAGTTTGCTTACCATAAGTTAGAGATCTACTGAATTCGTTGTACTACATTGAAGTTGTTAATCAATCAAATTATTAAACATACCCGTGTTTAATAATTTAATAAATTCATTGTACTAAATTGTCGGCAAATTTGAAGTTGTTAATCAATCAAATTATTAACATACCCGTGTTTAATAATTTAATAAATTCATTTCAAATACATTCTGCATATGTGTCGAATATAGCTGGGGACAGAATGTCTTAGCCCTTTTTTAAATATCTCTTCGGATGTTCCGTCTTCTGTAGAGACTGATGCCTGTCTCTGGTTTAAATTCTCAATAATTGTAAAATCTTTACATTTTAGAATTTCCATAATTTTCTCGTGTTTAACTTTGTCGAATGCTTTTTCGAAATCTATAGAGCGCGACATTTACTGTTCACATTTAATTCCGTAATTCAAAACAGTGCATCCTCGTTCCCATCCCGTTCGTAAATCCGAATTAATTCTCATTGATGTCAAATTCTATCTTTTTGTGTTGAAGACATGGTTTATCAGTCTTATCGTTATAATTGGAAGCGTTATTCTTTTTCGACAGAGTGCTGAAAGTGGACTTTTTCGACAGAGTGCTGAAAGTGGATTTTGTCTGGACCTGTAGCTAATAGTATTTTAGATTTTTCGATCGTTGCTCTGACCTGTTCAAGTCATATGCTCAGTTTAGACGCTGTGGACTTGCTCTGGTCTTTGATGCTTAAATAACTCGGTAATATACTCTTTCCACCTGTCAATTCTTTCTTCACGGAAATAACGTTTCCACACTTGTGCCCATACTTTTTCCTCCGAATTTTTTGTTTTCCTCCGAATTTCGTTCTCTCTTCTCCAGGAGGAAAAGAAAGAAAATATCTGCAGGTGGTCCGTTTCTTTTTATCAAGTCTTAATAATACTGCTTTATCGAGCTTATATCAAGTGATACAAGTACTTTATTTTTTCTATCTTTTATCAAATCTAGAAAAATAGGACAATAAAGTCCTATTTTTTTATCAAATCTAGAAAAATAGGACTTTATTGTCCTTTTTTTACTAGATTTGATAAAAAAAAGAGAAGATATTGTAGAAGAAAGAAAGAAAATACCAAAATCAGCGCTTGTTTCTCAGCACGTGTTCATTGGTTATGACAATAAACCTTTATCTATATCTATTATTTTATAATATTTAATAAATTGACAATCATTCTGTGGGTCTATCAAAAAATAATGTCGATAATATTGAATATACAATATAATACCAAAGGGATCGAAATTTATTGAAACTAATCCCTCAAAGGAAAGTTGGTTTCCAAAAAATTAGTATAATTTTTACAGATTTCGTATCTAAAAAATTTAGAAAAACTGAAGACGAGAAAAATTTTTTCTATAAGGCTAGTTTTGTCGGCCTGTGCGAACATATTAAATATGTGCTTATAGTACAATTTCTATAAATTTAAGATTGCTAATATGTATACATTTATTATATACATATAATATATATGTATTAGGTAAATGCTCAACAGATGTATATGCACCAAGCCCCTGCAGCAATTACTGGCCGCTCTACCACATTTAATCAAAACGGAAATATTTTACAAGGGCCACTTGCATATTTAGAAAAAACGACAAGCAGTATAGGTAAGAAATAAAACTTAAAATAAATTATAATTAATTTTAGTTTTTTTTCCGTAGATATAGCTGGAATGGGAGATGGGAGAAGGTGACGGGGGCGGGGTAGGGGGCGTGGTAGAGGCCGCGGAAGAGGTCGTGGTCGAGGAAGAGGCACCGCTCCCGAGTTTCACGGTGCTCCGTTATCATAATACACATTATACATTTAATGCTAGCAATTATATTCGAAATATTACTTTTACATTAGCACTCAATATAATCTTATTTCAATGTATGTATTAACTATAGTTTTAATAAGTTTTTGATACATTTTAAATATTCGTTATGATAATGTCTTTGATAAATTTAAAACCTAGATAACGTGAAAGCTGTGAGGCAATCAGCCCCAGAAACTTAAAATTTATGTATGGGTGGTTTTATAATAATAATCATTGGAAAAGTTTTATTTAATTATAAATGTATAAATAAATTATTCTTATAATTTTCTATAATATAAAACTTTCAGACGGAAATCAATATTTTTCTGTTCATGTCAACTTCAAAATTTATTTTGTTTAGATTTAATTTATGTTCAATTTTAGTTTCAAAGCCTTTATTTATATATATGAATAATATATTTGCATTCATTATAAGTTAGAAATATTTTCCTATTTTCTAAATATAATTGAAAGAATAAATATGAAATTGTAGAGGTTTTGCCTGTTTTACATGTGATTTAAAATTAATGGAATTTAAAAAATTTAAGGAAGATAACCTGTATATGCCCAGAATAAAAAGTCTACAATTCATAATTGAGGTAAGAATCTTCCAGTCACACACATCCCAAAAGAAAATTTGTCACTCAATGCTGACTATTAAAATAAACTTAAAATATCTCTGCGCTATTAAGAATTTTCATCACAACCTAAATGTTATGACGGTGATTCAGAGCTTAAATTATGCAGTAACTTAAATTTCTTTGATTACTTAATAATGGCAGCTTACAATATTTGTTTATAAAATGGTGCTTATACAATATTTTGTTTTTCCATACTTGTAATATTTAATCAGTATATGTCGTTTTTTTTAAAATGTCGCTTAAAAATCATATTACCTCTTTAAAAAGATGACAATGTCAAAGAGTTATCCATAAAATAAAATGGAGGTATCAAAAAAGAATATGTTGAACAAAATTATCAGCCGTTAATTTTGTGCAACATATGCTGGAGATGTTCGAATAATTTAGTAGCGGAAATTACAGACTGCAGTATGAACTACTCTATATATAAAAAAAAAACATACAACAAACTTTTTTTAATTTAAGTTCATATATTTTTCTTAATGATTATTTAGAAATTTAATTTTTTTTATATTAACAAAACAGATACCCTTTAAAAAATATACAATAGGTTATAAAGGATGTCTTGCACCAAAACAACTATATTTATCAAAAATCAATATCAGCAAAAGACTAACTTATGCCAATTAGTTTAAAGATAATTCCGAAGAATTTTGGAACTCTTGCGTGTTTGTCGATGAATCCAAATTCAACATTTTTGGCTCTGATGGTCGCAGATATGTATGGCGAAAACCAGGTACTGCATTAGATAATAAAAATATTACACCTATCAATTCATTAAAAATTGCAACTTGAAAGTCCCAATTTTTGTACGTACAGCTTGTGATGTATATGTGTTGTTCTTAAAATTTAAGAAATTACTTTCGCGCATCTCTTGTTCGTATATTCTTTATATGCTGGGCATTGCTCACAACCTGCTCGGCTATATATTTCTTATAAATAAAAACATATACTATATTTTCTGTATTTGAAATTTAGGAAATGTGAAATAAATAAGTTTGGAAAAATTTATTTTTAAAATATAGTAAGTTTTCTTTTAAGAGTATCACCGTTTAAAGGTTTCATGAAGATAGCAAATTTTTAAGGGTACAGCGGCAACCAGTGCGAGTGCGTGTATTCCTGAAAAGGTGATGAATGAATTTCGTAACATAAAACGTCATTTTGGGATTAATGAAAAAGTATGCATTCTCTATCTAATCGATTCTATGTATTCTATTTCTGTAAATGATTTATTGTTTGAGTATAAATATTAACTAAAATTATTGTAAGGAAAATAAAATAATTTTTTGAAGTAGGTTTCGATCGCAAATTTTCGTTTTTTTTCAAATAATGAAAAAATATTTGGCTTCTTAAGTTTTTATTTATGTATAATGTATATTATACACAAATAATGTGTATTATATTATATACAAATATATAGGAAAAATATATATTGAAAATATTAATACAATTTTAAGTCTAAAATTGCAACGACGAAACAATATGGAATTTTAATTTGATATATGGAGATACATAAGGATTTGTTCCGTGGATTTCTATCGACAAATGCTCGAGGTAGAGAAGAATTAGGAATGAAAAATAAAATTATATGTACCGACAATGATGATTAAATTAAAATAAAAAATATATATAAAAATAATTTTTTTTTAAAATTTCATTATTTATTAAATGTTATGCTATAATAAATTTACTATGTTATGCTATTTTTTGTCAAATATAATATATTATTTATTTCTTCTCAAAATAAAAATATTCAAGACAATTCAACATTTAAATATTTTACTGTTTGAAAATTTGAAATTAAGGCTACACTTAAACTATATCTTTGAAGATATGCAGTTTTTAAATTGTCCCTTTTTAGACTGCTTTCACTAATTGCAAATTAAACTACTTGTACATTCCAGACTAGAATTATTTTGTTTGAAAATATTGAATTTACATATTAAATTAAAAATATTAATTAAATTTCGAGATATTCATTTTACAGATATTTATTAAATAAAGTAATTTAAATTGCAGAAATAGTTAACGCGGAGATAAAGTCCCGTTAACTATTTCTGCAATTTAAATGTGAAAACACATAGAAATATATGTAAGCAAGTTGTTAAATAGGCTCTACCGCCTCAAATATAGGTTTTGTTTCTATTTTTTTCGCCGCGCCGCTCATTAAACGTCAATTCCAAATTTCAATTAGATAATTGAAACACCAAATTGTAGTAACTAACGGATTTGAGAAATTATTAATTTACATAGATTTTTAGATTTTAAAGCTCGCAATAGGTTGATCGTAAGTCATATAACACCATTCGCTTAGGTTTTTCAGTCATGACATTATTGTTTAACCTCTGCTTCTCAACCCCCGCAATTTTACCTCCCAAGACTATAGTTGTCTTGTGTATTTCTAATGTGGCCAAGGCAACTCAGTTTTCGGGTTTTATGTTAGTGTCTAATTCCTGCTTAAGCTTAACTTTCATTCTACGTAAAATTTCCTCGTTAGTAATGTAGTCGGACAATATCACCCTCAGCATTCTACGAAAGCACCACATTTCAAACGCTTCTAATTTTTTAAGATTTTTGCATAGCGACCACGTTTCAAATTAAAATCTCTGCTTATAAGTATTTTCGGCATTTTATTAAACGCGGCTCTTGCTTTTCGATTCTACTTTTTACTTCGGTTTTGTTTGTTGCGTTTTTCTATAATTGTGCCTAGATATTATAGATTTTTAATTCGTTTTTTGGATTATTTATTTTGTTAAAAATCATATATTTGGTCTCCCAACGTTAATGTTTATTCCGTATTTTTTGCTACTAACTTATGTATCATTTGTTGAAGATCTTCATTTGATGCACAGCTAATAAAACAGCGTCGGCAGCAAATTTTATATTGTTGATACCGTTACCATTTATTGTTGTTATACCTGATTCAATGGTTTTAACAGATTCGTTAAACATTTGTTCAGCATACGTGTTCAATAGAACTGGTGACAAAATGTATCACACCTTTTAGAATCTCTATACTTCCAGTGTTACCATCTGGAGTGTTAACTACCGCTGATTGATTCCAATATAAATTTTGGATTGCCCATATGTCTTTGCTGTTCAAACCTTTCCTTTTAATAATTTCTAATAATTTGTCGTGATTAACATTATTAACTGCTTTTTCATAATCAGTGAAACACGCATATATATCAACCTTTTCATCTTTGAATTATAAAGGGTCCGCCAAATTACCTTTTTTTTTTTGAAAATGCTATAAAAAAAAAACTACTGAATATTTTCTCAAATTTCTTTTTTTATTTGAAAGTACAATCCTTCCGGTTAATAATGGAAAATAATTTCATTCAAATGGCTGCCTCGGCTACACGATGCGGTTAATAATGGAAAATAATTTCATTCAAATGGCTGCCTCGGCCATGCAGTAGCCTACACGATCGGTCCAATTTTTAAGCACATTATCGATTGTGTGCAGCTGTATTTCACCAATGGCTTCACGAATATTGTCCTTTAAAGCGTCAATTGTCTCTGGCTTGTCGGCGTAACACTTATCTTTGAGGGCACCCCACAAATAATAGTCCAACGGTGTCAAATCGCAGCTCCGAGGTGTCCAAACGACATCAGCTCTGCGGCTGATAATGCGATCTTCAAAAACAGGGTGCAAAACATCGAGTGTAGCTTCGGCTGCGTGGCACGTAGCGCCGTCCTATTGAAACCAAATGTTGCCAATATCCTCCTCTTCAATTTTTGTGAACAAAAATTCGTTCAACATGGCCAGATAACGATCGCCATTGACTGTAACGGCCACTCCTTGCTCATTTTCGAAGAAAAATGGCCCAATTATGCCTCTGGACCAAAATCCGCACCAAACAGTGACTCGTTTTGGGTGTACCGGCTTTTCAATGTATGCGTGCGAGTTTTCTGTGCCCCAAATGCGACAATTTTGCTTCTTTACATACCCGCCAAGATCAAAATGAGCTTCATCCGAAAAGATGATTTTTTTGGCAAAATCGGCATCTTCTGTAAGTCGATCGCAGGCCCACTCAGCGAATTTGTTCAAGCGTATACACAACCATATCCGTTCAGCGGAAGGATAAAACTAATTATCTGTCAAATCAGACATGAGCTAAGTGTTACCATTCACGAAATAAGCACTAATTGAAAAAAAAAACTTTAGATGGCGGACCCTTTAGCATTTACAATAAATATAGCATCCCTGGTGCATACTGCATTTGAAAACCAAATTTCCTGTCCCTACAATCCGTCTCAAGCTTTTTATAAATTCTACCATGAATAGTTTTTAGCAATATTTTGAATGCATGATTCATCAAACTGATAGTTCTGAAGTCGTTACATGACGAAGCGTTGTTTGTCGCAAAAGTTGACTTCAGTTGAATTATCCCGGTGTTGTAAATGTCATTAAAAATATCGGTTAGCAGCTTAACTCTCTTAGCATCTATCAGTCGCAAAATCTCGTTTTGTTTTCTGAACAATAGTGTAGAAGGCAACATAAATCAAATGACGGTATTAACAAATATACTTGAACTATTAAATAATCTGTAAATGAACGTATAATTTTCTCCAAATTTTATTCTCGAGCCAGAAACATCATTGTTGTACAGGCATATGCACCTACAGAAGTATCGGAAAGGGAGAAAAAAGATGAATTTTATCAACAACTTACGTCAACTTTAGCTCAAATCGAAAAGAAAAACATAATAATCCTTATGGGAGATTTTAATGCTAAGGTTGGTATGGAAAATCGAGATATTCAAAATGGGTTCTAACGGAATCGGAGTAGTGAACGAAAATGGTGAACTCTTCATAGAAACTTGTATTGCCTCAGCTCTAGTAATCGGTGGTACATTATTATTACACAAAAGCTGTCACAAAACAACTTGGACTTCTCCTGACAACAATACGAAAAACCAAATAGATCACATAAGCATTAGCAGACTATGGTGGAGCAGTCTGTTAGATGTCAGTGTAAAAAGAAGTGCTGACATCGGCTCGGACCATCATCTATTAATTGCAGAACTTCGTGTGAAAATTGCTACATCAAACAAACGCCAAGGAAGGATGATTTTTAATAAATTTTTTGACATTAAGAAACTAAATAATCCTAATACACGTACTCAGTTTACTGATAATCTAAGTAATAATGTTACAAATATTATAATGTGGAAGCTACCTGGAATGCTGTTAAAAATTGATTTATTGAAGCAAGTGAAAATGTTCTTTCATATATGTCAAATGGGAGAAATGAATGGATATGACAAGAAACATGGGAAAAGATTGAAGAAAGAAAAACTGCGAAGAAAATAAAAGAAGACGCAAAAACTAGAGCACAAAAGCGACGAAGCTCAGAACATTATATTATAATCAATTAATAAAATCGGTGAAAAAATTATGTAAAAGAGATAAGCGCAAATGATTCGACGATATTGCAAATGAAGCAGAAAAAGCTGCTGAAAGAAAAGATATCAGGTTACTTTACGAAACCACAAAGAAGCTAGCAGGTGTAAGAAGGAAAAATAATCACCCAATAAAAGACAAGGATGGCAAACCTACTACCACCAAAAAAACAGCAGTTAAAAGTATGGCATGAGCATTTTAACAAAATCTTAAATACATCTTCACCGACAGTATCATTGTCAATGTCTGAGATGCCAACTGAAAATCAACGTGATTTGGAAATAAAAACTAGCCCGCCGTCGCTGGAAGAAATAGAATCAGCTATAAAATCCATGAAAAATAACAAATCACGTGGATTCGATTAAATATACGCTGAAATGCTGCAAGTCGACAGTGAACTAACAGCCTACTTACAGTTTTCCATAAGATCTGGGAAAATGAAAAATTACCAAATGATTGGACTGAAGGAATTTTAATAAAAAGAAGTATTACCCTACTTTTCATTTAACAGAGGTATTAACCTACTTTTAATTCCATCAAAAGTGTTAACAAAAATTTTGTTGAACCGTATCAACAATAAAATTGATAACACATTAAGGATTGTTGTGGCTTCCGCAGAAACATGTCATGCATAGATCAAATAAATATCATCAGAATTATAATAGAGCAGGTAAATGAATGGCAGTCTACCTTACAACTAGTATTTATTGATTACAGCACTGCTTTTGACAGCGTTTCGCAGGAACATATTTGGGACGCCCTAAACAGCAGAGCCGTTCCTTCTAAAATAATCAATATAATACGTGCTCAATGTCAAGGTTTCAAGTATTACACCAAGGATTGTTATCTGAACCAATTAACACCAAAACCGGCAGGGATGTCTGTTGTAACCACTACTGTTTTTAATAGTACTTGATGATATTTTAAGCAGTGCTGTCGACGATCTAAAATGAGGTATTTTCTGGAACTTCAACGAGCAAATGGAAGATCTAGATTATGCCGACGATATCTGTCTCCTGTCATCAAAACACTCGGAAATGCAGCATAAACTAAATAAACTAAGTTTACAAGAAACATCGTTAGAATATGGACTTAAAATAAATGTTATTAAAACAAAAGCAATGCAAATTAACGCAACAAACAGCAACAACTTCATTTTAGGCAGCAACAAGATTGAAAATGTTAGAAACTTTACGTATCTTGGCAGTGTTGTTGCACCGGCCAAAGAAGATGTTTTATCAAGGATAAATATAGCTGTCTTAGACGCATCCTAAAGAACTGGTGGCCTAATAAAATTAAAAATTATCAACTCCATGAAAGATGCAAACAACAACCAATTGCTTCAGAAATTAAACGTCGAAAGTGGAGTTGGATAGGTCACACGCTACACAAACAGGAAAGTGAAATTTCCAGACAGGTGTTAGACTGGAACCCACAAGGTAGCAGTAAGCGGGGCCGGCCGAAAATATCATGGAAAAGAACACTAAACAGTGAGATAACCAATACATGAAAATCGTGGAAGGAAGTAAAAGCGTTAGCACGTAATCGTACTAGATGAAAGTGTTTTACAGAATCCCTATGCTCCACAGGGAGTTAAACGCAATTAGTAGTAGTAGTATTAAATAATCTGACTAGAGGAATGCACAAACTTGAAGAAAATACACAAAAAATCACAACTAATGCTTTATGACAGCACATGACCTAAAAATTGGGACATGAAATGCTAATGGTGTAAAAAATAAAATACACTTATTAGGAATATTTCTAAATACGCAGAAGATTGACGTATGTCTGTTAACGGAAACTCACATGACCAATCTAACATACATATCGATTAAAGGATATAAAACTTATCTAACTAACCACTATAATAATCAAGCCAAAGGAGGCAGCGCGATTATAATAAAAAACAACATTAAACATCATCTGGAAAATAATCTGCGAGAAGAAGGAATCCAACTTACCATTATAGTGGTAGAATCCACCAGGCAAGCGTTTGCCGTGGGCGCAGCTTACTGTCCACCTAAATTTAACTTAAAAAAAATAAATACAGAGTAATGATTGAATCATTAGGTAATAGATTTATCCTAGGTGGGGACTTTCACGCTAAGCACGTAGCATGGGGATCACGTTTATCTACAAAAAAGGAAAAGAATTAAAAGCAGCAATAAGAGGATGCGGTTGCAATTTTCACTCTACAGGAAATCCTGCATACTGGCCAGCTAAGGTTAATAAAATCCCCGATCTACTAGACTTTTTTATTTCCAAAAAAGTATCGACTAGTTTATTTATGTTGCCTTACCTTCATTGATCTAGAAGACAATCTTGACTTAAATTGTGCAGTCATTCTGATTCTGAGAGAAAAAATCATGACAATTTCGTGTCAGATATGAAGACGAATACTCTGAACTCAGAGAACGTAAAGCTGGTGTTGCGCAAGGAAGAATTAACTGATTTGTTGTTATATGATTTGCATGATCCTTGGTCCTATTTTGTATATTTTGTTTACTTGTGACCTAAAAGTACCAACCGATGTGATGGTAGCAACGTTTGCTGATGATACGGCCATATTGGCAGTTGACAAAAAATTAGACGAAGCAACAAGAAAACTACAAAATGCCAATAATACTATTTAAGATTGGATCAAAGCAAATAATATTAAGCTTAACGAGACTAAATCAGCACATAGAAACTTCACATATAAAACAATAAATCAAGATCTCCCAGTCTATCTAAATTCTAAATGGTAACACCGTACCATATGCATCCTCAGCAAAATAGTTAGGAATGACTCTTGACATCAAACTAAAATGGTAGGAACATGTTAAAATAAAACTAACCGAACTAAACATAAAATAAAAAAAAACTCTATTGGCTAATAGGACGGAGCTCTAAGCTTACAATCCACAACAAATTATTAGATTATAACCAAGTACTAAAATCTATCTAGCTCTATGTATACAGTTATGTTATAGGGATCTCCTAATCAGTACCTTATCCAGAAAATACAAACATTCCAAAATAAAATTTTATGCAACATGTTCAATGCCCCGCGGTTTGTTAGAAATAATGACCTACACAGAGACCTAAAACTATGTAAAGTGGAAGACGAAGTCAAAAGATTGGGTGTAAAACACCAGTTAAGACTAACAACGCATGTTATAGAATTAACTGATTTGTTTTTATATGATTTGCATGATTTTTCATATAAAATTTTATTAACTCTCACTAATTCAATTAATTGTTCCTCAAAAGTCATAATTTTTCAATTTATTTCACAAACACAAACTTTTAAATTATGATTTAATTTCTGACATTAAACATATGATTTCAAAATATCATTTGACGTCGTTAAAAGTAGAAACGCATTCAACTTTTTTAAAGAACGTCGGTTGACCGCCGTTGAGTTTATCTGATTCTAGATATTTTCATATATTTTAACTTTTTTTTGACAGTTCACAGAATGAACGCCGTCTGAATGTCGGCGAGTTTAACTCCACTATGAAGCGTTAAAATTATTAGATACCGTCAACAATACAAGAATGTAAATTGAAACGTAAAAAAACCAGTAGATCTAATACAATAAACTCAAAAATAACACTTAGCAAAATAATGATTGCCCTAAGTACAACTACGTAATTTAGATTTAAGTTTTCAACATAAAACTTATAGTATAGACCAGTTTATTTGTAAAATAGAACAGTTAAGACCAGTTTAATTGTAAAATAGAACAGTTAAGTATTTCTATTTAAAAAAAAAGAAAAGTTTTCTGTCTGGTCAGTCAGGTTATTTTTCGATTTATCAAAGACTGGCTTTCTTTTCCTTACCCCTCTTGGGAGCATAGGGCTTCCACTTGGCATCGCCGTCTTGTGCAGTTCACAGCTGATGTTTGCGTCCTCCCACGTAAGTGTGCATATTTCAAGTTCTATTAATATTGAAGGTCCCCAGGTGTTGGGACGACTGCGCCTTTTAGATCCTTGCCGATTCCATTCTAGAGCTATCCTAGTAATACTTTCATGGCCTTTTCTGAGAGTATGAGCTATCCATTTCCACTTTCTGCGTTTTATTTCTTCAAGTATGGATTCTTCATTTGTCTGGTTCCAGTGGTCTATATTGAATATTATGTTTGGCCAGAATATTCTACATATGATCCTGAGGCATTTGTTGATGAAGATCTGTAACCTTTGTGTTATCGCGTTATAGATCAACCAAGTTTCAGATCCGTAGACCAGGATGGTTTTCACACATACGTTGAATATTCTTAGCTTGTTATTCTAGACGAGTGATGATTTCTCCAAACTGACCACAATTTTGCGAAAATTGCTTTAGCCATGTTGAGTCTGTGCGCCACGTCTGCTTCAGCACTACGGTCTGTTAGTATAAGTAGCAGAAGCTATTGTAAGCTGACTGGTAGAAGAAGCTATTGTAAGCTGACTGGTTGTTGTTGTATAACGATGTGCTGATTACTGTTGTTGTTAAATCTCATGGCCTTAGTTTTCTTGACATTTATCTCGAGTACGCCATTGCTAGCCAATTTTTTCAGTTGCCCAACTTGGGCGTGCATATCGTTTATTCAGTGTGATAGCAGACAAATGTCATGCGCATAATCTAGGCCTCGAATTGACGTGTAAAGCTCCATGTTATGCCTCGTCTTTCCGCAACTCCTCCATGATGACATCAAGCACAATTGTGAATAGTAGCGGTGACAGTGAACACCCTTGCTTACGCCGGTATTGGTGATGAATTCGCTGATTATTCATGGTGAAGAACAGCTAATTCTGAATTTACGTACTCTGATGATCTTGACAATTTTTTGGGGTACTCCTTTCTTTCTCAATGCTCTCCATATTGCATCACGTTGAATTGGATCAAATGCTTTCTTGAAGTCGATGAATAGTACAGGGGAATACGCCACTCCAGTGATTGTTGTATTATTATGCGTAGAGTGTTGGCCTGGTCTACACAGCCACAGTTGGGCCGGAATCCTGCGTGTTCATCTCTAAAATTGTCTTCAATTTTGTTTTGTAGCCTGACTTGTGTTATTGTTGCAATTATTTTACATATGGTCTTGAGCAGAGTTATTTCCCTCCAGTTATTGCAGTCTGTTGCGAAACTTTATAATGATGCCTTTCTTCCAGCTTGGAGGTATCTTCTCCTCGACCCATATTGTTCTGATGTGTCGTTGCAGAAGTTCAGCTGTTTGCACTAAGTCTTCCAGTAGGAGTTGTACTGGTATGCCGTCTTCTACTGGAGCTTTGTTCGTTTTGAGCGTCTTGATTGCATCCGTGATTTCAGACAGGTTGGGCGGGTTTCACGGTATTCTGAAGTTGTTCTTCGTGTTGCTGCCCATTTCGAAATCGTTTAGAGTTTCCTCTGTGTTGCTGATTTCTTGGAAATGTCCCATCTGCGTAGTTGAGCATCATTATTAGTTAGTAACACTCCATTTCTCCATTTTTATCTTTGATAGCTTGGAGTTCATGGTTACACTTTCGACCTATGAGACTGTTGATTGTCTGGTATAACCCTCTTATGTTGTGCTGGTTTGCTGCTTCTTCTGCTGTTGTTTCAAGGAACTCCAAGCTATCAAAGATAAAAATAAAAGTGCGCCTCTTCTATTTCTGACATCTCGTAAGGAGCTTCACCATCTTTGACTGACGTAGTTATGATCAATTTGGTTGCGAGTTTGACCATTCCACGTATATTTATGAATTTCTTTATGAGGAAATATCATCGTACCACAGCCATGTCTTCCCATTGCCTTTGCAGCGCTACTATTATTGCTACCGATTTTTACGTTGAAGTCACACATTAGTATGACGATGTCGCCTTTTCGGACTTCAGTAAGTGTTTTTGACAGTAGTACTTAAAATTCGTCTTTGTTGGTGTCTGTATCTTCTGTGGTTGCGAAGCACTGGATAATGGTAAACTTTCTACTTTTACTACTGAAACGAGCCACGATTATTCGATCTGATATCGGCTTCTAGGTGAAAAGTGTGTTGGGGATCTTCTTTTATATCAGTGTTGTGTAATGAAATTACATTGAACTCAAATATGTTTATTTACTTTGAACCAAAATAATTTCATATGCTGAATATGCATTATCGGCATTTTTAAATTATGTTAAATATTTTAATTATAACAATATATTTATATGTATTAGATTTCATAACAAGGTCAGTAAACAGTATGATTTGTATGAAAAAATATACTACAACAACAATTAATAAATCGGCATATGGAAAGCAATTGTGTATGACAATAACAATTGCATATAAAATATTATAATAATAAAGAACATATGATGTTGTTATGAAATCTTTTAGAGTTCATTGAGTGCATTCACTGTTAAATTTGGTAATCACATAACACGTGCCGGATGACCAAAAATGCTAAAGGAGCATTTTTAGCGTATAAAAGACTTAGAATATTGGGAGTTCTGGGCATTCGAAGAACAGCATTCGAAGAACGGCATTCGAAAAGCCGAAGTATTCGACTTGATACCTCAAAGCAATTGGTATATCAACAAGAAAAAGTTGTTTTATTTAAATAATTAAATAAAAAACCTAGTCGATCACCGAGGCCAAAAGAAGAACGCTGGACAATTCCAAGTTCAAGGATAGGAACACAGCATTGGTTCCGTGACCAGGATTTGAACTACGTTCTCTAATCAAAAGAAAATTCTGGGTAAGAAGATAACTTCAACGTTTTTGGTTACCAATCTTTCCAAAACCTTCAGGTATTTGCTAGGAGGTGTAACGGGCACTTATCCTTAGCATTTGGATTGATTAAAAAACGAACTTAGACAACTTCACATGACGTCGAACTCCGTCGTCCCGATCGCAGAAGCAATAAAACGCAACAAAAACGCTGGTCCAAAAGCTATCAGTGTAGAAGAATACCGCACACGGTAACAAGCTTCTCGAGTACCAGTTCAAATAAAACCAGAACTGACAAAACGACCAAGAGGAGGGGTAGCAGCAAAAAGACGCCAACAAATTAAAGACCTGCAACAGCTATTACGGTTGGGTTGTACGAAAGAGCAGGAGCAACTGTTCCGTAAACAAATTCGAGAATTGGGAGCTGTTCAGCGTAAAAAAAAGCAACAAAAAATCTCAGAAAACTTAATTATTGTAATTTTCCGAATATAAAAAAAATGTTTTAAGGTAGACAATTTCTTTAGATTTTGGGTAGTTAGAATTTTTAGTAAAAATTTTTTTTAACAGTGTACACAAAATGTACCATATTATAATTGTAGCATATATGATATAAATTTAATTTTTTAATTTTTTTCTTTCTATTAATTTGAAATTTGGTAGTAAATATTTTTTTTTTACAGTGTAGAAAATTTATTTCGTATACATATACAAGTTTGGTGTTTGTTTTTGTATGAAAAATTTTAATATTTTCTCTTTTGTTTTGATATTCATTTCTCTTTTTTTTATATATTTCTTATGTGCAAAAAATTTTTCTTCTTACACACATTTAGAAATTTTGTGAGTTGTATAAATAATTTGTAAAATACATTATTATTAATTTATTTTTTGTTATTTAAGGGGATTATCATACCTTTTTTTTTTTTTTTAACAAAATTTTTTTTTGGTTTTTAATATTTTTGACTTTTTAGGGGTTTACCATTTCTTTTTTTTGGAATATTAGATTTTTTTTGTATGTTAAAATGAATAGTATAGTAGGATTTGGTTCGTTATACTTTGGTATAATAATTGGAACACCGGATTTAATAGTAATTATGGAGGATAGGAAAATTTATTTTTTACATGTTTAGGGCGCATAATGTTAATATTGAATAAAGTTTTATATTTCTTTTTTTTAATGTTAAATAATCAGTTTTTGTTTATGATTCAAGTCTTGTGTTATTTGATTATTTCTTCTTTTATTTTTAATTTTTGAATATGTAAAGTTTATCTTCAACTAATTTATTTTTCTCGTGCGATCTCGTTACCGGCGCCATGTATTTAATTTAGGATTCGAAGATAAAGCAAATTTTTCTGAGTGGTAAGACAAAGAATGTAATAGAAAGGAACAATCTCTATTGCTTCCTGAGCTTATGTTTAAAGAATTACCGTTAGTAAAATCCACACCTAGATCATCTAGTATACTGTTATATTACATTTGAGAAGATCAGTTTTTTTTTGCCCCTGTAATTGCAGAAGAAATAGAAGGTGCTGTAGGAGGTATAAGTAGTTCATCAAGTAGTAATAGCTCAATTCGTAGGGAAGTTTCGGTAGAAATTTATAATAGTTTGAATAAAAATACTATGGACAATTATTAAATTAGTAATTGTATTTCTAATCCTTAACAGAATCAATCATAAGCCACATATTAACTTGGTCAGGAAACGTGGACTCAAGAAAGATACTGATAAATTAATTGGATCAGCGAAGTGAAGCATAAGGTAGATATAGTTAGTATGTCGTGATTAAAATAAGAAACTAGTAATGAATAAACAGATACATAGAAACAGAATAAAGAAGAGGAAAATATCTTAACTCTTAAGCTTGACTTCTTGCACTTTCTCCACATGCTGAGAAAAATTTTACTATCCGCAGTGGATTAAGATCTGATGTTACCTACACCAAAAGAAACAATCAAGTACAAATACGAATTAGATACAACTGCTTAGTACAAGCATTTAAAAAGATAAATAAATAAATAACATAAAATAGTAAACAATAAATAATTTATTAAATATTGGTTAGAATATTGAAAAATTAATTTCGATATATTTATAAAAAATAAAACACTATACAATAGTTAAACCTTTAAAAATTAAACATGAATTAGCAGGTTATCACTTGCCTCGGGGTTCACAATTCTAAAAAGAACGCTACTACTTTCCTAGGCCGTCACCAGTTAATTCAAGTTAGTCAAAAGGTAATTTATATAGAACTAAAGGCAGTTCTAAAAGTCTGAGAAACCGTGACGGTCTACGGGTAAAAAAAATAGGAACAATAGAAATATAAGTTCCGTAGTCGAAAAAAAAAACAAAAATTTTTTTGAATTAAATAAAAATAAACGATACAAGTACTGTTCGAATGACCTGGCTACGACAAGCATCAGGTTTCACAATTTAGTGAAGAATGCTACTACTTCCTTCCGCTGTCGCCAGTTAATTCAAATAAAAAATAATACAAAAAATAAATAAATAGAGAAATTTAAAAATTTAATATATGTTAGGCATCATGCAAAAAGCAATCGTCAAACATAAAAAATTGCAGGACAAAAATACTTATTAATTTCATAAGTAATCATGCAGAAGGAGTCAATGTAATAGAAAAAGCCAGATATTGCAGAGACACGTATTATCGACATTTTAAAGCACGTTTCTGCTCGAGTTTGTGGACACTAATGTGTAATTTTGCTGAACTGTTGTTTACTGCACAATTTTGATGAACTGTTGTTTACTGCACGCTGGTCCCCCACTTTCGAAAATAGCATTAGGCAGGAAATACTTGACCTAGCAATTGCAAGGCCCTGTCTCCCATAAATGTGTAAACTGGCATGTCGCAAAGGCAGCTTCCTTATCTGACCATAAGGACATTTGTTATGAACTGCGTACTTCTCACGCTGTGAGCTGTACAACGTTCAGAAATCCAAGGGTACCAACTGGACCCAGTACCAAGAAACTCTTAAGTACGAACTAAACTATTCAGAGGCGACAATCAACAGCCCAGACTGCATTGACTTCCACGCCAACCAACTTGTCACAAGCATCATCAATGCTTATGAACTAAGTTGCCCTATTATATAAAAGACACATTCTAAAGCTGCACCGTGGTGGAATAAGGAACTAGCGGACAAACGCAAAGAAACAAGGAAGATGTTCAACAGAGCAAAACCCTTCGGTAATTGGGAAGAGTACAAAACCACCCTTACCGAATGCAATAACCTTCTTAGGAAGTCTAAGAGGGAGTCATGGAGGAAGTTATGTGAAGAGATCACATATCTCCCAGCGGCCTCCCGTCTACAAAAGGTACTAGCAAAAGATATTCCCGTAGATATCGGTTTGCTAGAGAGACAAGACGGTTTTCTAACAACAAGCAGCTCTGAAACACTAGAAGTCTTACTAGCTACCCACTTTCCGGGCTGCAAACTCATCAATAACCTAGAAGATGAAGAGGCAGTGGCAGTAGGACTGCGTCCTACACCACGCAGCAGAGGCCTCGCTGCTAAAATCTTCACTCCGGAAAAGATCAGATGGGCTCTAAACAACTCTAAACCCTACAAATCAGCCGGAGATGACAAAATTTTCCCTGCACTCCTACAACAGGGATTAGAGATTCTCATGCCTAATATGCTAAAAATCTTCAAAGCGAGTTCTATATTGGGATATATCCCAAAACTCTGGAGGAAAGCTAAGGTGGTTTTCATACCAAAGGCAGGGAACCGTCCCATTGAAAACCCTAAATCGTACCGCTCCATAAGTCTTACCTCCTTCTTCATTAAAACAATGGACAAACTAGTTGATCACCACATTAGGACCGGTGCAAACAATGTTCGACTTCACTATAAGCAACACGCTTACCAAAAAGGGAAGTCCACTCAATCAGCCCTTCACGACCTTGTAAAGTCAATCGAAAAGGCACTTGAATACAAAGAAGTGCCACTATGTGCATTCCTGGATATAGAGGGTGATTTTGACAATACTCCTCACGAAGCAATTATGGCAGCAGCCAGGAATAAAGGAATAGAACTGCCGACGACTAGAAGTCCTATCTCCACTGTTATGGTGTATTGTTGTTGATGAGCTACTTCAGAACCTTGATGATTCTGGTATCGAGGTAATACGATATGCCTTGTAAAAATACGATATGCCTTGTGTGAGTTTACGACTCCCTTTGATAGTAATTATTGATATCCTAAACGCTGCCTGAAACATGACCAGCTTTTAGGACATACAATACTGTGATAGGATACGGAACCTACAGCAAGCTGTTCGATTAAATCCCCCCTACCACATTCGCCTGGACCAAAAGATAGGATACGGAGCCGACAGTAAACTGTTCGATTTCGTTCCTCCCTATCTAGATAGAATACGGAGCCGACAGCGAGTTGTTCGACTTAAATCCCCCATCATGTAGATCTTTTGGCATTACCCGGTCCGCACTATGTGGTGGCGACCTACTTAATGGACCAATGAAAACATATACCAGACTAGAAAAACATTATTTTTGGAAAAACATATTCACAACTATTCGAAAATATATAGAAGCCTGCCCTAAATGTCAGAAAGCCAAAAGGAGAAGAGTAACGAAAATGGCCATGGCAAGCACGGATACGGTGGCACGTCCTCTTGATAAAGTATATTTGGATATTGAGGGTCCGTTTCCTATAACGGCCAGCGGGAAGAAGTATATACTTAGTTTTCAGGATGATCTTAAGAAAATGTTAGATTGTGTAGCATTACCGAATATGGAAGCAAAAACTGTAGCGCGGGCGTTTTATACACACATAATATTGAAATACTCCATTATACCTAAACGACTAATTACAGACCAAGGTACCAATTTTACTATCCAAATTTTCAAGGATCTTTGTAAAATTCTAAAAATTCATAAGGTAGTAACCACCGCTTATCATCCTCAGTCAAACTGTTCATTAGAGCGTCGACATGGAGCGCTAGTAAAATACTTAAAAATGATGGCAGAAAGAAATGTCCAAGGTTGGCACTAATGGCTTGCAAAAGCGGTTTTTGCACACAACCATACGCCCCATGAGAGCACTAAATACTCCCGAACTTTTATATTATATGCTTTTTGAGGTCCCCTCCCAAACCTACTGAAACGGAAGGTGGACCCGCTATACAATCGTGATGATCTGAGTAAAATTGTACAATTAAACTCCAAACAATTTATAAATTATTCGCGAAAATTTGATCTTTGTAAACTAAAGGCTAAAACATATTACAATTAGAAAGCCAGAACGACCGTATATAAAAGGGGTGACCAAGTATTATTACTCAATCATACTAAGGAAAAGAAGTTGAGTTTGATGTGGGCAGGACCAAATGAAATATTGGAGTTCCCAAACGAATTAAATACTAAAATTAGGATCAAGGTTCGAATCGTTCATAACAATCGACTTAAAATAAGAATGGACAGATTTTTTTTGGGGGGATAATTGGTATTAACAACGTTTCATTTGGATTTTTTTTTATTTCAGAAGAAATATTGCAACACATATTTATTTGGATAATCCTTGGTGCATGCCGTGGAGTAATAAACAGACTGACAATAGAGAAATCGTTTTTGAAAATTTAGGCCATATGATAGAATGTAAGGACGAACTTAGAATATATTCAAAATTTTCGGTCAGCAGTGAGGAAGCAATAGAGGAGTTTATTTTTAGGTTAGATAATAAGTTAAATAAAACCTGTAATAAAATACAGGAGTTCAATAGAAATAGTAAATTATGGAATAACGAAATAGATATTTGGAGAACTAAAATACTTAAATTAGCTCAGGGACTAAATCATTTCTTTAAAAGATAAAAACGGGGGGCTATTGACGTTATAGGGTAGATTTCTAAGGGACTTTTTGGTACCATGGACTAAACTGACTCCGACTGAATTTACAAAACTCTAGACAAATTACAAAAAGACGGAGGTGTTATGATTGAGTTACTGGACAAACAAACAGTGGCGGTAGCCTCAAATTTTGAATTTTTGAGACTTGTTACTGGAAATCTACCTGCACAAGCTTTAGAGATGGAAGAAAAGGTAGACAAATTAAGCACCGCATTATACAATAATTTTGCAATTTTTCAAACCGATAATAGGACTATTTGGGCAGAATTGGACGTCAATAGCTTTAGCAGAATTAGAAAGACTATATGATTATCTACTTGAACAAGAATCAATAATCACGTCACTACAACAACATAGAATACATTCATTACTAATAGATTCCGAGTTATGTTATATTAACATATGTTATATTAACAAAAAACATAACAACCGAAACAGGACACCCTTTGCTCTATTCTCCAGTTGTTATTAATCAACTGGCCAATGTAAATTGGTAAGAGTGAGCTGGGAGTTATAATTAGCATCAACATCTTACACAAAACGGAATATACGCTTAGTAAAATATATCCTATATCCAGGATATACAAGAAAGGTTGGATTATATTGTCACATAGATCTTCTCCTTTCTTTTTGTAATAATTAAATGAATCTCTATTTCGACGTTCTTAAATATATGTTTCCAATGAACTGTATAATTTAACCACTGTTTCAATTTCAATTTCAACTTTCTGGAGGCTAACATTAAAGTCATGGTTTCCAGAATATCATTCCAAAATGAAACCATAAAACCAGTTTCGAGAGAATTGAACTGCTTTTCCAAACCTTTATGTTTTCTGCAAATTTTTACTATAGAATAGTAAAAATTTGCAGAAAAAATAAAGCCAAAAGAGATCAGAAAGGGGAAGCCGATACAGAGAGGGGACAAAGGAGACCGCAGATTTCAGCGCCTATCACATCAGCAGAGGAGTGTAACGAACCAATTAACAGAACCTTTATTAAACCACCTCAAGATCACCCTCCGCCACCGCCAAATTAACGTTAGAAAAAACAAACATAAAAATTTACATACCAGTTAGACTGACGAATATGTATTTCCCGACGTTTTGATTTTTAAGGAATAATTCTTTTTTTTTATATTTACATTTTCTTTTACAGTTAGAATTTGTTAGCTATTAGAGTGTTAAGTTCTTACGACAAAGCAATATTAAATCATAAGTATTTTTTTTTTGCGACATCCTAAAGGTATGCAAAATTTATTAGCAAATTAATAGGAAACAACTTAGATTAACTTTTTTGGGGTTTGCGCATGGCATATTTTTATAAGCGATATATCTATACGTTAGTAAAAAGTAACACTTATTATTTTATTTTAAGTAATTGGTAATAATTTTAGTTCAAAAAAGCTACTTCTTTTTGTCTAAAGTTTTTGTGACTTTAGTAGAGCATATTAGGTGCAGTATTCAGGGCAGGCGCCAAACCATTTCGCGCTCCACACACTTTTCAAAAATGCCGCCCCAAGGACCTTTCTTTTTGCTTTATATAATCCGTTTCCACATCACCCATGAGGTAGGATTGTAATGCATTTCTTAAAGGAGCTGTCCCACGTACGTATAGTCCACAGAAATATATATTTAAAAAATAAATAAAAAAAAATTACATATTAGTACTAATTCAGCGTACGAATTTCTATAACAAAAAAAAATAAATAAATATATAAAAATGTATTCAATAAAATATATTTGTTTGAAAAGCACTAAAATTCACGCGTGCATATTTAAATACATATGTAAATAAAATAAATATTTTGCAAAATATAATATAATTATTTTTTTTCCCCTTGTTCCCCCATTGTGGAGCATAGGGCTCCAAGTACCAAGTTATCTGCACTCGAAGTGATAACATTTTGGATTGCAATTTGGACCTACTAATTTGTTATATGGATTCCGAACCATAAATTTCTTTATATTTCTTTATGACTTCGACCGTTAGCATTTTTTCCAGTCTTAAATTACATTTTATTGTAATCTTATTTCTGGTGCTCATATAAAGGTGAGTAAACTTAGACCAACATCGATGTGTCGGACTGGAGTTGAACCCAGTACCTAATGCACCACAGCCTAAGCCACAGTAGGTCTATAATAATTAATTAATTAAAATTTACTTTGCTATAATTTTTGCAAAATCTTTTATCAAGTCAGTATAAGCCAAGTTGGTCAGAAAATCATTTTCTATAGATATTCTAACTAAATCTACCAGTCTTTCTTGTTCCATGGTACTATGTAAATAATTTTTAATAATTTTTAACTTGGAAAAGCTACGGCTCTGAAAGTCACTGGCACTCGTATTGTTAATAAAATTGTAATTAGAATCGATATTACCAAAACTAGATTTGGTAATATCGAGTCTAATTTCTTTTTAAATATAAGACTAAAGATTCTAAAAGTTCCTGAAACTGTACTTTTAAATATTTGAATTTCGTTTAATAGTTCTAAACCTACTATATCACAATGTGAATTGAAAGTTAAATGTTTTTCTAAGGAAAGACAATTATCTAGGGAAATACACGAAGCATGTAATGAAACAAACTACAGAAATATTATGCAAAAATTTGAAAATATTAATGTTTTCCGAAATTTAGTCTAATTTTTCGCTAACACATTGAACAGCAAAGATTTGGAAATAAAATACAAATTTAAGCCATTTAAAATTCAGGATTTAAGTTTTTCGGAAAAATTTAGTTGTTTGTATAGATTTAGACTTAACTTTCTAATTACAATTTTTTAATTTTCTAATTAGAAGATTATTAAATCCAAAAGTTTGGTCGTTAAGAAACTTAATTTACAAATTGCCTCAAAAATGCAAGTTAAAAAAAGACCAAAAAGTATTTTTAAAAAACTTAAACGAGATCTAAGAACCCTAAAAAGAGGACCCATGTACAGGTCGTTGGTTGTAGATCTCATTTAGAGTGTGGTAAAATCATAAGAAGAGTTAACATTTACACTATAATTTAATTTCTCTGATTTCGGATGTTAAACATATTATTTTCAAATTAAGAACCTTTAAACGGTGACCCTCTTAAAAGAAAATTCATAAATTTACTATATTTATTTCACATTTCCTAAATTTCACAAATTAAAATAAGAAGCCTTGTATGTGCACAGAAAATTTTGTTTATTCTTCATTTGTGTTTATTTATTTGAAATATATAGTCGAGCAATGCCGAGCCTATAGAAGAATATGCAACGTAAAAAGCGTGGAAGGGGTTTATTAAATTTTAAGAACACAGCACAAAGAGGAATATACAACACAAGCTTGTATATTTTGTTCTACTGCATGGCTGAAAATTTTGTCGTTGCACAGAATAAAAAGACTGTGAATGCGAGAGGATTTTTCATATAGGAAACGAAAGGTGGCCTTCATTAATTTTTTTTCTTTCGTTATGAACTATGAACAGTGTTTAAATTTTGTGCTACAGTGCAAGCAGAAATTTTTTTTTATATAAGTTTCGTATAGAAAATATTTTCATATATAATTTTCATGTATATACACAAAAATATATATTTTCATAGACTGTTGCACAGAATAAAAAGACTATGAATGCGGGAGTTTTTTGTCTTATATAAGAAACGGAAGAGGTTTCTTATTGAAAATTTCTCTGGAATAGAGTTACAGTATACTACTATGTAATTGGAAAATTAGAAAATAAAGTTTACTCGAATAATTAAATTAACTTTTTTTCTATTTTTTTGCCTTTTTGTCGCCTTAAAATGCAGCGCCCCGGCAAACTGTTCACACTGTTTTATGGGAGGGGCGGCTCTCAGAAAAGAGGACCAAATCCTTATGTATCTCCATATATGATATTAAAATTTCATATATTTTTAATAGATTTTCCTTTGCTTATAATATAGATTTAAGATTACAGAAATTTAAAATTCCATGGCTCTATAGATTTTCAATAGATCCCTTTGCATTCTCTTTTTTTTTGTTTTTTTTTCTTCCAAAGCTTGCTGGTGCTTTTTGGTAAGCACTACACTTATTATTATATATATAAAAAAACTTATTGACATATATTCTATTTTAGAACGAAACGTGAATAATAAAAAAAAACTTTGCCGGACAACATGAATAATGAAAATAGGAGTTCAGATGAGGCTACTCCTCATCTGAACTCCTATTTTCATTATTCATGTTGTCCGGAGTGCAGTTCCACTTAACTTGTGGACGTGTGGGAATCAAAATCATCGACGAGGGTTCCCCAACTGCACTATTTAACATATGAACTATGTTAAATAGTGCAGGAACCCTTACCGATCCCTCGAATAACGGTAATTATAGAAGCGTGGGTGCACCACGGTGACACCACACAAAAAATAATAGTTCCTGCAATCCTATAAAATCAAAAAAAATTTAAATTGTATTTTTAATTATTATAGTTTGTATTTTGAAGCTGTTCAAATCTAAGAAATTTAAATCAGTTTACTGTGTATCATTTCAAACTATGTATTTTTAAACTGTGTATTTTTTAATGTGTTTTCTTAAAACTAATAATTAAATAAAAAAGAAAAAATTAAATAAAAAAAAATGTGTTCCTATTCTTATTTGTAATTAATTGACCTGTTATACTTATTCGCTTAATCTAAGTTCTATTAATTTACTAATAAATTTTGCATACCTTTAAGGTGTCACAAAACTTACTTCACCTTGACTTTGTTTAGCTTTTCTTATAACTTCGGAAAGTTGTGACAAAGACTGACTTCTTTTAATAAATTCATTATTTAATTCTTCTGGGTTAATAGTTTTGATCATCTTGGACTTTGTAGTTATAACGTTAATAGCCCCTCGTTTTGTCTTTTAAAGATATGATTTAAAGATATGAGTCCCTGAGCTAATTAAATGATTTTAGTTTTCCAAATTTTTTTTTTCGCTATTCCTATTGCTATTGAATTCCTGTATTTTATTACAAGTTTTATTTAACTTGTTTTCTAATCTAAAAATATACTCTTCTATTTCTTCTACACTGCTGACCGCGAACTTCGAATATATTTGAACTTCATCCTTATATTCTATTACATTGCCTAAATTTTCAAAATTAATCTCCGTATTGTCAATTTGTTATTCCATAGCGTTCCTGAGCATACACCAAGGATGATCCAAATGATTATATGTTGTAACATTTCTTCTGAAATAAAAGAGAATTCAGATGAACTAATTGTTATTACCAATTATTCCCCAAAAAAAAAAGTTCTGTCCATTCATTGTCATAATTTACTTCCTCCATATTTTTAGTCGATGTTATGAACGATTCGATCTTTGCCCTTAATCCTAATTTTAGTATTTAACTCGTATGGACACTCCAGTACTTCATATGGTCCTGTACACATCAGACTCAACTCTCTTTAATAGGATTGAGTAGTAATACCTCGTTACCCTTTTTATCTGCTTTTCTTTCGAAATAGGTTTTAGCTTTTAATTTACCTTCCATCAGATTTTTGCGAACTAATTTATGTTTGATGTTTAAATTTTACAATTTTACTCAGATCGTCATGATTGTATAGCGGGTCCACCTTCCGTTTCAGCACGTTTAGAAGGGGGTCGCAAAATCCATATAATATAAAAATCGGGGAGTATTTAGTGCTCTCGTGGGGCGTACGATTGTGTGCAAAACCCGCCTCTGGAAGCCATTGCTCCTAACCTTCGACATTTCTATCTGCAATAATTTTTAAATACTCAACTAGCGGTCCATTGCGACGTTCTAACGAACCGTTTGACTGAGGATGATAATTGCCATGGCCATTTTCGTTATCCTACCCCATAATGAACCGTTTGACTGAGGACGTAATTGCCATGGCCATTTTCGTTACCCCCACCCTTTTTGGCTCTCTGACATTTAGGACAGGCTTCTATATATCTTCGAATAGTTGTGAAAATATTTTTCCAAAAATAATGTCTTTATAGTCTGGTATACGTTTACATTATACAGACGTGTGTCCCCCCCCCCCCTATTGGTTGATTTTGTCTTATTATATCCCTTATTTCTGTCTTGTCAATTATTTTGATTTTAGTAGAAGATTTTTTTTGTAACTTCTCCCTCCTCTTATTTACCACATTCGTCTTCTACACTGGTTGGTCCTCTAACCCGATCATCTTCCGCTAATTGCTTTGCCGTATGACTCGGGTAATTGCATTGATAGGGGGAGGTTTTGTTAAATCTTTCTCCCAATTTTCGGCTATTTTTAATCCTAAATAAATTCTACTAAGTGCGTCAGCATTACTGTTTAGTTTCCCTTGCTTGTATTGAATCGAAAAAGTATATTCGGACAGTTTGATTTTCCACCTATTAATTCGTCCTTTCGGGTCTTTTTGTTATATTCACTAATTAGTGGTTAATGATCTGTAAAAACCACAAATTTTCGCCATAGTAGGTATGCTCTTTCATGCCCAATAAATTCCTAGCACTTCCTTTTCAATATTAGCATACATTTTTTACGCTTTTGCCAATACTCTACTTAAGTATGCTATTGGTTTCTCCCTGTCTCCTCCCCTTGTGGCAGTACAAAATGTACTCTATATATCCTCCTCTTTTTTCACGCAAACTTCAACCATTTTTTCCATTCTTGCTCGTAGTTATTGGTTTATTCTGTATCTCTGTGAACAAATCAATGAGGTCATGTTTTTATTCAATGTTAACTGGAATTTCCTCTAATCGTGGTTTTTGGCATAATTCTGCAGTATTTACTACGTGGTCCTTATTCTCATTGTATTTCCATGAATATAAAATATTATCTTCAACTATTTGTGGCTTCTTTCTTCAACTTTCTCTACTTTATTAATTTCATTATTTAATTTTACTACACTATTTATTACTTCAATTCCTCTAGATAATTGAGTTTATCAATTTTTATTTTATGATTACTTTCAACTTCATTTTCCTCTAATCCTATTATACTACTATTCTTCGTGACTTGATCATTATTATTATTGTGAAGGTTAAAATATCCCCCACTATGGGAATAGGAGGGGGATTTTTTGGGGAAAAAACGTGGCCTACAATACCATCTGCTGGTAGTCGACAATTATCACCTACCACTTGGAAATCGCATCGAAATTCTTGTGGAGTTAGAAATGTGCGTGAACATTTAGCTAACGTCTTACTTTATGGTTTTTATGGTCTGTATATTTGTATTTTCGTCCAATAAAATTGTGTCAATTTTATTTGACGAAAATACAAATTTTAATAAACTAATTTTTGCCTTCCTATCTATTAATAAGGTAACTGACTCAATTTTTGCTATGTCTAAAGGCATAGTTACTAAAGGCTCAGATTGGAAACTACTTACTGATTCACCCTTCTCCTTATCATCCTGGGATGAGAATAGGGATTTTAACTCATCCCTCTGCCGTTCCCTGGTTAGCCTAGTAATGTTGCCGGGCAGGATAGCTCAACTCAGAATGGCCCTCGCTTTGGCGCCATTCGCAGATTTTGTTTACTATTCTGATTCCAACCGTGTTCACCTGCGACAGTGGTTCTTTACTTTGGATTTCATATTTATTAAAAGGACAATCTGCTGCTACATGTCCTGAATTTTTACACAACTGGCACTCAGTGGCCAAATTGGTTCTATATGCACCACCGTGTTTGGTCGCTCTACAATCCCTACTGTAATGTCCTAATCTACCGCAATTAAAAAATGTTTTTTTTGAATTGTCTTCCGTGTTTAGTATAATGGAATTGTTACTGTTTGGCGTTACAATATTTGGCCTAAGGCTGTTATTACTGCTTACAAATTGTCCTTGGTCAAAACGAGGATTATTATTTTGAGAAAAAATATTCTGAAAAGTTGACCCTAAACGTGAGTTACTTTTATTAACTTGTCCAGTGGATATTTTTTCCAATATTTCGATTACTAATTGATTTGTATCCTTATTAGTTTGGTTTGTCATTTTTTTGTGCGTTTAATAGCTCGAATAAGTTCTAAGGACTCTCTAGCAAATTTACACGATTTTGAAATTGTTTCTTGAAAACTCATATATTTTTGAGCAAGTATGTATTGCTTTACGGTTTCCGACTGCAGTCCCCTAATAAATGCATTCGCGCCGTTTCTTCAACATCTGCTATAATACCCAGTGATCCGCTTGGATATTTCTATCTAGCTGAAATTATAAAACAACTTAAATTTCTCAACTTGATCAACAGATTGTTCTACTGACTCGTCAATAATTTGGACATATTCTTAGTTTTGAGACAAATATTTATGCGGAATAAACGGATTTTCCAAAATACATTTGAATTCTCGAAAATTTGTCACGGCCCGCTTTTGTAAAATATCTGCCGATTTAGAGTCGAATTTCTGTCCTGATGGTTCTGAAATACGCGTCATGTGCTACGAAATTTGGTAGTTCTAATAACAATCTATCCCATTCTGTTGAAAAGGAGATAGATTGTTATTAGAAAAAATGTTCTATATGTCTTTTCTAAAGGCAGTGTGGCGGTAATAAAATTTCCTGATGTTCCTAAATCATATGTATTATCTATATTTAAAATATTTGAACGTCCTCCGAATTCGTTTTATTCCCTAAAACCTGCTGGAATATTTTCCGAAACTCGTTCAGGCGAATCAAAAATATCACGGACCCTAGTGCCATTTTTAGTACAAGGTATCGCACCTTGGGATGTAAATTTAAAATTGTCTATTCTATTTTTATCCGAACTATTGCTACTATTAATTTTGTACTTGTCATATTCAAAAAAAAAGACGAAACAAACAAAAAAACACAGGACTTGAATTATAAAAAAACTGATATTTCAATACTAAAACTTTATTCAATAGTTATTCTTACTAAAACATTATGCTCCTTAAGCATGTAAACAATTGATTTTCCTATCTTCCATAATTACTATTAACGCCGGTGTTACAATTATTATGCTAAAATAATATGAAACACTATTCATTATAATATAAAAAAATCTATTAATCCCAAAAAAAAAAATTGGTAAAATTTTTAATATAATATAAAAATAATATAAAAAAATCTATTAATCCCTAAAAAACAAAAATATTATAAAACAAAGAAAATTTTTTAAAGAGCAAATGATAAGCCCCTTAAATACAAAGAGCTTTAAAAACAGCTTGGCTGCCTGAAAGAATGTAAATTGTTTCATTACGTCGCGCTTTTCTAAGATTCTCTTGAATACACAGATTTACCGCGATCAGTTCGGCTTGAAAGATTGTAGCTTCTTTGCCGAGTGGTAGGGATTCAGAGAATTTTGGGCCTTTGAACCCAGCACCCTCTGTGGTTCGGGAACCGTCTGTGAACCAGACGGACGCATCCGATTCTAATTCAGGAAGCCTTGATTGCCAGTCACTGCGTTCACTGATTATGACTTTGAAAGGGATATCAAAGTTTTAAGTGGTCGGCATTTCATCCGATACAAATGAGGCTAGAGCCTTTACATTGGGATTATTCAGGAGCTGAAGATGTCCTCTGAGGTCCCCTGAGTAATTATTCTTCTCCTTTTCAATGCGCAGCAGATCTCTCGCTGCCTCTTTCTTAACAAGGAGGTGTATTGGGGGAAGTTTCAGGAACATTTCCATCGCTGCTGTATGACAGGTTTTCACCTGTTATGCCTAGGCAGCCCAGTCTTTGTATCTTTCCCAGTTTCGCGTGTACTTTTTGTTGTGGTGTTTTAGTCCACCATACTGTACATCCGCATGTTATAATTGGAAGGATGATCGTTCTGTAGCTCCAGTAGATCATTTTGGGATGTAGCCCCCATTTTCTGCCAAACATACATTTGCAGGCCCACATTGCCTTTATTGCCTTAGCATGAGTCTTTTCGATGTGACTGTTCCAATTAAGTTTATTGTCTCTCTAGTGTAATACCTAGGTACTTTACTTCATTGGAACAGGATAAGATTATACCACTTAGTGAGGGTGCAGTAAAGTTAATTACTTTCGTTTTGGTAAATGGTATAATTATCGTGTTGTTTGGGTTTATCTATAGGTTTTTGGATTTACACCAGTTCATTGTACTGTTTAATGCCAATTGGAGTCTACTGATACTTTCATATTTACTCCTGATTGCGATAACTAGATCGTCGGCATATCCTATTACCTCGAAACCAGAATCATCAAGGTTGTGAAGTAGCTCATCAACAACAATAGACCATAACAGTGGAGAAAGCACTTCTAGTCGTCGGCAGTTCTATTCCTTTATTCCTGGCTGCTGCCACAATTGCTTTGTGAGGAGTGTTGTCAAAAGCACCCTCTATGTCCAGGAATGCACATAGTGCTACTTATTTGTATTCAATTGTCTTTTCTATTGACTTTACAAGGTCCTGAAGGGCGTGTTGCTTATAGTGAAGTCAAACCTTGTTTCCACCGGTCCTAATGTGGTGATCCATTATTTTAAGGAAGAAGGAGGTAAGACTTATGGGACGGTACGATTTTGCGTTTTTAATGTGACGGTTCCCTGCCTTTGGTATGAACATTACCTTAGCTTTCCTCCAGACTTTTGGGATATACCCCCATATAAAATTGCCTTTGAAGATTCTTATCATACTGGGAATGAGAATCTCCAGTCTCTGTTATGCGAGTGCAGGGAAAATTGTGTCAACTCCGGCCGATTTGTAGGGTTTAAAATTGTTCTTTACCTATCTGATCTTTTCCGTAGTGAAAATTTTACCAGCGATGTTTCTGCTGCGTGGTGTAGGACGTAGTCCTACTACTACTACCTCCTCATCTTCTAGGTTATTAATAAGTTTGCAGCCCCGAAAGTGGGTAGCTGGTAAGTGTTTCGGAGCTGCTTGTTGCTAGAGAACCGTCTTATCTCTCTAGCAAACCGATATGTACGGTAATATCTTTTTCTAGTAACTTTTGTAACCGGGAGGCCGCTGGGAGAACTGATCTCTTCACACAGTTTCCTCCATGACTCCCTCAAAGACTTCCTAAGAAGGTTATTGTATTCGGTAAGGGTGGTTTTGTACTCTTCCCAGTTACCGAAGGTTTTTGTTCTGTTGAACATCTTCCTTGTTTCCTTCCGTTTGTCCGCTAGTTCCTTATTCCACCACAGTACATCTTTAGAATGAGCGTTTTGTGTAATAGGACAACTTAGTTTATAAGCATTGATAATGCTTGTGACAAATTGGTTGGCGTGGAGGTCAATGCATTCTGGGCTCTTGATTGTCACCTCTGAACAGTGTATTTCGTACTTAAGAGTTTCCTGGTCCTGGGTCCACTTGGTACGCTTGGGAATTCTGAACGTTGTACACCTCACAGCGTGAGAAGTACGCAGTTGAAAACAAATGTGCTTATGGTCAGATAAGGAAGCTACCTTTGAGACATGCCAGTTTACACATTTATGGGAGAGACAGGGGCTTGCAATGGTGAGGTCAAGTACTTCCTGCCTAATGATATTTTCAAAAGTGGCCCCTATTTAATTATTGCCCCTATTTAATTAGTAATTGAGTATCTAATCCTTAACAGAATCAATCATAAGCCACGTTTTAACTTGGTCAAGAAACGTGGACTCAGGAAAGATACTAATAAATTAATTGGATTTTATATACTGGGATAACAAATGAAGTCAAGCATAAGGTAGATATAGTTAGTATGTCGTCATTAAAATAAGAAACTAGTAGTATACTAAACTAGTATAGTTAGTATGTCGTCATTAAAATAAGAAACTAGTAAGAAACTAGTAATGTAACAGATACATACAAACAGAATAAAAAAGGAGAAAATATCTTAACCCTTAAGCTTGACTTCTTGCACCTTCTCCACATATTGTCGAGAATAATGTCAGCTATTTCACGGCGCCTATGTAGAGATTGAAGATCTAGTAGTTTAAGACTATCTTCATAGGGGGGAAGGTTGAAAGAGTCAACGCAAGATAGCCCCCGAAGAACAAACCTTGCGAACCTACTTTGAACTGATTCAATTCTACTAATATGTACTTGTTGATACGGGGACCAAACTTGGCTAGCATTCTCGAGAATCGGTCTAACAAAGGTCATGAAGAGAAGTGACGTATGGGTCAAAAAACTCCTTGGACCAACGTTTGACAAACCCAAGCGTAGAGTTGGCCCTATTCACAATATTATCAAAATGGGAGTGAACGTTTAATTGACTGCCGCAGAGAATACCAAGGTCACGAATGGTCGTAACTCTCTGGACAGGCTCACCATTAAGATAATAATTACGTGCGGCAAAGGAAGCAAGTTTGCGACTAAAAGTAATACTCTGGCATTTGCCGACATTACGTTCAAGTTCTACGTCATAACCAACTTCCCTTGTGTTCGAAATTTAAAGAGAATAAGATTATCTGATAACTTATCAATTGCCGTACTAAAGGCAGTAGTAATAACGTCCAACTTCCATTGCGTTTAAGCTGTTGAAGACAAATTCCGTTATACTTGTAGTGGTGGACCTGCCTTTCAAAAACCCGTGTTGTTTAGGTGAAATCAGGGATTTACAGTGAAAGTAAACTATACTCTCGAAAAGTTTGGGAATGCAAGATAACTTAGCAATTGGCCTATAATTCTCGATTTCCGGCGTAGACCCTTTTTTATGTACTGGGATAACAAATGAATCTTTCCAGAGACTTGGAAAAATCCCCGCCGACAGTGATCTTTGAAAAAGAGTGGTAAGGGGTTGTGCTAAATTATCCATGCATCGTTTTAGAACTATAGCAGGCAGGCCATCAGGACCAGAAGAATAATCTTCGTTCAATTTACAGATCTTCTCAAGAACAGTATGATATTCAATACTAATGGAAGAAAAAGAAGTCTCAGCAGTGTTGCTCAAATAGGAAAAATAAGATACGTCAGGTACTTGACGTATCTTATTTACGTCAGCACTTACATCAGTAAAAGCTTCTCTGAAGGAAGCAGCAAAAAGTTGGAAACAGATTCTGGATCATTAGATGATTGGTCCTTATATTTAAGAGTTGCTGGATAACCATCTGTTTTCTTTTTTGAATTAATGAACCTCCTTTTTTGAATTAATGATTTTTGGGTCCGCAATAATATCAAATTCAGATTAATATAGCTATCGTAAAGTCTCCTAGATAAGCCCGAGAATAAGTCAGATAACTCAGAATAAGCCTGGAAAGCAAATTCGGATCTGGTGATTAAAAATTTACGCCTTAACTTATTTCTTTGATTTCTTAATGAACGAAGTTCATTATTATACCAAGGAGGTGAAATCGATGAACTACTAAACCTAGATACAGGAACAGATTGTTCAATATATTTAAAAATTTCATGGTAAAAATTCGTGATTGTTAAATCAAAATTATCTCCTGTATTTAGAATTACAACAAAATTGATATTGCTAAATAAGTCGTTTAACTTACTGAAGTTAGCTTTACGAAAATTGAAGCTTTCGTAATTGTTATGGATAGAATTAGACACTTTCGTAATTGTTATCGATAGAATTACTGCTATAAAACAAAGTAATTGATAAGGGCGGATGAAAAGCATCAATGACTGACAGACATTGGAAACTCTCTTCAACGACTCAGTTATGATTGTCGGTCGAAAAGGGAAGATCAAGTTGTCTATTAAGATTATTTTTAATGTTACTAATCTGAAATAGACTACTATCAGATAAAAGACCAACAATTCTCAGTTGAAGAACACACATTAGACGCAACAAAATATGATTCGTCTTCTGATCCGACCCAAACCAGCCTAGGTAAATTAAAATCACCGACAATCAAAAAATCATCACTCATATCCATAGCGCAATTTACAAAATGGACGGCGCTTAAGAAGAGCTGGTAAGATTCAATGGAGCTAAGATTCAATGGAGTATATAACAGTTCAGAACATAAAAATTCCGGCGCTCACAAGATAACATAACACATATCACTTCAATATTAACAGTACCAAGAATATTGATGAGAGAAGCGTCATATTTAGAATGAACTGGAGTAAGAACCCCACGCCCCACAGAAGGAACACCATCCCTACGGAAAACGTTGAATTCCGCCGTAAAAAGTTCATTATCATGAAAACTGTCGCTCAGATTAGTTTCAATCAAAATATATACGTCAAATAGAAGTACCTGTGATTTAAGAAATACATCAGCTGATTTCGTACGTCGTCCACTTACATTTTGAGGATAAATGGACAAACAAATTAGTTTTTTGGAGCCGCCAGCATAGAAGTCTAGTATTGTTAAATCGAGAATGCTTGAATTCTTTGTAAAAAACTCCAAGCGGCCACGAAACGGGGTTCATAATAATATCAAAAAATTCCTCCGGAAGACTAATTGTAAACTAATTGTAAACGTGAGCTGCTGACTTGCTAATTTTGAAGCATTTAAAAGTACTACTATTAATATCCGGGTGCAGATACTTAATATAACCTAGCACCTCTTCCGATGAAGTACCTGGGTAAAAGCGCGAACACAAAATTAATTTAGGACGTGACACAACCCGAATAGGAGGCCCTAACGAAATGCGTGAAGAAGAAGAAGTAGAAAAAGAAGGGGAAGTAGGAGTAGAAGTACAAGTAGATGTAGAAGTAGAAGTAGAAGTAGAAGTAGAAGTAGAAGTAGAAGTAGAAGTAGAAGTAGAAGTAGAAGTAGAAGTAGAAGTAGAAGTAGAAGTAGAAGTAGAAGTAGAAGTAGAAGTAGAAGTAGAAGTAGAGGTAGAAGTTGAAGTAGAAGTAGAAGTAGAAGTAGAAGTAGAAGTAGAAGTAGAAGTAGAAGTAGAAGTAGAAGTAGAAGTAGAAGTAGAAGTAGAAGTAGAAGTAGAAGTAGAAGTAGAAGTTGTAGTAGAAGTAGAAGTAGAAGTAGAAGTAGAAGTAGAAGTAGAAGTAGAAGTAGAAGTAGAAGTAGAAGTAGAAGTAGAAGTTGTAGTAGAAGTAGAAGTAGAAGTAGAAGTAGAAGTAGAAGCAGAAGTAGAAGTAGAAGTAGAAGTAGAAGTAGAAGTAGAAGTAGAAGTAGAAGTAGAAGTAGAAGTAGAAGTAGAAGTAGAAGTAGAAGTAGAAGTAGAAGTAGAAGTAGAAGTAGAAGTAGAAGTAGAAGTAGAAGTAGAAGTAGAAGTAGAAGTAGAAGTAGAAGTAGAAGTAGAAGTAGAAGTAGAAGTAGAAGTAGAAGTAGAAGTAGAAGTAGAAGTAGAAGTAGAAGTAGAAGTAGAAGTAGAAGTAGAAGTAGAAGTAGAAGTAGAAGTAGAAGTAGAAGTAGAAGTAGAAGTAGAAGTAGAAGTAGAAGTAGAAGTAGAAGTAGAAGTAGAAGTAGAAGTAGAAGTAGAAGTAGAAGTAGAAGTAGAAGTAGAAGTAGAAGTAGAAGTAGAAGTAGAAGTAGAAGTAGAAGTAGAAGTAGAAGTAGAAGTAGAAGTAGAAGTAGAAGTAGAAGTAGAAGTAGAAGTAGAAGTAGAAGTAGAAGTAGAAGTAGAAGTAGAAGTAGAAGTAGAAGTAGAAGTAGAAGTAGAAGTAGAAGTAGAAGTAGAAGTAGAAGTAGAAGTAGAAGTAGAAGTAGAAGTAGAAGTAGAAGTAGAAGTAGAAGTAGAAGTAGAAGTAGAAGTAGAAGTAGAAGTAGAAGTAGAAGTAGAAGTAGAAGTAGAAGTAGAAGTAGAAGTAGAAGTAGAAGTAGAAGTAGAAGTAGAAGTAGAAGTAGAAGTAGAAGTAGAAGTAGAAGTAGAAGTAGAAGTAGAAGTAGAAGTAGAAGTAGAAGTAGAAGTAGAAGTAGAAGTAGAAGTAGAAGTAGAAGTAGAAGTAGAAGTAGAAGTAGAAGTAGAAGTAGAAGTAGAAGTAGAAGTAGAAGTAGAAGTAGAAGTAGAAGTAGAAGTAGAAGTAGAAGTAGAAGTAGAAGTAGAAGTAGAAGTAGAAGTAGAAGTAGAAGTAGAAGTAGAAGTAGAAGTAGAAGTAGAAGTAGAAGTAGAAGTAGAAGTAGAAGTAGAAGTAGAAGTAGAAGTAGAAGTAGAAGTAGAAGTAGAAGTAGAAGTAGAAGTAGAAGTAGAAGTAGAAGTAGAAGTAGAAGTAGAAGTAGAAGTAGAAGTAGAAGTAGAAGTAGAAGTAGAAGTAGAAGTAGAAGTAGAAGTAGAAGTAGAAGTAGAAGTAGAAGTAGAAGTAGAAGTAGAAGTAGAAGTAGAAGTAGAAGTAGAAGTAGAAGTAGAAGTAGAAGTAGAAGTAGAAGTAGAAGTAGAAGTAGAAGTAGAAGTAGAAGTAGAAGTAGAAGTAGAAGTAGAAGTAGAAGTAGAAGTAGAAGTAGAAGTAGAAGTAGAAGTAGAAGTAGAAGTAGAAGTAGAGGTAGAAGTAGAAGTAGAAGTAGAAGTAGAAGTAGAAGTAGAAGTAGAAGTAGAAGTAGAAGTAGAAGTAGAAGTAGAAGTAGAAGTAGAAGTAGAGGTAGAAGTTGAAGTAGAAGTAGAAGTAGAAGTAGAAGTAGAAGTAGAAGTAGAAGTAGAAGTAGAAGTTGTAGTAGAAGTAGAAGTAGAAGTAGAAGTAGAAGTAGAAGTAGAAGTAGAAGTAGAAGTAGAAGTAGAAGTTGTAGTAGAAGTAGAAGTAGAAGTAGAAATAGAAGTAGAAGTAGAAGTAGAAGTAGAAGTAGAAGTAGAAGTAGAAGTAGAAGTAGAAGTAGAAGTAGAAGTAGAAGTAGAAGTAGAAGTAGAAGTAGAAGTAGAAGTAGAAGTAGAAGTAGAAGTAGAAGTAGAAGTAGAAGTAGAAGTAGAAGTAGAAGTAGAAGTAGAAGTAGAAGTAGAAGTAGAAGTAGAAGTAGAAGTAGAAGTAGAAGTAGAAGTAGAAGTAGAAGTAGAAGTAGAAGTAGAAGTAGAAGTAGAAGTAGAAGTAGAAGTAGAAGTAGAAGTAGAAGTAGAAGTAGAAGTAGAAGTAGAAGTAGAAGTAGAAGTAGAAGTAGAAGTAGAAGTAGAAGTAGAAGTAGAAGTAGAAGTAGAAGTAGAAGTAGAAGTAGAAGTAGAAGTAGAAGTAGAAGTAGAAGTAGAAGTAGAAGTAGAAGTAGAAGTAGAAGTAGAAGTAGAAGTAGAAGTAGAAGTAGAAGTAGAAGTAGAAGTAGAAGTAGAAGTAGAAGTAGAAGTAGAAGTAGAAGTAGAAGTAGAAGTAGAAGTAGAAGTAGAAGTAGAAGTAGAAGTAGAAGTAGAAG